>CM048745.1:320506757-321046757 GCA_026315105.1 Locusta migratoria
CTACTTTGTAAATAAATAGCATAGTTTAATGTGGTTGGTTGCTGTTTCTTTATACACAACAAACAACAGGCTCAAAATGTCAGTTTTTGACAAAATAGGAAATGTATATCTTGAAGTTAGATATAATGGGAATTTATGATGTTCAGTAGCAGGAAGAACAGAATTCTGATCATGTGAGTACAGGATTATAAATAAAAAAGTCAGTGGGGGTAACACACAAGTAGGTCTAATAGTGAATAAGAAAACAGGAATGTGGTGAAGCTACTATGAACAATATAGTGAATTCTTTATGGTAGTCAAAACAGACAAGAAGCCAACACTAACTAGCATTGTACAAGTTTATAGGCAAACAAGGAGATTGAAAAAATGTATGATAAGATTAAATAAAGTATTTGAACAATTTTTTGAAGTAAAACTTCACAGTGATGGGGGATAGAATTTTGTAGTAGGAAAAGGAAGACAAGGAAACCATCCATTTCATAGAAAATATTGTGTAAAGATGCCAAAACTGAACTGATATTAAATTCAGCTCTAGCATCTCTTTCAGGTGCCTTGCAAATGCGAGCAACCATGTCTATATTAAAATGATCCCCATCATAATTTTCATATTCACAGAATATATGACATCAACTGTGAATGGGCAAAGCTGAAAAATGTGTACCCAGCCAGAATTTGAACCCGCGTCTCCTGCTTTCTAGGCAGTTGCACTGACCCCTACAGCACCGGAGAGCCAGGTTCGAATCCCGGCTGGGTACACATTTTCAGCTTTGCCCATTCGGAGTTAATGTCATATATATTCTGTGAATATGAAAACAATAACAACTGCAGGATGGAAGTGATGTCTGTTCTTTCGGAATAGATGCCACAAGTATATACCCATCATAATTCATTATTTTAACCACAAGATAGAATGGCTTCAAATAAACTTCTTAATATAAAGATGTATAACATGTGAAACAGCATAAAATGATCAAATTATTTCTCTGATACCTTAATAAGTTGAAAATTGAGAATAAATGTGTAGGGTTTGGTGCCAATAACATCCATTTCAGATAAATAATTAACAGTACATCCCCTCAATTCCTTAAAAAACTGTCTTTTGAAATTTAAAGAGATTCTGTCAGACTTGCAGAGGGCAACTCCTTGTTACCGTCGCCAGCACTGGAGGGTCAGTAAGTTTGTTTCTCACTTGGAGTGCCACTGTTCATGTCTGTTCCCTTGTGCTGCTGAAATGATTGTCTGTACAGTGCTGTTCCTAAATGTTGCTTCTGGTAGTTTCTTTCCCCATGATGCACCCTATGATTTCCATTGTAACATCATAGACCTTTCTGCTACCTAGCAATTATGAATACTTGTTTTGATGTAGTATTTAGTCTGACTTTAATAGATTTGCTGTCCAGGAGTATCTTTTGAGTCCCAAAACTCAGTGACTAACAGGTGCCTAGTTACAGTGATTGGCTACTACATATTTCCTTGCCTTCACTTGACTTGCATTCGGAAGGATGGTGGTTCATATCCACTTCCGACCATCCAGATTTAGGTTTTCTGTGATTTCGCTAAATCACTTGAGGCAAATGCCAGGTTGGTTCCTTTCAAAGGGCATGGCTTTTTTCCTTCCCCATCTTTTCTCAAACAACCAGAGCGTATGCTCCGCCTCTAATGACCGTGCTGTCGATGGGGCATTAAACACTAATCTTCCTTCTTCCTCTTTGCCTTGTCTTCTGCAGTTGCTTATAACCTCAGAAACTGCAGATTGACATGAAACCACTACATTTCTCTTTCCTATGCCTGGATATGGCAATGTTATAGCCTGAAGAGGATTGCCAAGCCCACACAATATGGCTGCTGAAAAACAGCTGTTTCATTTCCTCATTTAGTCAGGAGATTCACTATTTTTCTTTACTCAATTTCACAGATTCATGCTCACGCTAATATTTACATCTTTCACTGCAGAAAATGTCACTGTGTATATGAGCCAAAAATTCGTAATAAGGAGACACAATCTGACAATCTAAGAACATTTAAAAAATGATTGTGTTAAAATAGGCATGAAAATCTGTTGTGAAATTTACTGAAGCAGATTTCCAGAATCAATGCTGGAGTGTTTACATGACCAACCAAAAGTGGAACTGGGAAATAGTTTACAAATTCTGGTTTTGGGAGCCCACGTAAACCAGATGTAAGATGGTTAAGCTGATAAAGATGAAGGACTTTGTTTGAATCATCTGTGATGGGGTTTAGAGTGCCTGAATATGTGAATACAACCATTTAGTGAATATTCTTGTTTAAGGTGACTATTTTGCAGAAGCAGCATGAATTTTGGAAGAATCTATTCATTTTTACCGATAAAACTATACTGAAATTGATGGCTAAACATGTTCTGATCAACTTTCATATTTAAAATTGTGAAAAGTGTTTTGCTTTTGTCTAAACTTGATTTACTTTCATTCCATGGTTAATCATTAGAAGCAAGGAAGCTTAAGAGTTTCATGTCCCATCAACACCACAGTTATTAGAAATGAAGCTTACGCTCAGATGCTTGGTTAAGGATGGGGAAGGACATCTGCCCTGCCCTTTCAAGATCAAAGAAATTTTTAAATATTTATCTCAGGAAAACAAACTTTAAAAATGACTAGGTATGATAATACTATGAGGGTAGCTTGTAACTCACCTCAACAATCCCCAACCAGCTGCAGCAAGCACATACATCTAATATTAATGTCCACTAGTACATGTCTTGATAGTGAAGTAGAGTATTATCGGCAATTTTATGAGAAAAGCAGTGTTAGAAATGAGGAAAAATAGTGAAACTGACTGTCTTGTTAACACGAGAACCTCTTATGCTAAATATAGGTGCAATCAAAAATGATAGGTTTAACACATAATTGCAGTTTTTTAATTGTGGTTTTAGGGCGCACAACTGCTGATGTCATTAGCACCCAACACTGCCCATAGTAAAATCGAACCGGGGTTAGAACTTAAATGGCTTTCGCCATATTTGCATGATGTATAAAAAGTAAAACTCTGTCAGCAGAATGCGGATCATCAGCTAAAATATCAGACATTTCAGAGCTGCTGTAGATCGCGAAGTTGTCGACAAAGAGGGAGCCGACACTCCCGGTGGTAGTTGATCAGCTACAGAATTGATTGCCACTGCAATTAAATGATGCTCAGGACTGAACCCTGGGGGACCCCATTCTCCTGTATAAAAATGCTTGATAAAACTGAACCAATACACAGTCTGTTAAAAATCCTGGATAAAAATTGGCAGACGACCCCAAAAACCCCATGTATGCAGAGTGCGGAGGATGCCCATCCTCCAGCAGGTGTCATATGCCTTGTCCAGATCAAAGAACTGTCTGGCACTTCCGTAAAATGTTATTCATTACTGAAGTAGATAGGGCGATGAGATGATCCACCGCAGAACAGTGCTTGCGAAACCCACATTGGACATTAGAAAGGAGCTGTCGCGTTTCAAGCCACCATACCAGGTGCCAATGCATGCATTCCATCACCTTGCATACGCTACTGGTGAGGGAAATGGGGTGGTAGCTGGAAGGGAGAAATTTGTCCTTCCCAGGCTTTGGTATGTGAATGACTATGGCTTCACGCCAGCATCACAGAAAGGTGCCTTCTATCGAAATGCGATTGAAGGTGGCCAGTAGGAAGTGCAAGCCTGTAGATGAAAGGTGTTGCAACATTGCTATGTGAATGCCATCTGGACCTGGAGTGGAGGACCGTGAAGATGAGAGTGCACGGTGGAGCTCTTGCACAATAAACTTGGCATTGTAGCATTTACGGTTCTGAGAGGTAAAGGGCAATGGAGTTGCCTCCACCATCCATTTCCTAGTGAGGAAAGCGCCAGTGTAGCGTGAAGAACTAGATACCTCTGCAAAATGTCGACCCAGTGCATTCACTATTTGTGAAGGGTCGACAATGGTGTTCAGTTGTGGCACAGAGACTGGGAATCGAGGAACGAGCCATATTACCTGAAATTTTTCTGAGGTTACCCAAATGATGGAGGAAGGGGTAGACCTATTAAAAGAGTTTGTGAATGAGTGCCAACTGGCGCGTTTACAGTCACGAAAGAGGTGACGACAATAGGCCTGCAGCCATTTGTATCGGATGCAGTTGTCGAGCGCGGGCCATTGTTTGAAGGTTTTAAGGGCACGTCGCCATGCTCGCAGAGTGTCGCGGCATTCCGCAGTCCACCACGGGACAAGGGGACGACGTGCTTGGGTAGTCTTACAGGGGATGGAACATTCTGCAGCTGTGAGAATAACTGTGGTAATGTGTTCCACTTGGTCGTCTATACTAGGATATTGATGGGTACCAAAATCTGTCAGTGATGAATAGAACTCCCTGTCCACTTTGGTTATCTGCCAGTGGTGTGGATGCTCAAGGGTGCCAGGCGTCATTAGGTGAATTACACATGGAAAATGGTCACTCGAATGTGTGTCTGAGAGAACAGATCATTCAGGACGCCGTGCCAGCTGAGCAGTGCAGATAGATAGTTCTATGTGGCTGAAAGTGTTTGTGGAGTCCAAAAGATAAGTTGGTTCACCAGTGTTAAGGCAGATGAACTGAAGGTGGTTCAGTATATCTGCCAGGGGGGAGCCCCGTGGACATGGTTGTGGGGTGCCCCAAAGGGGGTGGTGGGCGTTTAAATCGCCCACCAACAGAAACGAATGTGGAAGCTGGTCAATAAGATCTAGAAGGTCAGATCTAGTGACAGGAAAGGAGGAAGGAGCGTAAATATTGCACATTGTGAAGATAAATCCAGGAGGTTTTATCCGGATGACGACAGCTTTTAGTGGAGTACACAAAGGGACGGATGTTCTGTGTACGTCATCCCGAATGAGCAACATTACGCCCCTGTGGGCTGGAATTCTTGCCACTGGAGGAAGGTCAAAGCAAACGGCAGTGTAGCATGGGAAAATAATTCGAGTACCAGGGAGTAATTTTGTCTCCTGTAGAGAGAAGATAATTGGGTGATATGTTCGCGTAAGAAGCTGCAGTTCTGTCCAATTTGACCAGATACCACGAATGTTCCATTGAAGAATATCCATAGTAGGATAGAAAGATATAGAGGTGGACGTCAGCCCAACGAAGGCGGCGGGCCACAATGCGAATGTTCGCAACTGGCGGTGTCAGACGCAAGGGTCTAGCTCCATATTCTCAGAGGTGACCACGGCAGCCGCATGGGGGTGGTCGGCAGCCCCATCTTTGGCTGATGCTCCTGGAGAGACTATAGGCTTCCAGGGGATGCCATTGTCGCATTGTGAGGTAGAAGGGGGGCGGGGGGGATGTTTTCCCCCTACGTGACTTCTTGGAGCCCTGGTGAAATTCCTTGGAAGGCTCAGATGTTTTGGAAGGGGTGCGGAGGAAATCCCCATGCAAATGCTCCTTCTTAGACTTACAGGTCTCGATCTGTGGCTTCACAGCTGAAGATGTAGATTGGGAAGAGGTATTCACACTGTTTGTCGAACTTGACACCGTTGTCTATGTATACTGTTTGATGACTACAGTAGTAAACTGTAGGTCACATGTCTTTGTGGCCATGTCCTGCATTGGTGGAGGTGCTGCAACTACAGTACTCTAGTTACTACATGGTGGCTTACGAGTGGCATTCATCTGACGTGCAACTTGTATTGGAACCTTTTCCTTGACATGTATTTCCTGTTTGGCCCGTTCATTGGCAAATATGGGACATTTCCGGGAGGAGGCAGCATGATTCCCGTTACAATTGATGCAATGGGGGGACGGTGGTGGACAATTCCTCTCATTGCATCTTTACCACAAGTGACACATGTTACTGGGTTCTTGCATGACTGACTTGTGTGATTAAAGCGATGGCACTGGTAACACCGAGTAGGGTTAGGGATATAAGGTCATGCTGTGACTACCTCATATCCTGCCTTGATCTTCGGCGGCAGAGCCACTTGGTCGAAGGTCAAGAACACTGTGCGAGTGGGGACTAAAATATTGTTCTCTTTATTTTTCATCACACGGTGTACTGCAATGACACCTTGTGCTGCCAGATAGTCCTTTAATTCATCCTCAGTCAGACCATCTAAACAGGCTGAGTCTATCCCTCCAGAATAATTGAGGGTTGAATGAAGCTCAACACGAACTGGGTAACTGTGGAGCAACTTAGCCTTGAGCAGCCACTGTACCTGGGAGCCACTTTCTGTTTACAATAGTAGTGTTCCATTACGCAGGCGGTTGCAGGTTTTAACTGGGCTGGCAATGGCATCAATCCCTTTCTGAATGATAAATGGGTTTACCGACAAGAAGGATTGTCCTTCCTCAGTATGGGTAACCACAAGGAACTTAGATGTCGATTGTAAATGCTTCTGTTCAGATACACTAATATCCAGTATGTCAACTTTTGGAGACTCTTTACATTTTCTCTTTTTGTTGAAAACCATTGTGGATGTATCCCCATGATTGCCAATGTCTCCAATGGCATGCTCCTTTCTGCTGGGGGCCCCCAACAGAAGCTCACTCGCCTTGGGTGATTGTTCCCACCCCAGGTCACACCTCCCAATCTACAGATGGAGGGACCAATCGGAGAAGCAGGAAGGTATCAGTGCAGGCAATCACCCCTCCCCGGGTCTGGCCTTAACCAGGGGGTACGCACGCACCCTACATGCCAGCCCGGTGCTGGGACTTGCGCTTTACCCAGTCACCCATATGGCTGGCCTCCAGGTGTGTACAGGGAGGAGGAAGAAAGAAATAGTAGGAGGAGAAGACTCAAACGCTCATGCGGAGACAAAGAAAAAGGAGAAAGAAGGGCTCTATCCAAAACCTTTAGAACTCTGGTTCCCCGAAGGATGGACAAGACTCGGTCCCCAAGAGAGGTGAAAAAGACAGTAGGAGAAATGTCGTGTAGCACGGGAAAGAAAGAGTGCCACAAAGGCTGGGGCCCCGTGCTCGCCACGCACGTTCTCACCCCCCTGGGGGGATAATTGGAGTTATAAGCTTGCCACTACTTACAAATGAAAGTGTGCATCTTCTGTTCAAAATTGGAAAACACCTTTGTCTGCCTCCTACTATTTGCAATGAAAGAGTTTCACATTGGCACCTACACTAGATGTTTGTAGGACATATGAGATAGATGTATAGAATAACGTTGCTAGTAAATGGGATTATTTTTAGGTATGAAGGAAACACAAAATAAAAATATATTTCTGTGTTTGCGTCTGTGTGAATGTATGGGTGTGTGTGTATTTGTTCACCTTCCTTTTCTTCCCCCAAGGTAAGTCTTTCCTCTCCCAGGATTGGAATGGCTCCTTAGCCCCTTCCTTAAAACCCTCATTTCCTTTTTCCTCTCCTTCCCTTCTGCCTGAAGGAGCAACTGGGTTGCGAAAGCTTGCGTTTTTGTGTGTGTGTGTGTGTGTGTGTGTGTGTGTGTGTGTGTGTGTGTGTGTGTGTATTTATTTATTTATTTATTTGTGATGCTGTCACACCTGTGCTCCTTCGCCTGGTGAGTAATCTTTGTCTATTTTTTATATAAAATTTCTTAGATTTCTGTATGACTACATGAATGGTGGACACTTTGCTGGCTGCTTGGACAAAATGAAACCTTCTTGCATTGTCACAGCTGCTTCCTTTAGCATCTCCTACCCACCATATTTTGGTGTATTTGACATGCATCTTTATCATTTAGCATGCAGGATCCTGGAGGGGAGAATTTGGTTTTAGCGAGAGTAACATACAGCTCTGCAACTCTCCTTATGAATGGTGCGTAGATTACTTACTGTTGACCACTGTTCTTCGATTCACGTTGGCTTCTCAATGATCGTAAGTGACTGCGGTACCTCTCTACAGCTAGTCAAATATATTGTAAAAAATAAAGTAGAGGTGTTTGTAAGTGGACTATTTTTGCCACTGTTTATCAACACTATGAGATTACTCATTAATACTGTAGTTTTAAACCTCATTTACACATACCTTTGGGACACTAAGAAGGAGAAAATTTAAAATAATTTGTTGTGAGTGTACATATTCATATTTCCCACTGTTTATTTATGAGTATTCGAAGAGAAGTCATATAGCAACAACATACAAATAACAATATGAACTTATTTCTTGCTAAAAATGCAATGCTGAATTTGTTAAATATTAAAGTATTTCAATGTGGCTATGTAGACCTCTTCAGATTAGTAATTGGTGGTACTCTTCTCTTGTTTCAAGCCAGTTCAGAGAGTCATTTTGACCAAATATTTTGGTGGTCCAGCTGGCCACCATCTTTAGATCAGTAAGCTGCTACACATACTGCAATTCAACTTTCTGACAATTATAAAAAAAGAAAGGTTTTCCCTTGTATGAAATGTGCAACTCTATGTTATCAGCTAAAAATAAATGGTATTTAACTTGGTTAGCAAAGTGTAAAAACATTACTCAATACCAATTTATTGTTTACACCATCTTCCACCAGATACTCTTATGATAGAGGATAAAACCAATGATTTCCTCACAGCACTATTGGGTTTATGCTGCATATATAGGGGGGCATTGATCAAAGATTGACTTCAGTTATGTCATGTCTATTTAGCTGTGCACTTATCTCAAGACGGTGTCCACCTGAATAACCCAATATTGTGTCAAGATGAGTTATTGGAACTGGCTGCAAACCTGAGAAGAATATCATGATTAAAGCATCTTGTATTTACATATACGTTTTGGAATGCAGGGTGGTAGTCATGCTTTGTACTGATTAATTCCATGACATCACTATGTAGTCGAACATCTAATAGTAAAACAAAACTATTTTAAGACACACAATGCTGTCATACAATAATAATGAAGGGATTAGTGAATATTTGGTATGTATGAAGAGTTAATTTGTTTAATGTTGTACTTATGTACCTTCTTACACTGTTTATTCTGCCTTGGTACTGGATGATCCCTGGTACTGACACTTCAAGGATATTTCGTGTCACACCCTGGCACAGGTCCTACCAATTGCTTTGCAATAAAGGTGTTGCATGACTTTCTAACACCATGGGCTGAGATCTGTTAATTTACTTTTAACAGAGCAAAATGACAGTAAAGTTGATGTTGGAGAGAAGTTGAATAAATGTGAAAAAGCTTTCACGGACAATTTAAGAACACTTCACTTATCAGTAATTTGAATTGGAGAAGTGTGTTACAGTGGTATACTCTCTTACAGTTATTACATTATACCACTCAGTATGTTAGCCCTTTCAAGCAACTAATTTTTTTTTTAGTTGTTCTTTCGATGTCAGAGATAAGTGCACTGCTGGCAACTCATGTTAATAATAAGCCCAAACACCAAAATACTCAAACAAAGGTAAGAGCTCATTCTTCCTCATATTATGACACACAAAAATATTACTATTCCTCATAACATGTGGCTTGACACCTTAATAAGAATTGAGCATAATTTTAAGGCAGAATTTGTTCATCAATACATTCTAGCAGACAGATAAGTTTTAATTTCTGCTTTTTGCTACAGCTTGAGGCAAACTTTACAGACCTCGAGGTGTAACAGTAGTTGTTTACTTATCAAAAAATCTTTTGTCTTCTCTTGGATCTGTGTAGTCTCTCTCTATCTTGAAACTACAGCTTCATCTAAATGTCACTTTCTGATAAATCGGCTACCCCCTAGTTATGACTTACTTCTGTTCAGGAAAGTGTTGCTTTCACCTGCTGTTGCGGAAGATCCTCTAAAGATAAAAAAATATGTATAGAACCTCCTGATCCATCTAGAAACTCCCAAATTGAGCTAGGACTTCCTTTCTTTGGTCACTGTTACATATAGGTCTGCTATACTACCACAGTATTTTCAGTGCTAGATTTGTTAATGACAATATTTGCTCAATTTCACAGATATGTGCATTTAGCCTTCCCAGGATTAGGCCTGTGTTTGTGGCATTTAACATCATAGTTAATCATGTTATCTTTCTGACCACAGTTCTGAGAAACTTCTAAAATTAATAAAATTTGTCCTCTTCTATAGGAATAAACCTTTAACGATATGGTCTATACAATTACTCAGATGATAAAAGGGGGGGAAATTTGGTTCTAATTCCTCCAGAAAGAAAGAGGGGGAGATTTTCTTGTGGTTATTAAGGACCTGGTACAGTGTTTCATATCCCAGTAGTCTCACATCAGCCATCCATGATAACTGTATGCATTAATAGTGGGATGTGATCATTTGCTAGTGTAATCGCATAAAGTAAATCCCAGAATGTATTTGTCATTAATTATGCATTGAAGAAATTGCTTAATGCAGATTACTGATGTATCCTGTCAAAACAATGAGCTGTAGTAATTATTTAACATCATATTTACATACTATTAGACTGGTAATTTGAGTATTTCAGAAAAAAATTAACCTGAAAATGTAAATCATGACAAAGTGGAAAGCTTATGCTACTGTTTTTATCAAACTGTGATGTGGTAGCATTGTCATTGTAGATGTTAAGCTAAACATGCTGAAGCAAGTTTTGCTATTTTGGTAATTAATGACTGCTTCACAGATCTTTGTGATCATATACAAATATGTGCCCGAAATGAAGGCACAATGTAAACTGCAGCTGCTCCTATATCTGTCCACGGGAGAAAAATAGTGCAAACTGTATTGCTAGCATTGTGTCACTCTTGCTTATGTTTGACGAAAACGTCTGGGTGCTGCATCCAGGCTAACCTTATTAATCTTCAATTACACAAGCAGGATCTATACAGACTCCACATAATATTTTTCTTTATAATTTCCATTGTTGGCACACTACAGACTCGTCATTTTAGATATTCTCAGTATGCCACGAACACTTGCAATAGATGGATGGGCGCTACCCTCTTCCAGCAGTAAGTACCTGTTTTACTTCCGTAGACCCCAACAAGCTCTTTGAAGGATTTATTTACAATTTATTAATACAGTATAATTTGCTTTCATTTCAATAAGTTTACAACAATGGCTCACTTTCTATGCAATGAGGATATTTTACAACTGTTATTAGAAAATCATTTGTAGAGAATACATAAAGTCAATTTCAATGAGTCTTGTAAAGTCATATGTTTGAAGCAGATTAGAAAATAATCCAATCTGGCCAAATATATACAGGAAATTATATGCATACTGGTTGGTTGGTAGAGAACAAACTTCATCAACTACTAATGCAAGTACGGTATGTAAAACCATCTTATAACTTGTAAGAACCAAATTTAGAAAAAGAATCACATTTTTAATGAATATATAACAGTTTAATAGCTCACTGGTGAAAGGTTTACAAATCTTCTGCAAACAGTGTGGCCGAGACGGTGCAGGCTGTTGAGGTGCCGCCAGCAATTTTGAGCTGGTGACGGTGTGGCAGCCAAGTGAGATGCTTGTCTAATGACATGCCTAAAAATGGTGCACCTCTTCAACATGCAGCAGGTCATCGCCGAATACAGTTTGGGTTCCTGGTGTACTGCCCGACATAGACAGAAATGCATTACCCAGGTTTTTGAGGCAGAAAACTGAAAACCATGAGGAAACGCCTACAACTGTACCTTTCAAATTGCTAGCTGCAACCACCGTTCAGCGGCATACAAGTAGGTGGAGACCGATGAACCCACAGCTGCTCCAAGACGATTAATTGTGACTAAAAATAGAGGGACACTAAGAACGGAACCTGTGTAACACCGTTTTCTTGATAATGAGGTCAGCTGATACAATTAACAACACGAACATGAAAAGAATGAAACGCGAGAAAGTTCTGTACGAATACAGGAAGTGGAACCCATAAGCCACAATCATACAGCGTAAACAGTATATGATGGCGCCAGGTGGTGTCGTATGCATTCCGCAGGTCAAAGAAGATGGCAACCAGATGTTCGCAATGAATAAAGGCTGTACAGATGGCGAATCCAGCAACACAAGATTGTTGATAGTGGAGTGGCCATGAAGAAACCCACCTTGTTGTGGTGCCAAGAGTCCCCGGTCCTTGATGACCCACATAAGCCTACAAGTCACCATGTGTTCGAGGACTATGCAAGGAACGTTGGTGAGGCTGATCAGTCGGTAACCATCAGCCATCTGCGGATCCACCCCAGGCTTCCTCACCGGGATGATGATGCTATCTCGCCACTGAGATGAGAAAACACACTCAACCCAGAGATGATTGAGCAGGGAGAGAAGCTGGTACTTAGAGTTTGCCGATAGGTGTTGGAGGAACTGACTGTGAATGCAGTCAGGTCCAGGGGACATGTCCGGGCATGCAGGAAGGGCACTTTCAAAGTCCCACTCAGTAAAAGCGATTTTGTACATTATTCGGCGTCGCGTATGAAAATACATCAGATTTTGCTCCATGTGCTCTTTAAGGGCACGGAAATCTGTCCCATAAGCATCAAGTCGCTGAGCTGCGAGCATAATGGCCTGCCATGTGCTCAGCTATGGCGACAGGGTCAGTACAGATTGTACCCTGAATGCAGAGACACAGGATTCCCGCCGGTGGGCGGTGCCCAAAGAGGTGGGGATCTTGCGACCACACCCGTGAAGTAGAAGTGCGGAAACCAATAAAGGCAATGTATTTCTCCCAGGAGTTTCTCTTGCTTTGTTGGGTCGCCGTGCCCGTACCCAGAGACACTTGTAGGCGATAAGATGTTTTGCAGAAGGGTGGCACTGTAGTGCTCGCCGACATTCCCGAATGGCCTCAGCAATCTCCGGTGTCCACCACGGCACTAACTTACGGAAGAGCGAGCTGAGTGTGGTGGGGACAGTTTTCTCGCCTGCAGAAACGATGGCCTCTGTGACCTTCTGAACAGCAGCATCAACATCAGCCGAAATGGGAGAAGAAATAACAGCAGCTGAGGAATAAGCTGGCCAGTCAGCCCTATGGAGAGACCAGCGAGGCAGACGGTCAGCAGGCGGACACTCTGGGAGTGACAGGAAGATAGGAAAATGGTCGCTGCTGCACAGGTTGTCATGGACCCTCCAGGTAAAATGTGGAAGAAGACTTGGGCTGCAGACAAAGAAGTCGATGGCAGAATACGTGCCATGCATAGTAGCACCAGTGTTGAGGAGGCATATGTTCTGTTACCTCAGTAGAGTCTCAACATCCCTACCCCGGGCTGAAGTCTGTGTGCCACCCCACAAAGTGTAGTGGGCGTTGAAATGCCCCAAAAGATGGAAGGGTGGGGGAAGTTGGTCGACCAAGGCAGCGAGGTCTACAGGAGACACATCATCATCTGGCAGAAGGTATACGGGACATACAGTAAAATCTTGCAATACCCAGAGCCTAACAGTGACTGCCTCTAGAGGTGTTTGAAAAGGCACGGCAGCGATTGGGACAGAGGCTAGGACGTAAATGCAAATCACCAGAAATTCTGTCATAGGTAGAAGGGCAGAGGTCTTCCCGAGAGGAAACCAAGATTCCTGTAAGGCTAAACAGAGCACCGGGAAGTGGCACAGTAACTGCTGCAGCTCAGCCAGATGGTGGAAAAACCCGCCGCAATTCCACTGCAAGATCTCTTTTGCAGCGAACTGAGTAGTCACAATGTAAAGGATGAAAAGGTTATTCCGCAGGGACCCCTGCTGCCAACTCCTCTGAATCTGCAGGATCGAGAACCATAGCTTCCGACGATCCTGTTATGACGAGATCCTCGGGGGACGCGACAATTTCTACCTCATCCTCTGAAGTAAAGGATGCATGTTGCTGTGGCTTTGAAGCCACCACAGATTCCTTCTTCGGCTTCTTCTTTTTCTTGTCCTCTCGCTGGCCCTTCAATGTCAAGGGCTGAGAGGGCTTTTCAGATGTGGCTGCAGGGGCCGCCGAAGCGCAAGAGGCACTTCGACTAGCATCTTTGGGATCCTGCAGCAACTGGCTGGGACCCTCTTTCGCACTCAGAGAAGCCTCAGAAGGGAGCGTCCCAAGGCATCCCTTCCTAGCGAGAGCGGCCGAAGAAGACTTCTGCTTCTCCGACTGGAGGGTGGGGACCAGTTTCCCAGTGTTTGGGAGTTAATCGCTCCAAAAGTAGGAAGATTGGTAGCAACCAAAGAAAAAGTGCCCTCGAGGGAGGCAGGTGGAGACGATCAGGTCTGGCAGCCCATTTGAATTGGCTGTACTAGTTGGGACATTGCCACCAGGGATGGCGATGACGAAGCTGCTCTGGCATAAAAGGAGATAGTGCTCGGGGGATGGAGCTTGTTGTACTTCCGTTTAGCCTCAGAGTAGGTCAGCCTGTTCAGGGTTTTGTCCTGCATTATCTTTTGCTCCTTGTGGAGAACTGTACAATCTGATGAGCATGGGGCATGGTGCTCGCCACAGTTAATGCAGACCGAAGGAGGGCCACAAGTGACATTTGGATGGGACGCACGTCCACACTTGCGACATGTAGAGTTAGCATCAGATCGGTAGGACATATACCCAAACCTCCAGCACTTTAAGCAGTACATAGGGGGAGGAACGTAATTCTTTACGTCGCACTGGTAGATCACCACCTTGGCTTTTTCAGGCAATGAATCACCCTCAAAAACCAAGACGAAGGTACCAGTGGCAAACCTGTTGTCCTTCAGACCCCTATAGATGCGTCGGATGAAATGGACACCACACCTCCACGAGTTAGCTCGTAATACCTCATCAGATTTCAGCAAAAGATCCTTGTGTAAAATGATACCCTGGACCATATTTAGGCTTTTATGTGGTGTGTTAGAAAAGGAAACATCACCCAGCTTATCGCAGGCAAGCAATGCCCGTGACTGTGCTGGGGATGACGTCGTTATAAGTACCGACCCAGATCTCATTTTTCACATGTCCTCCACCTCTCCGAACTTGTCCTATAGGCTTTCAACAAAGAACATAGGCTTCGTCATCATAAAGGATTCCCCGTCTGTGCGACTGCATACTAGGTACTTAGGTGCATAAGCTTCTCCATAATTGCGGGCCCCAAGTTTCTCCCAAGGGGTGGCAAAGGAAGGAAACGATTGGGGGTTATAGTGTGCAGCATTATATTAACTTCTACCACGCTTTGAGACGGCGTTTTTGCGTGCGCCGACGTTGTTAATTGCTCGTTTCATTTTGAACCTACGAGCAGCTAGGGAAAAATATGTCCATCCAGACAGAGCCCCTCATGCCTGGGTAAGCATTATACTACTGAGGAGCGGCAGGTTCCCCAGAGGTTGCTCGCTAGCGACTGTTCAACCTCAACAGGCATGCATCTCCTCGGCACGTAGCACACCTTGAGATTAAGGTGGTTTTTTGAGGTTTGTACCGTTCTCGCGACCCGAGTAATTAAGCGAAGATCCCCGGGCTCTGAAACGTACAACGTTCCACCGTCGCGTCGAACGATGGTCCTTGAAGCACGCAACAGAGCTTACGGTGTGGCGGACTGTTGGCGCGACACAGCCCACAGCTCGGGACCCCGGATTCGCCAAGCCCGTACTCAGCAAATTAATGCTGAGCCCCTGATGGGAACAACAGTCGCACTTGCTACAATAGTCTGCAGTGTTCTTGCCGCCATTCTTATTATCAACAATACTCTGGCTACTGTCTTCATTTTGACGAATCAATTGTGTTAGAGGTGAGTAAATAATATTAAAAAACGCCAAAGAAGCAAACAACTCCTCGTAAAGTTCTGTACACATTGCAGACTAACAATATGAATTTGGAATTCGCTTTGATTTACTTCACTGTCGACTGGAAAAAAAAATCTTGCAAATGCCGAAAATGAACCAAAGAATGTTGTGGTATTGATCACTCGGCTACGGATCGTCCCGGGGGAAGGGGGGGGGGGGGGCGGCGGGCACCAAATACCTCAAAAGCACGTCGTGTTTTTTAGTGCCCTTGGCCGTTCGTTCTGGGGCCTCCAAATCTCGAAAGCTATTCTCTCATCCTGGGGTGCTTCGAAATCTCAAAAGTTCCTTTTTTCATAGTAATACATGTATTTCCAAATGGACACGAGGCCTCATTTTGTTTTGCCGCCGCCCCGAGCCTCCGACAGCCTTAGTCCGCCACTGTTAAGAAACTGCAACAGAATAATTCGGTTGAGTTGGCAGCAGTCAGTGATCATTTATCTTCGGGGAGGAGGGAATGTTTCAGTTCTCAGGTTCATTCAGGTATCAAACATATCTGCAACTGAACCTGTCAAGCCTTATCAACATTTACAATTAGAACACAGGTTGTATCTTGAGCGGCTGTCCTTCCTTCTGTGAAGACGCGTGAGGGATGTGTACACAGAAGGTCTACGATAATAAAGGCCTATCTAACGAACCGAGTCTACAATTATTGTTGCTTCGATACAAATCTTCTAATGGATGCTTCCAAGTAAGACGCCAGCTGCCACATAGTACTACGATAGTAACGACCTGCCCCCAAGGAGACCTGCCCTTATAGTCAAATGACGGTCATCCCTTTCTCGTGTGACACGTGGTAGGCCCTGCCGTATCTTCGGGATACAGTTTGGATCTCTATACATTGTTACCACATCCGAGAAGAAATAGAATGATTCACATTAAGCCATCGGGCTTCATCGGTTAGAGACTGCCCTGCTTCCATTCTTCCCACGGCCCTCCACCGCGGAGAGTTCTGATAGGAGTCTTCCCTGTTCTATACTGCACGGTCTGGACTTGGGACGACCCAGCAAACATTACCCAGTTTTATAGGTGCGCTGATGATATTATTGGCATGGATGTACACTGGCCGGAATGCCATCTTCGTGCAGAATACGACTGTACGGATTTCTGTTGACACTGTAATTTCTGTTGACCGGTAATTATGTCGTGAATTCGACACAGGATGGGAAACTAGCGGTTCATTCCTTTCATTTTGGATACCAGTGTAGAATGAAAAAACTGAAACAATCTTCTCCATGCTTACTGAAAATAATTAACTAACTTTCCACCTGTCATCTTCAGACTTAAGCTGAAAATTTATTTCAACGTAATCATGATGCGTTCATGCCATTTTTTTAAATTATATTTTTTAATTTTTGTGATTTTGAAAACAGCATGAGACTGAGGGAGCATGATTTGAGGATCTGAGCAACTGTCAGTTAGGCTTCAAAACTGGAAAGTGAGGACGGTTCTGCCCCTTATGTAAAATAAGAGTCAACAATATAATGGGGATAGTTTGCAACTCACATCAACAAAGTTCGTCGCGCTGCAACATACACGTAAGAAAGACACTCTTACACAATACTAGCCGGCCGCGGTGGCCGAGGGGACTGAGGCGCTCCAGTCACGGTCTGCACGGCCACTACAGTCAGGGGGTTCGAATCCCCTCTCGGGCATGGATATTTGAGCCGTCCTTAGTGTTTGTTAGTTCAAAAAAATGTTCAAATGTTTGTTAAGCTTATGGGACTTAACTACGGGGTCATCAGTCCCTAAACTTACAAACTACTTATGAACTACCTACAAACTAGGACGGCACAAATATCCATGCCCGAGGGGGGATTCGAACCCCCGACCGTAGTGGCCGTGCTGACCGTGACTGGAGCACCTCAGTCACCTCGGCCACCGCGGCCGGCGTTTGTTAGTTCATAAGTAGTTTGTAAGTTTAGGGACTGATGACCCCGTAGTTAAGTCCCATAAGCTATACAAACATTTGAACATTTGAAGACAATGCTACTTAGCTCTCGGCCACTGCTTGCGTCAGAAAGACACACTCCCATTATTACAATAACACAGGCACAGTTCACCGTCATCTTCGGCTGCTGCATTCGCTGTTTGTGAAGTGTGCCTTTGTAATTGTACGAGCGTATGTATGTTTCTGACAAAGTCTGTGGCCGAAAGTTGAGTTCCATGTGCATGAGTATCGTTTTTATGTGGAGCTCGACGAAAGTTTTTACGGAGAGTTGCAAACTAGCCTCATTATATTGTTGAATTCCAACCTGGACTTCGTAAAACTAAGGGATAATCGGGTATTATCAATCCGGGGGCGACAGAAGACAAATTCATATGATACAGCAGTTTCTTGGATAGTGCATAATTTATTAGAGGAGACAGACCTCCAGATGTTGTTCCATCCCTGAGTGAACCAGGCGTTTGTTGTGCCGGCAAACAGTTGACCAGTTCATTCTATGGGATACCCAAATCATTTGGGACACACAGAGATACAATCGAGCGCAAAGAAAGATTAAGTACAGAAACAAGGTCATGGATAGCAGTTTACACGGGGTGATTTCACATAATTCAATAGCTACAAGACTGTACATCATATCAAGGCAATGTGTATTTTGAATATATTATAGATAAACTTCGAAAATGACTTACATTACTTAACAACGCAAATTTGAAAGTAATCATGGAAATCAACAATAAGACTAACATTAAGTCTATATACAAACTACGCATAAAAAGAAAATATATGAAATAAGCTGTATGTAGGACTTTTGGTACATAGGATCCTCTGTTTTATCTGTGAAGTTAGTAGCGCTTTTGAGTTATGACAGTGAGTTAGGGCTCTTTAATGAGAAAATAACTCAAAACTGAGGGTTGTTCAGTGAATAATGTAGAGTGACATGTTGGGAATTAAAAGGACACGTTAAACAAATGTAACGGAGAACTGAGTGGTATCATACTGACTCGAATGCTTTTCAGAAAGCAAAAAATACTGCATAAACCTCCTTGTTATATTGATCCCTTTCAGCATTTCCTGTGAGATATGTGCGAGTCAGGCTCCACATGATCGGTTTGCTTTGAATCCATCTTGGTAGACATGGAAGTATTCTGTTCGAGAATGTCATTAGTCATAACGTTAGAGCTCATGTTGTAAGGCTCCACAACGAATGGATATCAAAGGTATTGGACAGTAGTATCTGGATTATTTCCGATAGCCATTTGCCATCTTTTAGATGAGTGTGAACTGCGCTTTATTTTTCCTACTACTGGACTCCGGTGACTTTCTTGTAGGATGTACGAAAGATCACGGTTAAAATTGGAGCTAAATGAACCGTAAATACAGTATAGAATGTGATTGGGCTTCTGTCGCGCCAGGAGTCTTGTTTTCGCTTCTTCTGAGCGCCACAGTTGCTAATATCTATTTCAGTCATTTCATCAACCGGTCCCAAAAAGTACACTGAACTAGATGAAAATATGAAACCACCAAATTGCGAAAAAAAACTTCCCAAGTTTAGATGTGGCTTCCATTTGTCACTCCAGACACGTCTAAACGACATTCTAATTCATTGCACATCGTTAAATGATAAAGTGTAACGGAGTGAATAGTGCCTCTTATTCTCTCCTTTAAATGGTCAATGTCGCTGACATGATCACTGCACATAGGGTTGGCCAGGCCTTAAATCCAATCCTTCCCATCTTTCTCTGGGGAAATAATGTATCCAAAACCTCCGAAAAAATTCTTGCGTAGTGTGGAGGGGCGGCATCTAGAAGGAAAATGAGACGTTCATCTTAAATTTGTGACGCGGTATACAATTCCAAATGCCTGGTTAGTTGTTTGACGTTACAGTTTGATCCGCAAAGAAATACAGGCTTATTATTTTATCATGCATCAAGGCACAAACGTTAACCTCGGTACCAGTGTAGGCAAGAGGATTTTCAGCAGCCCCTATCCTGACGTTATAGCGATGAACATGGCTACACACATGGTATATGGCCTCACCACTAAAACACTATCCTCTGTAGGAATTATTCATTATTGTTAATCTTACGAAGCAACTGTCAACCTAATTCAAATCGTTTTGGCCGATTCCTTCCTAGTGCACAGGTGGCCACGTTTTGCAGCCCTGGGCATCCGACAACCTTAGCCTGGCACTGATTTTGGACGAAACTAAAGTAGGCCTTTACTGAGATAAATCAAATGATGCAAGAAGCATACGGTGATACGAATGGTTCACGCAGTTAAAAATTGCCTCTTCAGAAAGACCTTCCATATCTACCGATGACGCTCGTGTCAGGAACATCAGCGAAATTGAGCGTGCCAATCTAAGACTGATTGAGGGATTGTAGAAGAATGTACCATTTCGGTTGGATCGTACCATGATATCCTGAGATACCTTTTTCGTATGAATCGTGTTGCCTTCGAGATTATCCCACGGTTCGTGAGTCAAGACCAGAAAGACCATTACCACGCAATCCGTGAAGAGCTTTAGGAACCCCCAAATAAAAGGATTATAACTGGTGATGAGACGTGGTTTTACGGATATGATCTTGAGACCACGATTCAATATTTACAATGGGTCAGGAAAGGTTCTGTTAGACAAAAAAATCTCGTGAAATCAGTCTTATCCGCCGCTACCACAAAATTTGAAGCAATTTCCTTTGATGATTTTGAATAGCTACGACGAGGGAAAGAGGAAGAGATAGGGAGAGACAGGAGGAGAGATGGAAGAGAGAAGAAAGAGAAGGAGGAGATGGACAGAGACGGAGCATGGATAGATGAATTGGGGGGTGGGGTGGGGGGAAGAATAAGGTAGGTAGGTAGGTAGGTAGGTGGGTAGAGGGGGAGGAGTCTGCGTGGGGAGTAGATGTACAACACAATGGCTTTTCTCATGTGCAATTATTCGTCGCATGCTCCATAGGTAGTCGGCATATCAACTGACCCTGTACGTTGAGCCACAAAACTGGACGAACATGAATTCAATTCACTGGCCTTATAATAGATGATTTTCCAACAAACCATGATTTTTGTTACTTTTCTTATATTCCACATAGCCACAGGAATGCAAAGCAGGCAACATATTGATGTGATTGATGTATTTTCTCGGCGTCACTATGTTCGCAAAAATTCTTTTTTATTTATAGTGCTGCTACGTTTACGTCGTATCAGACGGAGTCCCAGAGAAGCGTGGTTGAGTTTTCCTGCACTGATCAAAACAATTATGGGGTCAATTGAGATATTTACGTTCTGAAGCAAGGGCGGATTTAGAGAGAGAGAGAGAGAGAGAGAGAGAGAGAGAGAGAGAGAGGAGGGGGGAGGGAGGGAGGGAGAATATCTCATCATAAGAATGAATAACTTCTATTTACAAACAGCATGTAACTGTGAGTATAAAAGGCAAAATTCCTGTTACTTACATAACGTAAATTGACTTTTTGTGTTATGCTTCCTTTTAATTGCTTCTTGCTCCTTTTACGTCACCAATTTACGATAAAACTAAATAAAAGTCGTTTATTGTTTTGCGATTACTTGGGAGATAAATAACATATTGTGTACATTTTATTCATACGTAAATAAAGTTAAAGGATTTAACTATGTGAAAAAAAAAATCGTGAATTTCTGGGGCTGGTTCAGGCTGGCGCATTCAGGTGTTTTCGGCAATCAGTTGATCACCCTGGATTCTTTTCCTAGACACTAAGAAATAGAACTGCCGCGTATTATAAACAGTTTTATTTGAAGCTATAAGTTTCGATTTTCCAGTTATTGAATCTAATTAGAAATTTCAATGGCACTTTTCCGCACATCAGATACAAAGGATTTTCATGCTAGTAGAAATTCTCCTAGAAACATAATCAAGTGTAATTTAGTTGCTCGGGAAAGCTTTCTTGAAAACTCTACGTATTTTGCGTAGAAACTTTACAAAGCACGAAAAAGAAATTGATTCAGCTCAACGTGACACAGGAAATCTGATTTTAGGTTCTGAGGGAATATCACACTAAGCGCGACATGTTTACTGGATCTTTGATTGTTGTTCGGTGCATTGATTGATTGAAACAGATACGCCGGGTACAGTACTCAGGGTTGCCAGGTGTGGCGATTTTTCGCATTCTTGGGTATCTTTTTCTTATAATAGTAGCCATTCTAGCAGTTTGGCGACTAGAGACTAAATTTGGCTATTAAAGGAATTGGTTGGCGATTTAATGGCTATTTTATTTTATTTCAAATACAACGAATGTAAAGCAATCATTCTTTAGACATTGCATCAATGATACCGCTAAACTTCGGTAGAATGGCGAGTAAATATAATCAACCTACACAAGTTAGCACAAATGTTTTCAAGTATCATGGATGTGTGGGAGAGTGCCACAGAGATGTAAAAAAAAACTCAACTTGCAGACTCTTGAAGATAGACAAACTACCTCATGTACCTTACTTACGATAGTTCAAGAACAGGCTTTAAACGATATCTCGAAGTATAATACAACACCATATGTATGACTCCCGCTGAGAACATGAGGATAAGATTATATAAAGTACAACATGCAAAGAGGCATTCAAACAGTATTTATTTTCCGCGTTCCATACGACAACACAACAAATTCGTAACAACTGCTACTGTGAAGCGAGCCCTTCGCTACGCACTTCACAGTGGTTAACAATGGTTTAAATGTCGATGGAGAACACGCGGTGATTTCCCAGTCGTTCTCATGGCTGATTTTTCAGTGTCTAATGACGGATTATTACGAATTAAAGTCAATCCCACCTCAAAGTATTAAATGCTAAGTGTATTTTTATAAATTACCTCACCTCAAAATGTTTTAATGATTGTGTGTGTATGAAAGAAATGTTTGAAAGATTCAATAACTATTTAATATCTGTAAACATTTGTTTTTAAGAAGATGAAAGTGATTGGTAATCGAACCTATGCATGAGAACATCCCTTGTGTGAGCGTAAAATACTCTCGGTGTTCTTGCCGCGTCAAATATGGGTAGGCGCCCAAGCGTTCGACTATATCCTCCATAGTCGTCGTCAGGGGTAAAACTGACAGTCAGTTTTACCCCTGACGACGGCTATGGAGGATATAGTCGAACGCTTGGGCTCCTACCCATATTTGACGCGGCAAGAAAAAAACTGACAGTCAGTTTTACCCCTGACGACGGCTATGGAGGATATAGTCGAACGCTTGGGCTCCTACCCATATTTGACGCGGCAAGAATACCGAGAGTATTTTACGCAAGAACTACGTCTCGAAAGACTTCGTACTCATCCCTTGTGTGAGTTTGATAGAATGATTCTTGAACAGTTTTGTGTTGTAATTTTTATAAGTTATGAAATTAATAAATGCGATAGTTAAATGTAACTGAATTTCTGGAGTCTATTATATTTACAACGTGTGAATATTTTGACTGCTCTCATTGTCAGTTGGTAGTGTGTCTGAGTTCAGTTCTTGGATGGACTCAGATAAATGTTTCTGTGACGTATGAGTTTCCTTGGAAAGTTCAGTCTGACGTCTGTGAATGTGAGAGTGACATAATTTGTGTTACTCTTTACTCAGTAACCAGCTTACTCCCTGAATTTCAGGATTGTTATTGCCATAATTACCATAGCGTAATAAAGTTAAATGATTAAAAGTTGCGATATTTGCCTATTTTTATTGATGTAAAGATGGCGATATTTTCGCTACTTTTTGTTTAAAATTTGGCGACAGAGCAAAGGAAAAACCTGGCTTCTCTGACAGTACTGTTTGTCCACGGTAAGTTGACGATCCGTTCGCTGGCTGTTGGCAGCGACAGGGAGCGTGTACCATGGAGGTTAACCTCCAGGGCGTGTACCATGGCTGCCGGGAGGCGAGGAGCAGTGAGCGAAAGGCTGTGTCGCAATGTTGGAAACGTTGCGTTTATCAAAATGACAATCGAACCATGTGCGTCGGGCGGCAATGGCCGTGTGATCTGGGACGCAACGTAGCGTAGTACGCTGCCTCTCCCGCCAGGGCATAGGCGGATCGAAGGGGGGAAGGAGGGCGATGATGGGTGGTTGCCCCCACCCCAACAGCTCTTTTCAGCAGCTGTTTTATTATTATTGTTATTATTATTATTATTAATAATTATTATTATTATTTTAGAATGCTTGGCTAGCGTGCAATCACTGCACTGAGTCTTCAAAACTGTGAAACTTTCGTTTCATTGGGCGTGGTGACCGGAACTAGAGTCTTTCTACTGAGCCAGAGTTTAGCTGACGGTGAGAATGCTTTCACCCCCCCCCCCTTCCCACCCAGCAGGTCGTCCTGGATCCGCCCCTGCGCCAGCGTTTCGAGTCCTCCCTCGGGAATGGGTGCGCGTAATGTCCTTAGAATGAGTCAGTTTAAGTAGTTTGTAAGAATACGGGCCGAAACCTTCGCAGTTTCGATCTTTACGATTACAAGCATTTGAACATTTTTTTTATTTGTTTGTGAACCATATGCCGTAGGTTTTTGTACAGTCACCATTAATTCATTTAGCATATTAAATATCATAATCCTGTGGGCACCATTATATAAAACTTATTTTTGGACCGTATTGTACAATTTGAGTTTTGAAGTGGTCAGTCTTATTCAATCTATCTTTCAGTCCAATTATTCCAAAGTTGTAAATATGTGGAAAAACCAATGCCAATTTCGCAAGGCTTCCTCTGTATAGGGATTCGCATATGCCCGTCTGACCAAGCTAAGAAACAGTTACAAATCGAATTAAATTCAGACTGAATTCCCTGTGTTCAACTGTGGTAAAGTGTTTCATCCTTTATGATTATACGGGATAAAACAAATGTGCCCACAGCTGAACACAGCATTCAGCCTCTGAATACACTTTTCTTTTTTTGAGTCTTTTCACTATTTAATGCGGTAATATTTTTGTAAGCATGGGCACTTGAAAATGACCGTCTAGTAAAATCATGAGAAGATCGAAACCAATTGCAGAACGATCTGAATAAGATATCACTATGGTGTAAAAATTGGCAATTGACTCTAAATAATGAGAAGTGTGAAGACGTCCACATGAGTACGAAAAGAAATCCGTTAAACTTTGTTTACAAGAGAAATCAGTCAAAAATGAAGGCCATAAACTCCACAAAATACCTAGGAATTACTATTACTTCAGACATAAACTGGAAAGAACACGTAGATAATGTCGTGGGAAAGGCGAACCAAAGACTGCGTTTTATTAGCAGAACCCTTAAAAGATGCAACAGAACTACTAAAGAAACACCATACACTACTCTTGTCCGTCCTTTCTGGAGTATTTCTGCCCAGTGTGGGATCCGTATCAGGTGGGTTTGACGGAGGACATCGAAAGAGTCCAAACAATGGCAGGTCGTTTCGTATTGTCACGATACAGGGGAGACAGCGTTACGGAAATGATACAGGATCTGGGATGGGAATCATTACAACAACGGCGCTTATCAGTGTATCAGTGTGGCGTGGGCTACTCACGAAACTCAAATCGCCAACATTCTCATCCGAATGCGAAAATATATTGACTCCCACTTACATAGAAATGATCATCAGGATAAAATACGAGAAATCAGAGCTCGAACGGAGAGATTCAGGTGTTCTTCCCGCGCGCAATTCGAGAATGGAATGGGAGATAAATAGTACAACAGTGGTTCGATGAACCCTCTGCCATGCACTTAAATGTGATTTGCAGAGTATCCCATGTAGATGTAGAAATCACAGAAACTAATAGTGCATTGATACTTAGATGGTAGGGTTTTTTCTTTTTTTTTTTTTTTTTTTTTTTTTTTTTTTTTTTTTTTTTTTTTTTTTTTCCCTGAGAAGTGTGTGTGTTTTGGGTGTTTCCTATATCAGTTATATGTAATAATGACTATAATATAATGTGTGTGTGTATTTTTAAATTAGTCTCACAATACCTTTAAGGACATTTTCACCCTCCTCAGCCTTGTCTCCCTCCCCCCCCCCCCCTTCCCCGAAACAAATTCTGTATCCGCCACTGTTCTGAAGTCTTTCTGTCGGTTCTACTGAGTGGAGACAACATTGCGGCAACGGAGAAAGTTGTTGTAATAGAAAATTGTTGCAGAGGGTGGTGATGTTGACAGATGGGTTCAGATAGTATAGTGAGCAGATAGTGCAATGTAACAACATGACTTACCCGAAGCCGTAGGAAAGTTGGAAGTGGGACGAAACAGAGGGAGGTGGCTGCAGCTATTGCAGTGTCGCAAAGTGTAATTTCGAGGTCCTGGACGCGATTTGTGCCAACAGAACCGTTAAAAGAAGCCAAGGCTAAGGTCGTCCATCAGCAATAGATGACCGTTATCTCCGGTTAACAGTCCGTCAAGACAGGAGGCTGAATGCAACTCAGCTGCAATAAACCCTCCAGGCAACAACAGGACGCGCAATATCAACAAAAAAATGTTCAAATGTTCGTAAAGCTTATGGGACTTAACTACGGGGTCATCAGTCCCTAAACTTACAAACTACTTATGAACTACTTACGAACTAGAACGGCACAAATATCCATGCCCGAGGGGGGATTCGAACCCCCGACCGTAGTGGCCGTGCTGACCGTGACTGGAGCGCCTCAGTCACCTCGGCCACCGCGGCCGGCGCAATATCAACACAAACAGTCCGAAATCGCATTCTGGAATGCGGCCTCTACGCACGGAAGCGTATGGTGTGTGTCCCAATAAAACCACGACACCGTTTAGCTCGCAGAAACTGGGCGGAGGATCGGAGTCTTCACGAATGGCGCCGGGTTCTTTTCACAAATGAGCTAAGATTTTGTGTTCAACCTGACAACGTCGTCTCCTCATCTGGGGAAAACGTGATAGTCTTAACAATCCTGATTATGTGCAGAAACTTCACCATATCACGGTGGTGGACGAATGGTGTGGGCAGGAGTCAGTAACGGCGGATTTGCGGACCTCTACGTCGTCCACATTGGCGCATGACTGCTCAGAGGTTTAGAGTCGAGATCCTTCGATCTTTGGTGGTGCCCTACGCCCTATTGAGCATGTCTGGGATGCACTCGGCAGAGGCATTGCAAAGAGACCAGCACCTCCTACAACGGTTGAGGAACTGGATAATGTACTCGTGGAAGGTTGACCAAATATTCCTCAAGAGATGAGGACACGCGATACAGGTGTGCAATTCTACTGGCCGTCCGAAGTGATCTCACACACCATAATAGAGGGCAACGAGAATTTTCCACTACAATTGTAGCCCCATGGTGTCTTGTTCTAAGTAAACTCCACGTAAACCTCAAGAAAAAAGTTACAGCTGTAACCCATAACTGAATAAAATACGTTACCATATGTATATTGTGTATGATATCCCACCAGATTCCCTAACTGTTTGCTGTAGTGTAGTTGGCGGCGAAACGAAAGGAGGCCCCCCCGTCCACGTGAAAATAGATGTATTACTATAAAAAATTTGAGGCCCCTTCTACGACGAGAGGCACGGGACAGACTGAAAAAATAGCTTTCGAGATTTGGAGGCCCCAGCAGAACGAGATGCCAAGCGCGCTCAAAAGTCATTTCCAGGTATTTGGACGCCCCCCAAGACCGGAGGCCCGGGGCGGTGCGCCCCCCCCCCCCCCCCCCCCCCGCTTAGTCCGCCATCGGTGTGTTGTGTTCGAAAAGAACCCGCGCACAATCGCGAATTGGCGAGTTTTGGTGCCCGGTTCCTATTTGAGCTCCGAACATGGATTGAAAAGTTTTGGTTAGCCTAGACCTGGGACCATTTGTATAAGTATTAGCACACCTATTTTACTGTAGCTGTGTTACAGTATACAACCAAAGTCTCAACAACGAAATGGCGGTGGCGCCCAAATAATTTGTGCGAATCTATTAATTCCTCCTGTAAAAGATGTTATTGTACAGAAATTATGCCCAGCTCATGACACCTTTTTCTGTACATCGTTCAGAATTTACGAGGACAAAAAATGAAACTTTTTATCATAGGATTAGATGCGCTTCACTTCTACACTAAACTTGCACGAACAGGCCCAAAAAATTACACCAAGGTAGATAAATGGATAAAGACCAAACGATTTTTTTTTTACCAGTAATCACTTATTGTTGAGATATGAGTCTAGATAAATTTAGCTTGTGATGACACTCATTGGACGTCCAAAAATGGTGGATTTGATAGCCTAGTATTTGCGTCTGTTTACTGTCGTTTCGATACTTATAAGTTAATTACAATAAGCTTTTAAGTAAATAAGTACAGTAGGCTTTTTAATAGTTTCAGAGGCAACAGTCTCGATGATTGACTGAGCTGGCCTTGTAACGTGGCTTTGCCATCAGTTACTGTGAACGGTTGAAAGCATTGGGAAACTGCATCCGTTACTTTTCCCAGAGGACATGTAGCTATAATGTATAAATACATGATGGCATATTCTTGGATAAAATATTCCGGAGATAAAACAGGCCCCATTCGGATCTCCGGGCGGGAACTGCTCACGAGGGTGTCATCAGAAAAAACAAAACATTCTATAAATCGAATCTTCAAATGTTCTATCGCTTAATCGGAAAGGTAAGTGATGAAATTTGAAAAGAGAATGGATAGGTTGAAGTTGGATACAGTGGGGATTAGTGACGTTCGGTGGCAGAATGAACAGGGTTTCTGGGCTGGCGAGTACTGCGTTGTAAATACAAATCAGTTGGGGGTGTCACAGTAAATGGTTTAATAATGTATAATAAAACAGGGATGCGGGGAAGTTAGTATGAACAGCGTAGTGAACGCCAGTGACGAAGCTCCTTTTACTTTAATGAAATCATGCTTTTTTGTTGTTGACATCATAAAAACTGTAGCTTTAAAAAAACTGGCACGAATTTCACACGTACAACGCCCCACTCCCGTCACTAATACAGGCATATACGACTGTCTACCTCGGCGATGCCTTCGTGCATCATTCATTAAAAAAATTCTGATACAGTATTTGTTTTCTTTATATTCATTTTCGTGGGGGGGAGGGGGCAGGAGATATCGATTGTGGTGCATTTACTTAGACATCACACAAGCATCAGTTTAACATTGGAGGAAATTTTGTGGGTAAAAATCGCAGAGGGAGACCGAGAAACGAATACAGTAAGCAGGTTCAAAAGGATGTACGTTGCCTTCCTTACTCAAATATGCAGGGGCTTTCATAGGACAAGGTAGCGTGGAGAGCTGTATCAAACTAGTCTTTGGACTGAAGACAACAACAGTAAAATAATCTTATTCCATTTTCCATGAAGAAACTTTGAAAATCTAATTCACAAACCCTGTCATTTACGACATTTCAACTTTGGTAGATTGGAAGGTGGGAACCAGAATGTCAAATTATTCTGTCAACGCACAACAAAAGACGGACATGTCAAAGATGTAGCTTGTCAACTTGTCTGTCACATTCAAAAACATTTACATAAAATATTCCAGCGTAAAAACAAGAAAACTTGTTGGTATTATCATCCATGTAACATGTTAAAATGGTGCCTCGTACATCGCTTCATACATGTATCTTATCTCATAATGCCACATATGAATCCCCACGAAAGTCTTGTCCTGTCACGTAACATATCACATCAGTAACATTGCATTGGACGTCGTGTGGCAAGTATCATATGTAGTCTTGGCACATCACGTCCTGTTGGGGCTTGTGAAACATCTTACTTTTAACATCTCTGACGCGTTTGATGCGACATCGGACCATATTGCACCCATGACATGGACACTATTATGGGGGGAGTACCTTACGGGGTGCTGTAGATACGGAGCTCCAGTGAACGAGGGGACAATGGGTTTTTTGTTCATTTTGAAAGTTTCATCAGATATAACATTACCTGATGATGTAGAGGACACCCATGTTCTAGGGATGTCAGACCAATACCTTAGTGCAGTGGCAATTTGGTCTGGCGAGAGATGGGACTGAGTGTCTTCGTGCCAAAAACTTCGCTTGATTTCGAATACATAGTATATAGGGAGGAATATGGAATTTCTTATAACAGTACGTTGAGAACCCCCCCCCCCCCCCATCTCTCTCTCTCTCTCTCTCTCTCTCTCTCTCTCTCTCTCTCTCTCTCTCTCTCTCTCTCTCTCTCAAGTCCTAGTAGGGGGTTTCAGGCCCATAGACACCTCTCCCCACTGGCTTCTCTATTGGTACAGCGCGTTCGGCCAGAGGGCTATTTGCCCGCTGTAAGTAAATAAAAGAACTGAGCAAAACTCTCACCGATAACCACAGAACAAACACGATAGTACGTCCACAAAGAACTGATCTACATAAAAAGGGGGTGGCGTCTTCGATTCACAGTCAGTAAGTCCTTGATCCCAGGTTCGAACGCTGCCACTGCTTAAATTTTGAATAAAAATCATCAGTAATGGCGACCAATTACTTCGAGAATAAGGTCAACTCCATCCTCCCAAGAACCCTTTCATAGAGAGCGGAGGAACGGACAGAGGTTCAGCGCACTTTCTTTAGCTTGTGATGGTAAACTGACCCAAAATAGGCAGAAGAATTAACAATAATCAACGGCATGAGAATGCAGATGGCAATGGAAACCACTCAAAGGCACACAATGTATACTCACATGGCATGTGGCTTGCAATAGAAAAAGTATCAAGATTATCTCTCCATCGGAAAAATAGTCCCCCATACGAATCTCCAGGAGGGAACTGCCGAGGGGTAGGTATCACGAAAAAAATATTCAATAATAGTCGAAGTGATGACACTCTACGATCCGGAGCATGGAATTTCAGAACTTTGAACAAAGTAGGGAAGCTAGAAAATCTAAAAAGGGAAAGGAAAATGCCGAATCTAGGTGTGTGTGTGTGTGTGTGTGTGTGTGTGTGTGTGTGTGTGTGTGTGTGTGTGTGTGTTTCTGGGCAGGGGGGGGGGGATCAGTGAAGTCAAATAAGGATGAATGCTTTGGTGAGGCCAGTGTCAAAAGCCGTAATATATTTCATAAAATGCATAAAAAAATCAGCTGTTTATTAAAAACCTTATACATCTACCAGTTTCGGTCATAGACCATCTTCATGGATAAAAAGGTTTTAAAACAGAATGGTAAAATGCATCAAATAAATTACATCAAACTGAGATAAACAGGAGTCAGTATAACTAAAAGTGTAAAAATTCATAGTCTGTTCTCACCTTTTATGTCATGTTTGACTGACAGGTTTTATCTAAGATGACCACAGTAATTTTTACACTTTTAGTTATACTGACTCCTGTTTATCTCAGTTGGATGTATTTTATTTGATGCATTTTACCATTCTGTTTTAACACCTTTTTATCCATGAAGCTGGTCTATAACCGAAACTGGAAGATGTATAAGGTTTTTAATAAACAGCTGATGGTTTTTTTAATGCATTTTATCAAATAAGGATATCTGTTCAGTCGAATCTACAATAACGTCAACAGAAGCTGTACTTGGTGCAACTGGAGTAGGATTCTTTATGAATAGGAATGTAAGACAGTGATAATCCGCTGTGAACAGTTCAATGACAGCGGTGAAATTAATAGCTGGAGTGGTTAAAATTGCTTTGGGAATTCCATGCAGAAGAGAGACCAAATATGCGGGAAGAGTACACTGAAGGTCGCTGTTCAATGGAAGATTTGTCTGATGACATGCTAGAAGAAGAGACTGGTGTTAATATGAAAGTCATATTGGATCCAGTATTAGAGTCAGAATTTAAGATTTCTGGAAGACTTGAAATTAAGTAAGGCAGAAGACATCTACATACATACTCCGCAATCCACCGTAAGGTGCGTGGCGGAGGGTACACTGTACCACCATTAGGCACTTCCTTTCCTATTCTACTCCCAAACAACAGAACGAGGGAAAATGAATGTCTACATGCCTCTGTTCCAGCCGTAATTTCTCTCATCTTGTCTTTGTGATCTTTACGCGAAATGTAAGTAGGAGGCAGCAAGATCGTTCTACAGTCAGTTTCAAATTCCGGCCCTCCAAATTTCCTCAATAGAATTTCTCGAAAAGAATGTCGTCTTTCCTCTAGCGATATCCATTTGAGTTCGAGAAGCATTCCTGTGACACTCGCGTATCGGTCGAACCTACCAGTAACGAACCTAGCTGCTCGCCTCTGAACTGCTTCCATAGTTCCGTGTCTTCCTTTCACTGGCGGACTAAGGCTGTCGGAGGCCCGGAGCGGCGGCAAGCAGAATGAGGCTTCCCGTCCACTTGGAAATAAGTGTCTTACTATAAAAAAATTAACTTTTGAGAATTGGAGGCTCCCCAGGACGAGGGACAATCTAAAAAAAAAGTAGTTTTTGAGACGGATGCCCCAGGAGAGGCCAAGTTCTCTCAAAAAAGTGCTTTGGAGCTATTTGACGAGAGGCCCTGGACGGTCCGACCCCCCCCCCCCCCCCCCTAGTCCTCCACTGCTTCCTTTGATCTGCTGCGGGTCCCAAACACTTTAAGAATACTCAAGACGTGGTCGTACAAGCGTTTTATACGCTCGGTATCCTTTACAGATGAACTACATCTTCCAAAAATTCTATTAATAAACGGAAGTCAGCTGTCCGCCTTACAACTAACCTTACATGTTCGTTCCATTTCACATCGTTCTGCAGTGTTACGCCCAGGTATTTTAACGATGCGACTGTATCACGAATCTCACTACTAATGCTGTATTCGAACATTATGGGATTGTTTTTCCTACTCATCCATATCACCTTACATTTTTCTACATTTAGAGGTAGATGTCATTCTTCGCACCATACGTACATAGATATTATTGCATCGGAATTTCTAAAATCATTGGGGGGGGAGTGAGAACCAAACGACCATTCCAGTTGGTGGGTAGAATCTATGAGACTGGCGAGGTATTACCAGATTTTCAGAAAAATATAATCCGCACAATTCCGAAGATAGAATGGGCAGGTAAGGGGTGAACACTACAGCACAATCTGGTTAACAGATCATGAATCCTATCTACTGACGAAATTAATATACAAAAGTATGGAAAAGAAAATTGCTGTTTTGTTAGATGTCGATCAGTTTGGCTTTAGGAAAAGTAAGGTCACCAGAGAGGCACTGCTAACATTGTGCGGGACTTTGGAAGCGAGACTGACGAAAAACATACTTCATGAGATTTATCGACTTTCAAAAAGCGTTCGTCATTTTACATTTGCGCAAGATATTCAAAATTCTTAGTAGGATTAAGCTACAGGGAAAGAGGGCTAATATGTAATACGTACAAGAACCCAGAGGAAATAATACTTCAAAACCGTGAACAAAATGCTCGCTTTAGAAATGGTTCATATGTTTGTAAACCTATTGGATCAAATCGGTATGGTCATCAGTCCCTACACTTACAGACTACTTCAGCTTAACGCTAAGAACAACAAACACACAGATCCATGCCCGAGGGAGGACTCGAACCTTCGACGGGAACGGCCGCCCAGTCCAGAGCATACGCCTCTTACCACGCCACCGTTTCGCGTGGTTAATACCAAAATTCAAAATTTGATACCAAAATTCAGAGTGAAGGATATCAATATAAGATTTGCTAATGACATTCTATTCTCAGTGAAAGTTAAGAATTACAGGATCTGAAGAACGAATAGTCTACAGAATACAGGGAAGGGGGCAGACTACAGCGCAAGGAGACGGAAGAAGTAGAACTGTAAAAGTGAATGTAGCGAGAAACTTACCAAAACTAATCGGGGCGTAGATGAAATTAAGGACCTGCTAATTCTGAAGTAAAATAACCAACGTCGAAAAAAAAAAAAATAAAATGGTACAAAGAAAGAGGGCACTCAAGGCCTAGAGCAATGTATTACCCCCATACATGTGCCTCAATGTAAGAAAGACATTTCTAAGAATGTACGTTTGTCGCACAGCTTTAAATGGAATTCAAACATGGTCAGTTTGTAAACCGGAACAAATGCAGCTTTTGAGATACGGTGCTACAGACGAATGTAAAAAAAATTGAGTGGCTTGTAAAGCTAACTAATGGAGAGGTTCTCCATAGATAGGCGAAGAATGGAACACACTGATAAAAAGAAAGGAGAGGTTGGTTGGACATGTGTTAAGTCATCAGGGAATGTTCTCAATAGTAGTGGGGGAAGAAAATTGTATGGGAAGACATGCATGAAATAATAGCAGAACTAGGGCACAAGTGCTACTCTGAAATGGAGCAATTACGCAAGAGACAATTTTATGCTGAGCCAAAAATCGTCTAATGCACGGAATGGCTGATGTCTCAGAACCAGGTGACTTCCCTTAACTTTCCTACTGTATTTTCACAGAAATTTATTGGCCCTACATGGAGTCAGCAGGGACAACATTTTTTTTCTAGCCCCAGATCTTCACAATTGTTAACCCAGCTCTGCCCATGATAACTCCTAACAATACATCACATGGCACATAATGGATTCGCCACTTCATGTCACGTTGTGTCATGCCATGTTAAATCCATTATGTCAATTGGCATGATACAGGATATCATGTCGTATGACATGGCATAATGGAATTCATCAAACCTTTCAGTGTGAAACTACACGGCATTAAACTTTGGATAGGTACAAGAATTCCCCAAATACTTGTCATTACAGTTATATCCCCCTTCGACTCCATCCTCCTTCACCTCCTCTGGAGAACTCAGTAACCTCGAGAATGTATGATGATTTTTCTTTATTTATATGTTTTTTAAAGCTACCAGATAAGTCGAGAAGCTAGTTTTCCTTGACTATGGCCAGGAATATTCGCTTTTTGTAATGCTGCAATAGGGAAGGTTTTAATAAACCACTAATGAACGATTAATAAGTTAACTGAAGTGATGAAAAATTAATCTCAGATATAACCGTCTACAATATTTAGGCCTAACTTGCAGTCTGAATTAACTGATCCAAACGTTGGTGAAAAACATGAGATAGGAAACTTTAATGAAATCGGAATAAATCGCTAAGTTCTTACAGGACGAAAATACTTGAGTATGTGTTTATTGTTTTTTAGCAAAGGTAAACACCGTTATTTCAACACAAATCCAGCGTTAAGTTAATTAAGAATAGAAAATATTCGTTATATACCTCCATGGAACAACAGAATACTCTTAACAAAAAACATAGGCCCAGTAAGTTTGAATAGATTAAAAGATAATATGAGAGTAGCACTGGAACTGTGTACTTTCGCCATGTTAAAACTATACATATGAAACTATCACGTCTTTATTCTTGTTTGTTGCTTATTGTTCGAAGTGGGTAATTTGCTACCTTTGGGGTATGTATTCAGTCGCACGCAAACATTACAACTAAGAGAACATCACTATGAATATTGAAGCTATGGGAAAGACTATAGTTTGGAAGAAATGATAGATTAATTTCTTGCCAATAATTATCAGGCAGTGTGTCACAGCATTCCAAAATTTTCCAGTTATGACCTACACAAACCTGAACAAGAAATATGCCCCAGAATGTTTTAATAATCCAGTTTACACACCAGCACTTTTCTCTCTCATGAGATACTCCAACGCATTCGGGCGTTGTCTTGAATAATGATTCCGCGGTGACTTGTACGAAACCTAACTGCGGTAAGTCATTTTCGAGCTACTGACGTAAAAACGTAGTATCTATTTGGCACTAGATACACAGCGGAAGAACTGGCACCATCGCTGTCAGAAGCAACGGCGTGCGCAGCTCTACATCAGGATCTGGTCAGTAGCGCCGTGACGGCTAGCAGCGGAACTACGGACGTTTGCTCATCAGTCCACTGCGGCTGGGCTGCCACGTGTCTGTGTGCTACGTGTTGTAATGAGAAATTTAAGACTCTACAAGTGATTCGGAAATGGATCATTCTCTCATAATCCTGAAGAATTCTCTTGGCTCGAGATCACCGAGAATCATACCTTCTCATGTAAGCACATGGGATGGTTTGTGTCCATTTGTATTTCACGGACGAAAGTGTGTTAGACTGGTGTGTTTCTGAATGTTCTGTGATTGTAATGCTGCTTTATAAGGTGATTTTCAATATCTATTTCGACTAAACATTCTGCTGATTGTCAAACATTTTCGACGATGTCAACTTTTCGAACAAAGAAAATCCCCTCGAAGCAGCACGCGAAATCAATCACTGACCTCCGTTAGTTGCAATACATATTGTAGAAAAAAAAAATCTTTCGTTCAGGGTACTTTTTATAAAAAGTTTTCTTTAAACTTTAGAACTTATTGGAAACTTACGAGTAATACGTTACTTATTGAAACTGATTTTCCAAGATTAAGTTACCAGCCTAAGTATTACAAACCGAATTTTTCCAGATATTGTAGTTGAACTGAAATTCAGTTAGAGTTTTCTTGCAGCGCCGCTAGAGCGCGCGGGGCTAGCATTTACTCGCATTTTTTCAGGTTGTGAGGAATGGTCAATTTCATAATAAATAAAATGTGTTTAACCTTTTTCCCCTCTTCCCTTGATCCGTGCTAATGTGACTTCACAATAAATTTCTAGCAAGATACATCAATGACCTGTACTCAAATTACAAAAGACTTCTGGTAAGCATAAAAAAATATATATGTTCATAAGTGACTACACATGCATGCATGGACGTATATTGGTTTCAGGTTTGCGCATCAGGCAGCGTGATTCTATATACTACGTAGAAATGAATTACATTTCATCACTAAGTATACAGTATCACGAACTGCTTTTTCTTCAGAGAAAAAAAAATTAACACACATTCCGACCACCTAAATGAATCTCGAGTCTTCTATAGACAAACTATAAGTAGTATATTTTTGCTAGGTACTGTTTCCGTAATTTTAAGTTATATTTATAGAGCTGCAAGTAAATGTTCAAATATTTTCTTACATAAATACCGCCCTACTTTATGGCTGATTGACGGATCTTTAAAAGTTTACCAATAAAACACACGAAACAAGGGGAAATATGTAACTAACCAGTTATATGAACGTAGTGATACGTAATTTCTTGCCACCCGTGCGCTTGTGTGGTTACAAAAGGTATTCCGCAATGTGCTTTTTCATATCAATAATTTAAACTACGAAGGTTTTTGTGAACACTTTAAAGCAATCATTAAACCAAGTTTTTAAAATAAAGTTGAAAAACAGATGCGTAGAACAAGACGATTCGAACTCAACATCCTATTAGTTATTTTCCCATTGAGAAATTTCGTTTCACTGCAAACACGTAAACCACAGTGTTTTCAGATTCCACATTGCTGTAAAAGTTTTTAATTGATTGTAGCACGAATTATTGGAACTCATTAACGACGACAAATACGTTACTGTCCAGTGTAGCACAGCGACGCTTCCCTATACAGCCCTGTTCTGCACTCTGAATTCGACCCGATGTGCTCTCCTTCCCCGGTGGCGGCCTCCCCTCCGTGACACTCTAGCAGTGGACTCGTCCAGTCGGCTGCGCAACTCGCGCGAAGCAAGTTCATTCCCGCCAATGCGCCGTAGCGTCCCAGTCGGCGAGCCTAGCAAGGTTTTCGTTCTGATCCCGCCACGGTGACGTCACTCAACTGTAGATTAGTGTGGAGAACCACAGCAGTAATGTGTTGTGCAGGAATCGCCGGATTTATTATGTTTCGTGCGTACGTTTTCCTGCCGAGAGAAGCTACGTGAAGGTTCCCCGATGAAGAGTTCAGCGCAAGATGGTTAGAGAGACTCGTCATCTGTGGGTCGGAAATTTGCCGGAGAATATCCGTGAGGATCGCATCCGAGAACATTTTAAACGGTATGTTGTTTGGTGCCAAGGGAAAAATGGTGGTGATACCAGATCAGCATCATCGAGTGTTGTTGTCTTAGGTGTTTTTTGTTGTTATGGTGTTGTGGATGTGCTAGAAGGTGCCAGTGTGTGCAGTGTTACACGACGTGAGTTGTTTTCAGCTTCGGAATCTCCGACAGCGAACATCGAACTCAGGCCTGCCTACTCCGGACGCCGTGAGTCCTAACGAACAACATAAACACAGATCATTTGTTTTGGATTGCTCCTTTTTTATTATTTCAGTCTATGGTGTTATTTGTGTAGAAACTAATTTTAAAATGACAGTTTCGTCAATGCATGCTTCCCCCCTTTATAAATGTCCTCTGTTGTTGTTGTTTTTGTGTCTAGTTCCTCGAATTGTATATGACCGTGGAATTTCACATTGAACAATACCCACAAATAACGTGTCATTTTAATATTTTTTCTGTGGTGTCATTTTTACAGTTTTTAGTATTTTATTACAGTTTCTTTCCTCAGCGGTTCTCATTTAATGTTCAGTTGCAAGATAATTATTAAACCAATATGAGATTACAGAAGCATTAGAGGATAAAAACAGACTGAGCACCGCTGACTGTTATGCATGTGATTTTAATTTTGTTGTTTTGAAAGTGATACAGAGGAGGTGGCAAACATGTGTGACGTAGAATGGTGGGGGCGCTGTAGCTCTGCGAATGCGGAAAGCCTGAAGATAGGATGCAGATATGGCATCAACATAGTAGCCAAACTTAATGTTCGCGTTCTGGTTAATGGTTTTTAATCGTTGTAATTGTGGTAGAATTATCTGGTCCTCTTTTTAAAAGTGCGTCTAATGTGTTCATAAAAACGCGTACTATCCTTGTTACTCTGTATTATATGACACATGATGTGAGACATAGTTAACTATTTGATGTAGACATACTCCTTTAGATGTTAGGAAGCACATAAGAAATGGTACATAATCCCTTCCACGCCCCCTTTTGTTATACTTACTTTTAAAAAGTAATGTATTATTATGTCATTAGGGAGTAGGGGGTATAAATGAGTTTGATTAGGGTAATAATCTATACTTGCATCCGGCTATTTCGTAGTTATAATAGTTTTAACGTCTATGTGCTGCAAATGACTGTTGTAATAGACTTCAACGATTTCATCCTATTTGTCTCCTTTAGTGGCATTTGCAGAGGTCAGTATTTGAAGGGAGGGAAGTATTGGAAATTTGGGGTCTGTACTAACAAGGTTTTTGCTTATGTCAAGTCCGCGGCTATATAATGTTACTTGGCAGGCGGTCGTGCAAATTTATGGCGTGATAGTTTATATATGCACCACGGTTCGTGGAATATCCAATTTTCGCAAACAGAAATACGTCATTGCATAATGACAAGTTATTGCACGTTGTTTTTTAATACTAGTATTCAATAACATAACATAGTGGAAGCTCGTGCAAGTATATTTCGCGATGGAAACGAGACCATAGATATGATTGTCTCTAAAGTTACTCAAACGAATTCGACCAATTGTTATCCCCTATTTGCAAAGTACTGTGTATGCAAATTCCAGGATACAAAATGTAGTAGGCTATGTTCTTTAGTAGGATTCCAACTAGCTTTGTCGGAAATTCTTTATGTAGATAATGTTTTGACTTAAAAGTCAGTGATGGCAACCGTAGGCCTAATGGTGGATTCCAATCGTGAAGATAGGTTACAGAATCCATGTTGTAGGCGTAGACTTAAGTAGGCCTAATCGAGTTGCACATTTCTAATATGACTATTTAGGTGAGTTTTATTTGCGAAAATATCTACCTTGCTATATTGTACAATATTTATTACAGTTGATAAAGCTTTACTTTTTAACTAGTGCCACTCGGGAGATTCATCACACATGTAATTTTGTCTCTGGTTTTGTAGAGGACGAGATATCTTGAGAACAATGAGTGTTTGAATTTGTTCTGTAGTCTGTTACGCTAGGCAATTTTGTGTCAAAGTTCGCTTACTGTTGTATTTGATACGAGTTAAAACATAATTTTGGTTTCGTAGTTCCACACACCTCCACTGTATACGCACAGTAAGTTGTTAACAGGTATACAAACTAGTTGTTCTATACCAGGACACTTAGGAAACAGGTTACAACCAGTGCACACCAGTTACTTGCAACATTGCCTTTGAAGGAACACACGTTAGAAATGACACAAGTACAAAATTTACAAGTAAATAAATACATAGGCGTATTGTTGTCATAGACGTCAAATAGGTCTGTATGAACTTCAGTCTACACAAAATGATTTTAAATATTGTTCTTCTAAATCTTTGTAAGTAATTTGAGAAATCAAAATAGTCAAGTGTTAAAATAAGTTCTCACTTGGAGTACTGTTAGGCATTTGATACCTGTCCTGCTACTGGCCTGTTTTCTTGTCTTTTTCATCGACCCAACTCTATATTTTTTCTGCACAATGTTGTCGACCACAAGTTAGTGTAATCCATTTTGAACTGCTTGTTGATTAGTTTAATGCTTGTGGTATTTTACCTAGTGCATTTTTCACTCAGTTTTATACAGGTTTCGCGTGTTAACCATATAACATTTACATGAACGCTCCATGAGAATGACAGACCATCAGACTCTGATGGTGGTGAGAGCAGTATGTTTGATAGCGAATGAGTGTTTCATCTATGACAAAGCCTCGCCAATATTTGACACCTTGACTTTCTCTTTTAATTATGCAATTTGACATAAATTTCTGAGTAAGTGGGATTAACAGGTTAAGAACAGAATATCTTGTTTACGGTAAGGACCATATGAGTTTTTAAGTTTTTAGGCTCGTCGTTGGTTTTATAATGCAATAATGGTGAGTAGTTAGTATCTTAGTCACGTCGTATTTGTAACGGGTTCAGTGACTACAGTAGCCATCACGTACGGAAGATTCGAATAGCTTTCCACTTGAAAGAGAATTTATATTTCAGTTCATTTTATTTCATTTTTACATTAAAATTGATTTTGTTAAGAAGAATTGCCTACCATTCACTGATGGAAATGATATTGCTTCCTTTCGTAGTATACTATCTCACCGTAGTTTACAAATTTTAAATATTTTGCTGTATTTGAGAGATTGAAACCAAATTATTTATCGTAATAGATTCGGGCAAAAAATGTTAATAATTGTCAAGTGTTAAGAGGTAGATTCTCCACCTAGGCCTCTGTTTCTGAGTTATCACACCAGTCGAAGTTAATTGCGCACAAGAGAAGTCATTATTTCATAGCATTAATATTGTTGCCTCGGCAGTTCACAAATATGCATGTTGATGAGTCCTTCAGTTACTGTAGGTCATACATTTTCAGCAACTTATAATTTCGTCTTGGCAGTGGTAGGAAAAACTACGGTACACACCACTTATCTACAGTGTACGTTCTATTTAGTAACCAATAGATATTTCAATTCCGTTGCTTACCCTAACTATTGAAGAAGACGTTGTGATGATTGATTACAGGTATCAATTTCTAATTTTCGTGTTGAGAAACGTTGGATTGGATCTTCATCCAGGAATCCTGAAAATCTTACTTGTTGTAAATTATTCTGTATAATACCTGAGCACTTCTTCACATCATATACGGTAGTCTACTTATTTCCGTATTTGTATTTATCCTATGCCCTTGAGACTAGTTTGCGGAACTGCACAATACCCTTTGGGCAAGACATTTTTTATGAATCCATTTCAGTTCCACATCTAAGTCTACATAGATACTCTGCAAATCACATTAAAGTGCCTGGAAGACGGTTCATTAACCACTTTCATAACTTTTCTCTAACGTTCAATTATCTAATAGCACGCGGGAAGAAAGAACACCTAAATCGTCCCGTTTTCGATCTGATGTATTTTGTTGGGATGATCATGTCTCCCTAATTAGGTGGGTGCTAGCAAAATATTTTCACATTCAGAAGTAAAAGTGCCATTAGTAAAGGGAAGTAAGTCCTACACCAAAGTTACTGGTAACGAGGACTCGGATAATTGGCTACTAGGTACCTAGTTTTTGAAACAGCTACCCACGTCTAATGGACCATTTCGGATACTCAGCCAACACCTCTATTTCCCGGCAAGTGTTGAGATTGATCCATTAACGTATGGTCTCAGTATTAACTGGTCAGATAAGTTACAGAAATATTGCATAACAGAAAATATTTGCAACCTGCTGTAGTCTACCATTTTTTCCTTAACACACCGAAATTCTGTTGTTTGATCCCGTACCCCAGAAGTAGTTCCCATTGATATGTGCTTTGTAAATCTTCATTATTCGAAATATACGTTCAGTGATAGAAAGATTTTTCTGTTTTCGATGGATTGTGACATACTTATTTGTTAAAAAACGGTGAAAACTGTTGCAACTAAAGAGGATTGTTCAGAACGCATTCAATAGTATTCATACTATATGTAGTATTTGATAATACTGGCGCTCTCATATTTCAGATGTCTGGTTATATCCTGCCATTTGCATTGTTAAATTCGAAATGTCCCGAACACATCGTCATAACGTAAATCATGCTTGCATTTAGTCCCCAGTTATGTTTCTATGAAATTAGACTGGACAGTGACGAGCTTTGACCGCCAAATTTTGGAAAGGTGTGATGTGTCTGTGTTATTTCTCTTTTAAGAATGTTTGCATCTCATTGTGAAAGAAGCGCAGTAATGTTTTAAAAAGACTGCTTTTGAAACATTTCTTCAGGGCGTAAGCACACCAGGCCAGGGCTCGTGGAAATCGGCTGTATGTCGCGAAAAATGAGTGAAAGAGGGGCAAGGGCGATACATCTGTAGTGTAGATAAGTTGAAAATTCATCTGGTGGGAGGCATTCTAGGGTAATCCGTTCAGTCGTGGTGTTCAGTGTGCCCTAGTGGTGCTGTGGTCAACACAACCTCCTAGTAAGCGGATGACCCGCGTTCGTATCTCATCTGGACAATTCTCTTTTTTTTTAAAAAACTTTCCCGTTGATTCCATTCAGCGTCAACTGACAGCTAATGTTCTAAATTCCTTATGTCTTCTCCGAGAAAATTTACAGTTGTGCTTCAATAGTTGTAACCAACTATAAGGGTGGCATTTATTATATCCAGCTGAAATTTTATTATGTAACACAGTGCATACAGCGTTGCCATTGTCGCAGTGGCAATACACTCGGTGCTGAAAAGTACAGATATACGAAAATAGGTTGCTCTAAAGAGCCAAATGCATCGCGGAATGACACTTAACTGTAGGGAGAGAAAAGGAGAAAAATAAAACGCTTTTGAGTATCCTGAGTTTAGACATCTTACAGAGATGTGTGTATAACCAAGGCGTTCTGTTACGATATCTTGTAAAGTGTTTATGTGTGAAGCGAAGGACGATCCTTGTATATGTGGCATTCTTGTGAAGTTCTCAAATGCAAAATTCGGGTTCAAAACAGCTTTACTTTTACTGAATTTAGTGTTTTGAAGACATTGAAAGGGTTGTCAACAAATTGTTTAATTCAGCAGAATCAAGGATTTTTTTTTTTTACTCGTGTCGATAACCGCACTCCACAAACTATTCCTGCCATGATCTTTGGTCTGTATTTAATGAGACTGTTTATGGCATATGAGTTCGTAAGTGTTCTTATTTGTATATCTAATACGTTGATTGATTCTTCAACATTAAGAGCAGCATAGGAATGAACTTTGTGTTACAATTTTAGTATGATACACCAGCTTCTCAATGAAACTTGAATCATGGTGAATAACAACACAAATATTCGTTACAAACTGATTTTTCCATCTAATGTAACCAGACAGTAATAAAGTAGTTGTTACATGCAGTATTCGGGAAATTAAGCTGAGTATAAAAATCGTCACCATAAAGTGATTGATTGTGCATTTCAGTCAGTCTGGAGCATTGTCCCCGTAATAAAATTCCCCCGTGATCCTCTATATAATGCTAACATTGATGCCTCATCTGATGTTACACCTTTTACTTCAAAGTCGTTCAAATCCAAGTACTTTCTCCTTGGTCTACCTCGACTCCTCTTACCCTCCACTGCCGACGCCATTAGTCTCTTAGATAACCAAAATATATAAAACTGTAACCATTAGGGCGAAGTAAGCTCTGCTCTGAAATCATATTTGACAAGTTCCGGAAGTTCTACTATGAAATCGTGCATCTTTTGTAAATAAGCGTGTAACCAATTTTCGTTTGCTGGGTAGAAGGATGTATGTAATGCGGATCGGCGATTCTTCCACAAACTTGAAAATTATAAGTAAATGTGTTCAGACCACCACAATTTTTCGGGTCTGGAATTCATTCAGCCATATTCGAGTCAGAATAATTTATAATGTTATATATAGTGCTCCTCCCCCTCAATCCCATTCGGAAGCATTGTTCGCAGTGGTCTAAAAAACCGTTTAATTATGCCTTCCAAAGCATATGCTTTTCTTTTGTGGTTCAGCTGCTGTGGCTCCTGCCTGGACTCACGTCCATGTCGGATAATAGCCACGCTCTGTTACCCCCAGTCTAGCCGCAATTTCTCGATACGAATCATGCCACGTTGCGAGCGGTCTGTCTTTTTTTTTTCACTTAACCGACTACTACAGGCCAATATCCATTTTTGGAACACGGTATTAGAACCAGTTATTTACACAAATATATTGCATGAGGCGTAAATCATTGTGGACCTGTTGTGTGATTACATCATGATCATCCTGCTTTCCATTTTCCACTCGTAGGCATATAAACCAAGATTTTAACTGGATTTCCAATGCTTTATTACACAGATCCATTTCCATTTGTACTTCATTGTCTTTGCCATTAATAACTCATTTGCCCCCTAGTTGCCTGTCTTAACAGTGGTGTCGAAATTTACTAATTGTTACCTTGCTACTGTCGCGTAGAAAGTAATCTCGTTTCTAAACATGTAACCGATAATAACCATTTTATATCTGAAACATTTGATGAAGTCCTGATTGTAAGCCGTGCGATACTTTATATTCCATCTTTTGACAGTAGCACACAGCCATCCACCAGGCTTACAGAGAACTTTTAACTGTATCCAGTGGCGCATCCAGGATCGCGGTCTAGGGGACTGAGGTAAAAAAAAAAAAGAAGAAGAAGAAAAAAAAAAACGTGTTTTTCTTTCCTCTCTCTAGGGGAGGCTGCCCAAAGTCTTGTGTGGGGGTCCAGGAGAGTCTTGGGGGGGAGGGGGGCTGCATCTTTAACCAATTCGTAGGAAGCACCACTAATCCAGATGTGAAACGTATGTAAGCGTAATTCTGATGGCCCTGTTGAAAGTGGAACACTCCTAAAACAATTCAATATCTGTACCTAGTCCATGTAGTTTCCTCAACAATATTCCCAACACCTTTGTAGCACGTTTCGAGTGACATAACAAGTAAGAATACGTACATGTTTATTGGAAGTACAAGAGTATTGGAAAGAGTTATCAACTTCTGTCGGCGTCAGCAGTTCTGTCTAGGGACGGATCTTCGTGTATTAGGTAGTCCTGCGGAGTCAAAGAAGTTACTATAGTGAGATGAGAATGTAGAAACTAAATAAACAATGCACCATATTTAAATAGTTATTTCACGTCCTATAGAGGCCTACCCCTAGTTGACACTACAAATATTGTTTGCACTAGCTTTTCGTGTTACACTTAGAATCAGATGGTGGTTCAAATGGGAAATGCCCCATTCTTCCGCGTGGCGATGTTTAAATCGTACTGTTGGAGAAGTTTGGTTTATTCTGGAATGGATACCGTTAAACCTGAGAGGTGCTTGCGTCGTCGATGCACGATACGCAACATACAGCGTCATCTATGAGACGAGCTTGCCAACATGAACTTGTTGGCATAAATTACAACAAACATGTTGAATTTACATGTTGTGAAAACAGATGGCGTTACTTCAGTACTAACAGTATCGTCCAGAATCGGGACAAAATTGCTGAATGTCGGGACAAGGCGGTCCATATCGGTGACGATCTACTGATCTATGGCACCCCTAAGGACATTGTGTACCCCATTTGCTAACGGGTATATCCAGGCATATTAATTGCCCGGCATGTGCACTGTCTTTCATCCGAAGAGCCACAATCACACTTGCAAGCAATTTTTCTGTGACACTGTTGTGCTGGCCACATTAGTGTAGTAGAAGATGGACCCCTGTTGCCGGTGTTCCTGTCGCGACCCGCCGTGGACGCCTACGCGCCGTTGGTGAACAATGGCGCCCACTTAACCGGATCTAAGGAGGTCACACGCCTGCTGCTCCGTGACTGGCTTCTGCGGCAGGTGAGGCTACCGAATCGAGGGCATCCGGAGCATACGCTGTTATTAACAGTTAGTGGATTGCCGGACAACTCCTCTTTTAGATGGACACAATTCGATTAGATTTCTTCAGCAAAGAAGATGAACTAAATATACCACGTTTCGAATTGAGAACAGTAGCACCAGTAACATGTAAGCAGATATCATCGGAGTAGTGGAAAAACTCCATGGGACTTAACATTTTTTGTTATTAGTACCTAGGCTTACAAATTACTTTTACCTAATTAAACTAACCGAAAGGCAACACACACACACACACACACACACACACACACACACACACACGCGGGCGCCCCCCCCCCCCCCCGGGAGAACTCGAATTTCCGATGGCGAGCAACCGCGCGCTCCTCAGCAAGGCGCCTTATACCGCTCGGCCACTCCACCGCGGCTCTGAGCAGTGCAGCCGTTTAAATTGGTTAATAAAATTAAATTAGCGATTTATTTTGGATAAAAATCCAACCAGTTGCTTTTATTAATGTTTTATTCCATAACTAGTTTTCGAGCCACGTAGGCTCAGCATCAGTAGATAAGTGTAGGTTCGCGGTGTGATGGTGCTTGTTATTGTTTTCAGTCCGCAGACTGGTTTGATGTAGCTCTCCACACTACCCTTGCCTCTGCCAGCCTCTTCTGCCGAGAAAACGAACGGCAGCGTATATACTTTTGAATATGCTTACTGTGTTCGTCCCTCAATCTCCCTCTACGATTTTTAACCCCACACAATTCTTTCTAATGATGGCGGTGATTTCTGTTTTTATTATAGACTTTAGCATAACCATGATGTATATTGGGCACCGACGAATTTCACTCATTACGGTACAGCATGTTTCTGTTGGCGTCACAATTTTCACTAATATCTATAACAAAAACACAAATCACCATCGCACCATAAACCTACACTTAGTGCAAGATGATAAATGTTCCTGTAATTTATCCACTGATAATTAGCCTCCAGTGGCTCGAAAACTAGCAGTAGAATAAAAACATCCATAAATGCATTTTTTAACCAAAATAAATTGCCAATTTACGATGCAGCTGCATTTCGCATCCAACATGGATATTTTGAAATAAGATGCAATGTCCCGGTCAAAATTTTTCGTGTACCGATTGGTTTCCTGTCAGATATGCTGATGCGATGGCCCAACAAATGATCCGTACCCAACGACTGTAAAATTGCACAGGTCACACCAATAATCAAGAAATGCAAGATAAATAATCCACAGACCTATATCAGCGCTTTAGAACATATACTGTATTCAAATGTCATGAATTCCGTAGAAGGGAAACGATCAATTCACTCAATGGTAAATTACTATTAACAACTGACTTCAGTTTGAAATAACGCAAGAAAATGTTATGGGGGAGGCACCCCAATGAATTAGGTGATTCTGCGAATGAAACTTATCAGATGCAACAGAAGTACTGGAGAGACTATATACGTACACTACGTTTACATAAAAAAAAGTATGTATATAGTCTCTCCGTATTTCTGTCGCAACTGATATATTTAATAATAAAACATAAGTTGTTACTATTTAGTATAACAATCCTGCATTTGAATTTGTCAATTTTTTTACTACTGGAACACCTAAACCTGCCCTTGGAGCTTAGTAGTCTTAATTACGTACGCCATCTGGCTCCTATGCAGGTGAAAACCATTAATTGGTCATTGTATTAGTCATTTTAACGTCACTCCTCCAGTTCAGTGAACCAGTTCCATTGTTTGGACTCATGATACTTTGACCTTTCCAACACAGAAAAATCCGAAATCGTCAGATGTAATCGAACCCGAAACTCATGCTTCATATGCCAGTAACGCTAGCTACCAGCATATGGAAACATCGGGCTTAGTTTCACGATTTAAGTCATCCGACATTTGCCAGAGCTACAACACATTCTTATCTCTTACTTATCTTCGTTCCTGTTTAAGGTAGCGAGTAGAATACTACATTCCACCCGTTGAGGACACGGTTTGAGTCCCTGTGAGAACGAAATTTCTCCACGTCCCATTCTCCCCAGGGCGGCCCATCGTCCATATTGTCAAAATGGTTGGGGACGTGGGACGCCATACCGTTCCTCCTTGTGCTGTGGCGGGTAGAAGGGTTGAAATTTATCTGCAGTCAAGTCAATTGTCCGGTCACACCTTTCTCCTTGCGGTAGATGTGTCTACTAAAAATCAAGCCAGCCATATCTCAGTTGTCACAGAAATAGTACAACTTATTTATACGGAGGGCCTAAGATTATTGGAATAGCATTCGGTAAGGGTGTGCGCTCGCATTCTAGTCGGTTATGGTACAAATCAACACAGGGTGCCCAGATTCAGATTTTTCGTAGTTACCCAAAAAGTGGTAAAGGATAATGACAGTGCTTATTCTTTGTCAAGAATTCGTCAGTATTTTATCTGTTCTTGGGAAGTAATGGCTGCGTGTTGGAATTGACGGTAAACTCTTTTTACTTGCTAAATTTGATATGTGTAGTTGTTCATTATTGCCTATGTTCTTACTGCGTGGTGTAAGAGGCATTCTAGACTAATAAAGACACAGTTGCAATACAGGACAAATCGGTTGCGTTTATAGTAGTTCGATACTGTCAAAAATCATAGCAAATTTTTCGCCTTTAATAATGTATGCTACTTTAGCTTAATACCACTAAGGTAGAGGGAAAAAATGCACTAGCAGTTAAGACCTCAGTCGTTCATTACCCTTTGAGTATAGTCTTCGCATCGTCATTTTTAATGGTAAACGAATAAATCCACCTGAAAAAATATTTTAGCCGTTAATTACAAATTATAGAGAGAACACAGTCTTGCGCAGTCCACTTGAATAACTTGGTACGAAGATTTTGCTTTTCTGTAGCTGTTAATAATCAACATACAACGTTACCACGTGTTACGAATACCTACACACTTTGTTGAAGATTGCTGTTGCTTCTTTCTCCGTCAGTAGCACTGAATTGAATAACACAGAGTTCTTCAAGAACCAGCATTGATAGAATTACCATAACTTATATTTTTCTTTGCTGCATGTTCTACGTTTTCGGGAATGTTTCATTCGTGTTTTTCTTTTTCCGGAGAGTGAGGCTGGCGTAGTTTTGCGTTCGAACTCAGAGGTGGTGTAAGCGCACAGGCTGGGATTATCTGCGGCGTCATTGCAGCTCGGATGAGAACGTTCATCGCCGCTGATACCTATCGCAGCGACATCCCGTTAGCGAGTGTGGCGTGGACTCTTGCGGAACGGGATCAATGAGACAGATCTATTCTCACGTTGTGGGAAACGTGACTGTCCGATCATAGATGTGTGATGACGTAACAAGCGGGTGGGCACGCAGAGGTTATATAACAGGCCGGCGTTGCCACGTCGGCCGCCGCCGCCTGCCAGTCGGAGCTTGGCTGCGCTGGCGCGCCGTTGCCACGTTGCAGCGACAGCTGCGCTCTCGCACTGGGCTATTTGCTTTGGTCTCTGCCTCCGCGCTGTCCTCCGGCATGTAGTCTACCGCGTCGGTACCGTCTGCAGTCCATCGCCACATTACATTCCTTGCTTTCTCAAAACTGCTCGGGTACAATACTTCATACTTGTTGCCGTAGTATGATTAGTCTCATGAAAGTATCTTTTTGCACGAGTGAAACTATACCGTTAGTCTGCTGGACATCAAGTTTATCCAGTTGGGTTTTAGTACACCAACGTCAATTTCTGAAATGAATATACGTTGTTATATGACGCATCTTGGATTTATGCAATATGGTTACTTCTCACATCGTAGATTTTGTTATCGCAACCCAATGTTTCAGGTGTGGTGGCCCTAAATTAACTTTCATTGCTAATTTCTTCAGGTCGGCCTCGTACAGTGGGAGGTATTTTTGGTGCTACTTAATTGTGGCAGTCTTTGTTATTAAAGCTCGTCGCTAGTACAGTAGGCTACTTGTCGTGGTATAAACAGTAGAAAATACTGTTTATAGCGTTATGAATGGCAATGCCTGTAAACTCCATATTCCCAAATAGTATCATAAAAGGTTAAAGTTGACCAGAACGATTATCCTCCACAAGGCTTTTTCACTTTGGGATTGGGTGAAGATTCACTAGTGGTTATCTTCGTAAATATTTGGCACTGTTCAGTTCGTACATTATGATTTCCGTTGCATTTTCATTGTAATGTCTCACCCTGAAGTCGCATTTTGACCTTTACTTCAGCATGTTTTGTCACTGGTTACTGAAATAGATTACCGTTGGCAGTGAGTTGTCTACAACAATCAAGTCGTTCCATTAATACTATTGTAAGGGTTTTATCGTGCTGAATGATCATTGGAGTGTGATTGACGTGAGCCAGCTGTGTAATGTGAATTCAAAATGGTGTCTACAGACTTCCACTTTGGTTGCTCTAATGGACAAATACAAGGAGTATTATATAACTGATTATGACGCCACAGTTACTATTATGTTACTGTTACAGAATGGAATTATCCTCGTGGAATTAATTGGAATTTAGGTGCCTTGCACTGTAACTGAACAATTTTATTTCGGTAGATACGGTCATGCATAGGATTTCGTAGTGTTTCTCTTAGATTATCAGACGCTTCCCCTCACAACCTCATGAAATTTGTCTAGTGGAAATGTATTAATTGATTCTCTGTATATGTTTATCAGTAAACACGTTAAATTAATAGTGCGATGAACACCGAGAACTACACCTTTAACCAGTCATGTTGACAAACGTTGCAAAATCAATTCCACGGACAGAAATTTTATATTACATGTAATTAATAAAGGACAAATAGTTCATCTATATTGCAGGGAAATATGAATCCCCCACAACTTCTTTGTGATGCATTCCGTTACTCGTATCTTCCAGTGAACAAAGTTCCAGCCAAATTAATGTGCAGGGTCGTGAACCCAACACATTTTATTTATAAAGCAACAGTTATTAACGAGAGCGAGTATGTTGCCATTTCCAATCTAGAACAAAGGTGGTTGGCCTTGGATGCTCCACTTTCAACGGTCTACCGCCAAAGCGACCAGTAAGAGATGACTCAGTACTAGACTCAGCGACCACAGCATAATGTTTTACGTATACTTATGTCCGAAGAATGTTTTATGTGGAGGAGGATTAAAATTGTTGCATTTTATGCACTGTAATATCCAGCTTATCTGAAATACTGCGATATTGTCTGAATTTGATCCCTCCGACATGCACCATAATAGGAACAACTTTACTGCAACACCGTTCATATATCTGCGGCAGTGCTGTTGAAGTAGGTATCAAAATATGATGGTTTTTAATTTTTTACACATTATAGGTGTTTTAAGATAATCTACAATTTCTATCTTAGTCAATGAGATTTGCCGTACTTTCACATTCTCCTTATGACAAAGTATTGTTCAAACCATTTGTAAAAAAAAAATTAATTAATAAATCTTGCAAATGATGGGTTTTAGTCTTCACTTCATAGTATGTGCCAAAGGTTGCTCTTGTCTGTACAGTACCTTAACACACTGACTGCTAATCACGTCAATTGACGGGATACCTATGGAAATTTCTATAGAATGCCGAGCTATCTTAAATGCCTTATTAGATATATATATTGTCTAGAACAGCCTATAGGTCTTGTAAATTTAGGTTCTAAATCGACCGATTGGTCGCATTCATTGTATGAAACGGGGCAGGTAGAAAGTTGTGCCCGCTCACTCAGTAGGTAAATGAACGGACATGGCTTCACGCTCTCTTACGTTGGACGAAATTTTGCACGAACTTGAGAAAGATTCTATTGATAATGACAGTGAGGACGCCGAAATTGAAAATTCAGGTGATGATTCAGTCTTTGTGTAAGAAGAATTGCGTCAAAATTTTAGTGAGCATTTCAAGTTTGATGATTCGTGTACCAATCGTTTACACGTTGTTTTCCCGACTTTCTGAACAATGATTTTTTTCTTGGTTTTTAGGTTCATAAAATGAAGATAGTGATGCCAAGATCCGCAAGAACCGCAAAATATTATCCCCAACAGTACTGAGAGGAGACAAAGACAGAGGGGTGGCACAGCAACATATCGCTCTGACTCTACAGAGGGGTGGACTTACACAGACTGTTCGCGAAGTACAAACGTCTTTAGTGGGGCCCTTGGCGTCAGAGTTGTATGTGGATTAGATGCTGCCTATTCAGTTCTGGATCTCTGTTCATGTTTCGTGGCCAGGGTACCTTCCTGCTCATTTCAAAGAACAGACAATTTTTTATGGCAGACATAAGATAAGGATAGCAAGTGCATGTCGGCTTACTCCTGCATGTAGAATGTCTTTCATTCTAAGGTGTAGAATGGTTTACATGGCCGGCAGTCAAGGTGTTAAAACATTATTGCAAATGCCTTCCAAACGTTTGTAAATATATGCAGTACTTCTCCGTTTTTTAGCGTACAATGTCTCTAATCGACGTTGGCAAGCCCGTATGACGTGGCTGAACGATGTGGCGTGACAGCTGCGCCGGATGTACAGGCGACTGTTGTTTACTGCGTTGCGGAAGGGGGTTTTCCTGCATGCAACACTCCCCCCGCCGTAGCTGCCATATGCTGGGCGTACAAAGAAGGGTAGTTTTTTTATTCGTCTGCAGGCTAGGGCTGCGTCTCATATTACTTGTATTCGTAGTGAGGCATTCCTTGGTCAGACTATTGATGTATTTTCCATGATTTCCTAGCACGTCAAACGTGAAATTGTAATCATTTACGTACATCTTTCGACATAACCAAAATAAAGTAACACACACGTATATCATTTGTACGTTGGATACGCGACTCTGTGTTTAAGAATATAAATTCAAATACAACGAAACTACCAATAAAATAACTTTTTATTGCTTTTACACATTGCGTTGCCTTTCCTATAACGTAGTTAGTCGGGAAATATGAAATGTCTCTATCTTCACATTCTTCATCTTATTTCCCCTTCCTTGTTTAGGCATAGTTCGTTTGCTAGGAGCAGTTCACTTTAGTCAAATAGAATGTATCCTGAAAATAAATCAACATCTCTTTGTTGTAGTGGTCTTCAGTCCGGAGACTGGTTTGATGCAGCTCTCCACAATACCCTATCCTGAGCAAGTCTCTTCATCTCCACATAAGAACAACAACCTACATCTGTCTGAATCTGCTTACTGTATCCATCTCTTGGTCTTCCCCTGCGATTTTTTCCCCACACACTTCCCTCCAACGCTAAATTCACAATTCCTTGATGTCTAAGAATGTGTCCTACCAATCTATCCCTTCTTTTAGTCAAGGTATGCCAGAAATTCCTTTTCTCCCCAGTTCTGTTAAGTACCTCCTCATTAGTTACGCGATCCACCCACCTAATCTTCAGCATTCTTCTGTAGCACCAAATTTCAAAAGCCTCAATCCTCTTCCTGTCCGCACTGTTTATCGACCATGTCTCAATCCCATAGAAAGCAACACTCCATACAAATGCCTTCAGAAAGGACTTCCTTAGGTTTAAATCAATATTCGATGTTAACAAATTTCTCTTTTTCAAGAACGCTTTTCTACCCATTGCCATTCTGTATTTTATATCCTCTGTACAGCGACCATCATTTGTTATTTTACTGCCCAAGTAACAAAACTCATCTACCTCCTTTATTGCTGTGTTTCCCAATCTAATTCCTTCAGCATCACCTGATTTTCTTACACTGCACTCCATTATCCTAGTTTTGCTCTTGTTAATGTTCATCTTATATGCACCTTTCAGCACCCTGTCCATTCCGTTCAATTGCTCTTCCAGGTCCTTTGCTGTATCTGACAGAATTACTATGTCATCGGCAAAGCGCAATGTTTTTAATTCTTCACCCTGAACTTTAATCCCTTCTCCAAATTTCTCCTTGCTTTCCTTTATAGCTTGCTCAATGTACAAATTGATAACATCTCTTTAACACCCCATAAATTAAGTAAAGAAATTTACTTAGAACTAAACCTTCTGAATCTTTCGCGGTGGCATTCTTCTATAATATGTTCTTGGTGTACTTAGAACTAATCACAATTTTTTACATTTTGGCCTGAACAAACAATCGTTGAAAATGCGACCTTTGTAATGCTATGTTCCAGGATTGTTACTTTTTCCCTTGGAGTTTGGCTATGTGAATTATCAATCAGTTGTAATAAAGAAGAATATGAAAAAGCTTGTATTTAACTCGGCCATAAGTCAGTGTTTGATTCAGTATTTGTACCTAATTGCTACCTATGTTGTTGTGCAGCCTGCATCAGAATTGGCGGCTTGGTGCTGCAACAGGCGAACGCGCTGCGCCGACAAAGGCCAAAGGTTACCGTGAGCGCTAAAAGGGGTCATGTTTTCTCAGGGCATCACCAAATATTTACATTTTGCGGAGCGCGTCTCAGTGGATGCATTTACTCTGTTTGGGAGGTAACTATTTCCAGGGCCTTTATCATGGGAAAAGCAAGATAATTTCTCATGTCTCGGCTCGCGGTGTCATTGATGACATAATCTGTTTGTATCTTTCAGAAACAGAACAGATTTTCAGTCACTTCTGGACTTGTTGTTATTGTGGTCTTCAGTCCGGAGACTGGTTTGATGCAGCTCTCCATACAGTAGAGCTGCATGTCCTCGGGAAAGGTAACGGCTGTAAATTCCCCTTGCTTTCAGCCGTTGGCAGTAGCTGTGTGGCAAAGCCACATTAGCTGATGTTACAAGGCCAGCTCAGTCAATCATCCAGACTGTTGCCCCTGTAACTACTACTGAAAAGGCTGCTGCCCCTCTTCAGGAACCACACGTTTGTCTGGCCTCTCCACAGATACCCCTCCGCTGTGGTTGCACCCACGGTACGGCTATCTGTATCGATGAGACACGCAAGCCACCCCACCTCGGCAATGTCTGTGGTTCATGGGAGTGGACTTCTGGACTAAGGCAGTGAAAATGAATGTTTCTGCTGTTAATCTTGACACCATAGTGAATGCTACAGGCTGTTCGAATGCAAACAGTTCCTATGTGACTGCAACATGACGTGAATTGTATTATATGCGAATAGCATTAGGCTAAAAAATCATTTCTACGTATGTATGTATGTTTGGGAGAGGGGTGCCATGTTTTACACATTTATAATTAATTTCTGCTGAAGGACAGCCAATTTCACACCAATGGGACGGGTGTAGTTCGTTTCTCAGAGTCCCATAGTAACTCATTTCAGTGATGGCTGCATAATAAGCCATGTTTATTGTGATTTTATGTGTATTTTCTCAATATAGCTTCGCCCGAGTGCTATCGCATCTTTTTAATTAAGCTCAAAAGTGCTTGCTACCCTCAGTCTTCTCCTCTGATATAGCTGACAATACTCCGTCCTTCATTCATTCATTTGCCGTAAGGTGTTTTTCCTCCATTTAACTGTTCTTCATCCAGCGCCATTGACGATGTTAACTTCACAAGTTTTAAATGATTGCGTTAGTGATAACACTTTCAAATGATTCTACTTGATCGAAAGTAATAGCAAAAAATTCCCCTTAAAGCCAATTTGTGTGTGTGTGTTTGGGGGGGGGGGGGGGCTGTCTTGGTTGTTGTGGCAGCCGATCCTTTGACCCCAATGTATTTGCTCTTATACCTTTAATGCGGACTTCAGCCATATCCGTTCAAGAAGCCGTACAGCAAGCAAATCTTGTTGGCACGCGCAGTTCTGATCCTATTAACGAGAATAGTTGTGTCGGGTCTTGGAAGTCTCCGAATACTGGAGATATTTATATCTAGTTTTTTATAATTAGATACTGTTTCGGTGGCCTTAATTTACCAAAACATCGGTTTTAGAGCACACTGATCCAAATGTAATATAGCAATATAATCGAACAACAGAGGTAAACTTAATGAAGCCATTTCCTCCCTTCAATTGATTTGTTATTTAAGCGACATAACAGTATTAGTGCAGTACTCTTACAGTAATTGACAACGATTTCAGTCTTCTTGTGTGACTTCACATATTCAACAAATACCTACCAAGGCGTCAGTAGTTCGTGCATAAGACAAAAAAGATTTTGCATTTGTCGACCGGAAAATACAGACTACTATGAAAAGAACACATTGTTAAAAGGTTGTAGAAAGTATGAGACGTGTGGTGTATCTTTATTAAAGGAACTGGCAGCGTCATAAATAGTACTACAAATATATACTGTAGGGAATTTAATATATATTGGAAAGGTTAGGCATTCAAAGGTTTCTTGGACTTGTCGCACATGAGAGTGCTGATGGGCTGTTCCAAAATGTTCAAATGTTTGTAAAACGTAAGGGAATAAACTGCGGGGTCATCAGTCCCGAAGCTTACAAAATTATTATGAACTAACTTATACTAAAGACAACACAAACATCCATGCCCGAGGGAGGATTCGAAGCCCTGACGGGAAACGGCCTCTCGCATCGGAGCATAGCGTCTCAATGCGCTCGGTCACTGCGCGCGCTCTTCCTCTGTCACGTTTTGATTTGATGTTTCCTCAGTTTCAGAAAAGTCACATTTTAAATTATTCTAAAGTCGTAACAGAAATGAGTGGGATCTTTAAAAATGGTTTATAATCAGTAAGAACCTTCAAGCCACAAACGCAACAAAAATTGTCGCAACGTGACACGGACGAATGATGCGCGCGATCCATTGGAAAACCAAAGGATTCCATATTATCCTCCCTCAAAGGCGATCATCATTCGCCCTCACAGACAACATGTTTCTGAGCACTAGTCAGGAACTTCAAGGTGAGCCATTTAGAACCTTTTGTTGTTCACCTGACGACTGGCTGCAATGCGGTAGTCAGTACGCCGGGAAAACGGGATCGGCATGAAACTGAGGATTTTAGACCGAGATTTGGACTGGGTAAGGAAATAACTGCATATGTGGCAGGAAACAAACTGCGCTGAAATGAATGGAGAATAAAGCTAGTGACGGTAGGAGGATTGAGAACGTCCGTGGATGTATTGCAAGAGAGATGAAAAGACAGAAATGTGACCTATGAAAGTATTTGTAGAGGAATAGCACCGTAGTACATTGGTACAGTTCGTAAGTCATGAATTATTCCAAAAGCAGTCTTCATCTGATAATGACTGCTTTTGCGAACAATGTCTAACAACGCGAAAACAGCGGAAATTCACCAAAGTAAGTGACAAAAGCTTGCTACAGACACAGACATTATGTCATAGAAGCAATCACAACAGTAAAATTAAACCAAAACAAAAAATGACGTCCTATATTTTCGTAAAAATCCCGATATTTTACAAGCTAACCATTCACCCCATTTACTACACACGTTTTGGTTTGCAGATGACAAACTGTCAAAAATTCTCAGTGACGTTTTGTGAGTTGAAGAACCACAAACACAACTATTTGGTATTAAGGTAGGCCTAGTATACCTGTAAAAGTAAGAAACGATTTATATTAGTTTCACAATTATCAGTAGTTTTTACACTTAATGTACAAAAAGTAACAATCATTTCATTGTTAATTTGACAGTATGAATTAAACATCCCACTGATGATGCTGCAACGCCAGCGAAACATGTTGTTGTTGTTGTGGTTGTTGTTGCTGTTGTGGTCTTCAGTCCGGAGACTGGTTTGATGCAGCTCTCCACAATACACTATCCTGAGCAAGCCTCTTCATCTCCACATAAAAATGGCAACCTACATCTGTCTGAATCTGCTTACTGTATCCATCTCTTGGTCTTCCTCTTCGATTTTTATCCCACACACTTCCCTCCAATGCTAAATTTATGATTCCCCGATGTCTAAGAATGTGTGCTACCAAGCGATCCCTTCTTTTAGTCAAGGTATGCCAAAAATTTCTTTTCTCCCCAATTCTGTTCAGTACCTCCTCATTAGTTACGCGATCCCACCTAATCTCCAGCATTCCTCTGTAGCACCACATTTCAAAAGCCTCTATCCTCTTCCTGTCCGCACTGTTTATCGTCCATGTTTCACTCCCATACAAGGCAACACTCCCCACAAATGCCTTCAGAAAGGACTTCCTTAGGCTTAAATCAATATTCTAACAAATTTCTCTTTTTCAAGAACGCTTTTCTACCCATTGCCATTCTGCATTTCATTTCGTCTGTACTGCGACCATCATTTGTTATTTTACTGCCCAAGTAACAAAACTCATCTACCTCCTTTATTGCTTCGTTACCTAATCTAATTCCTTCAGCATCATCTGATTTTCTTAGACTGCACTCCATTACGCTAGTTTTGCTCTTGTTAATGTTCATCTTATATGCACCTTTCAGCACACTGTCCATTCAATTGCTCCTCCAGGTCCTTTGCTATATCTGACAGAATTATTATGTCGTCGGCAAAACGCTTAATTCCTTCACCAAATTTCTCTTTGCTTTCCTTTATAGCTTGCTCAATGTACAAATTGAATAACATTGGAGAAAGGCTACAACCCTGTCTTACTCCCTTCCCAACCACTGCATCCCTTTCATGCCCTTCAACTCCGACAACCGCTGTCTGGTTTTTGTACAAGTTGCAAGTAACGCTCCCTATATTTTACTCCTGCTTGCTTCAGAACTTGAAAGAGTTTATTCCAATCAACATTGTCAAAAGCCTTCTCCAAATCTACAAAAGCTAGAAATGTAGGTTTGCCTTTCTTAATCTATTTTCTAGGATAAACCGTAAAGTGAGAATTGCCTCCCGAGTACCTGTATTTCTTCTGAACCCAAACTGATCTTCCCCGAGGTCGGCTTCTACCAGCTTTTCCATCCTTCTGTAAATAATTCGTGTTAATATTTTGCAACCATGCCTTATAAAACTGATGGTTCTGTAGTTTTCACACCTGTCTGCACCTGCTTTCTTTCGAATGGGGATTATTTCTTTTCTTAAAGTCTGAGGGTACTTCACCAGTCTCATTCATCTTACACATCAGGTGAAACAATTATGAGAGAAATAAAAACATTTGTTATTCACATATATGACATCAACTGCGATTGGGCAAAACTGAAAATGTGTACCCAGCCGGGATTCGAACCCGGGTCTCCTACTTTCTAGGCAGTTGCGCTGACCCCTACACCACTGGGGACAAAGTGATCACCGCACCTGCAAGGACTACCTAAGCACGCCTCCCGTCAGATACAAATTCCCAGCTTCGCCCTACCCACAGTACTCAAACTCGTAGTTATGAAACTAATTCCCGTAAGAGTAAGGGCTTCAAACTTGCACACCCCTCCCCACTAACGATAGGATCATTGCCCGTCACCGGCAGATTGTGTGTGTGTGTGTGTGTGTGTGTGTGTGTGTGTGTGTGTGTGGCGTCTGTTCCGAAAGAACAGACGTCACTTCTGATCCTGCAGTTCTTATTGTTTTCATATTCACAGAATATATGACTTCAACTGCGATTGGGCAAAGCTGAGTACTGTGGGCAGGGCGAAGCTGGGAATTTGTATCTGACGGGAGGCGTGCTTAGGTAGTCCTTGCATGTGCGGTGATCACTGTGTCCCGAGTGGCGTAGGGGTCAGCGCAACTGCCTAGAAAGCAGGAGACCCGTGTTCGAATCCCGGCTGGGTACACATTTTCAGCTTTGCCCAATCGCATTTGATGTCATATATTCTGTGAATATTAAATAATCACAACTGCAGGATCAGAAGTGACGTATGTTCTTTCGGAACAGACGCCATATATATATAAACATTTGTGTTTGCTCAAGGCGGACCTTACCTATAAAGCAAATGTCTCAAAAGATAAAATTTTTATCTTGCGGGCAGAGACATGTTCTCAGTTGCTTTTTAGAATTGGTACTTTTCAAAGTTGCCGAATTGTGTGAGGTGTCACATTCGGGATATGGGCCGTGTTCCGTGATAATGTTGTGCTCCTCGCCCTCTGGAAGCGAGGCGTAAGCGGACACGGCCGGGCGGCGCAGGCCTCGGGCGAGAGGAACGGCGTGGCCATTGAGGAGGGCTGGCTGGCGGGAGCCGCGTTTCGGGTTCCTTTGTTTGCGCTGGGCGCACCTGCCGCCCCCCACTGCATTCCTCGGCGGCGCTGCACAATGGCCGCGGACAAAGACGAGCCAGCGCGCCGCCCTACCTGTGCCTCCGCTTCGCCATTTCTCACTCTCGCGTTTTGCTTACATACTGCTATCGCCCATTTCCTACCTCGCAAATCCGTTACTTTCAGAGAAGTTTCTTTTACAATTTATATGTTGCGTATTTTAGGTCCAGAATAATAAATCAAAATTACTTCGTTGTAATAAATCCCACGAAAAATGAATCTAAAACTGTATGGGGATCTCCACTGATACCGCACACTGCATGGAGACGACCTCGAACTGAGTCTAAAAGTCCGTTGGTTCTCTGGTCGCAGCCGATACAAAGTCATATGCAGAGCGGCAGCCAATTCTAGTCTCTTCGTGTCTGCGCTGGATCCGTGGCACGAAGCGTTCCATGACATCCCAGAGATGGTACACGAGCAGCTAAACGTTCTGCGTACCATTCAAAGTCCTTTCCAGAACAACGGGGGGGGGGGGGGGGGGAGATTACATACCAGGAAATTGTAATGCAGGCAGTAACACCACCTCGGCAGACTGAATCCATCGATTCTGCACCACACAAGAGGCCTGCAATCGGCATGGTGTCGTTAAAAAAAAATCTTGATTTGCCCGACCACATCGCGTTTCCACCATTGTTGCAGTGCTCATCGCTGCTGGTTGGAAACATGTAACAATGGAAAATTGTATTGAGATTCAGGAGGATCTGCATCGAATTGACGCATGGTGCAAGGAATGGCAATTAAAGCTCAATGTAGACAAGTGTAATGTGCTGCGAATGCGCAGAAAGAAAGATCCTTTATCATTTAGCTACACTATAGCAGATCAGCAACTGGAAGCAGTTAATTCCATAGAGTATCTGGGAGTAGTCATTAGGAGGGATTTAAAATGGAACGTCCATATAAAATCAATCGTCGGTAAAGCAGATGCCAGACTTAGATTCATTGGGAGAATTCTAAGGAAATGCTGTCCGAAAACAAAGGAAGTGGGTTACAGTACACTTGTTCGCCCACAGCTTGAATACTGCTCATCGGTGTGGGATCCATACCAGGTGGGATTGATAGAGGTAGTGGAGAAGATCCTAGGGAGAGCAGCGCGCTTCGTTACAGGATCATTTGGTAATCGTGAAAGCGTTACGGAGATGATCCCTAAACTCCAGTGAAAGACTCTCCAGGAGAGACGCTCTGTCGCTCGTTACTGGCTTTTGTCGTAGTTTCGAGAACTTACCTTTACCGAGGGGTCTAGCAGTATATTGCTCTCTCCTACGTATATCTCGCGAAGAGACCGTGAGGATAAAATCAGATAGATTAGAGCCCACACACAGGCATACCGACAATCCTTCTTTCCGCGAACAATACGTGACTGGAATAGGAGGGAAAATCGATAGTGGTACTCAAGGTACCCTCCGCCACACACCGTCGGGTGGCTTGCGGAGTATGGTTGTAGATGGAGATGTAGAAGCCGTTGTGCCTGATGACTTGCTTCCATACCCCCAAGCAACCCGTGTTCTTGCGCATTGTCTACTTGAGATGCGTTTCTAGCACGTCCTGTGCTGAATTGGGATATTATTTGTTACATTGTTGCCGTTCTGTCAGTATAGAAATCGACTTCAGATGTCTCCAGGTACGGTAAGCTAGGGTGACTTGACGGCTTGTAATAATTTCCCTGTGTGGACTGGCAGACGCTCATTCCGTCAGGGTGTGTTAGTGTTTGATGATCAGTTAACAGCTTGACCTGTAGGTACATTCTTCAGTGTACCTTCCCATGAAATGAATGTGTTGCATGGTCGGCTCCACACTTTAAGGGACTGGAAACCTTTCTGTTTAGTCCCATAACCCTTTATCAGTCAACCAACCATTTACCCGAATGTTCCGCAGTCATATTCTGGGGCCGGCCGCGGTGGCCGAGGGGACTGAGGCGCTACAGTCATGGCTGCACGGCCACTACGATCGGGGGTTCGAATCCCACCTCGGGCATGGATATTTATGCCGTCCTTGGGATAAAGGTGTTTGTAAGTTTAGGGACTGATGACCCCGTAGTTAAGTCCCATAAGCTATACAAACATTTGAACATTTCATATTCTGGGCTCTCCACGTTTCTCCATTTATGTATGGTACTCTTTGTTCTGTTGTGGCCGTTATTCCTGTCTATGTCTTCGAAAGTATTACGATGAGAATTTTTTGAAAGATTTCCATCACTTTCCCTCCTTCATCCAGCAAAAAATATTCACACCGTAACAGAACGCCATATCTCCTACAAGCCTGGAATCTTGCTAATTGAACATTTGAAACATTTCACCTCTTATATCAGTTTCAAGAGATAATTTTTAGAAGTTTAACTGAAATGGTCAAAGGTATCAGTATACAGGAAACACTCTACACTTGGTCAGCATCCGGTATTTCCGAGTAGACGTTCGTTAATATGTGTGATTGTAAAGCTCTTAGCCTACCCGCAACTGGAGTAGTGGCTGTGAACGTAAATTCAGTTCAGACATTGGTGGAGCCCCCCTTTTTTTTCTTTTGAAGAAATTCCTTTGAATTACCAAAATATAAACTGAAGACTGACTCTGTTACAATACATACGAAACGTCGCCTAACTCTTCTCCACGTTACGTCGTACATGTGTTGCCAGTGTGAGCAGTTGATTGCCCACTCTAACCCATGTTACCTCTACGTCTAATTTCTGCGGTAATTGTGTATACTCTCTATCGCATTTGCATTCACATACAGCTTCATTCGTAGATGCTGTAATTATTCGAAGAAAAATGAATGAAATCGAAAGTTGATGTCGAAAAGGCCTACTGTTTTCCTTAGTTCACGTTTCTGCAGCTTCTGGAAAATTACGAATTACTGAGGTAAATAATTGCTTATGTGTTATTTGTAACACATTTTAATTTGAATGACATTTTTGTGCGCAAATATTCTAAATGTAGTAATCTACCCCTTATATATTTCTCTTCCTTCATTTCAAAGGAAGAATTAACAAAGTAAAACCCAAATGAAAGTACATTCGTTCGAAACAAGATACGCGTAAATCATTCAAATCCAGAAGTATCCGTACAACTGTTCACCGCATAATATTTAGCTTAGATCAAAACCGTTGCAGACATTACCCGCTCCGTCCTTCTCTCTTTCGTTACAAAATGTGAAAAAAGACTTCTGACAAGAATGTAGTGTTGTTTGTTCTTCGTGTGCAGACTTGTGAACGGAGACCCTGAAAAGCTGCACGTGTTGGGAATTTCCACAAACTGAATGTAACTGCCCTCCCCCAATTGGACTGTGCGGTGACAGGTGTGTTTACGGGGTGGGCTGCTAACGGTTCCGTGCATAGCATACCACGCGCGCGACCGTTAGCACTGTTATCGCGCCCTGCTTCCAGTCGCGACTGCGCTGGATGGATAGGTTTGAGCGCAGTTATTCCGGGGGCAGTTGGCCACCACGTCTCGTTTGACTGTTCATTCTGTATTCATGTCTGATGACAATTTTTGGTGTCTGGCAGTCATGTGTAGGCAGTTGGAATTTTCCTACTATGCACAAAAATGGTATATATTTCCTGAACGACTAATTGCGTCATCCACATGTTTTAAAGCTATGACTGTTACAAATGTACGATAGAGGTATTAAGTGACGTATATGAGTTTTAATATATACCCCTAGTGTACATTTGTGACGTTGATGGGTCAGTAGCTCCGAGATTCATAGCATATTTTCATCCTAGCTCTGCGGTGTACTGTGTATTTAGGCACCCAGTTGTAACTTAATATCAACTACCTACAACCCGTGATTCTTGTATTGTGCGTCTGCTGGAAAATTTCATTAGCTAAATTAACAGCAAGTAACTGAAATGTTTTAAAGTGTTCTTTCCATTTTGACAGAGAGGTAGTACAATGTCACCGAGGCGGATTTTGGAATATATACTGCTTTAGAACGTTATGCTTAGAAGGAAATTGTGTAGCCGGCCGCGGTGGCCGAGGAGACTAAGGCGCTCCAGTCACGGTCTGCACGGACACTACGGTCGGGGGTTCGAATCCCCCCCTCGGGCATGGATATTTGTGCCGTCCTAGTTCGTAAGTATTTCATAAGTAGTTTGTAAGTTTAGGGACTGATGAACCCGTTGTTAAGTCCCATAGGCTATACAAACATTTGAACATGTGAAATTGTGTAGTGACACACAGTAAGCACAAATTGAGAAAATACAATTTTTGGGAATCACACTGTGTTCTTTATTCAAACAAAGTAAATGATCCTTTCGATAGGAGAGTTCAAAGTCGATTCCGTGCTTATAGACTTCCTGGAGATGTTTTGACGCCACGTAATAAAACTTCGTGTCAGTGGTTTGTCTTGTCGTTTCAGTTGCGCATTTGGTATCACGATTTCCTAACTTAGTGAGCATTCATAGAAATTAAAACTGGAGTGAGATGTGTTCCCCTAAGTCAAGTGTTATTCGTTAGGTGAGGCGATTTAAGCTGCCATCTTAGAAAACATCGAAAAAGTTAAGCGCAGGTAGCTCATTTTGAATTATGGCGTAGAGGAGTGACTCGCGGTTATGATAGGCTAGTTTGGGTGGTAATCATGAAAACTAATCAGTTTCTCCGTTGCAACGAGATCTTTATACAAAATTTCAGTCATCGACTATTTCTTCTTAATACCAAAACCCATTCCCCGGCAAGACCAAAAGGTTTCCCGGCCGTCCAGGAACTAAATTGGTGAATTGAATAGTTTACGAGCGTAGAAAATACTTAAGCAGGAAGGTGTGTAATCTTCCTGTTATTGTCATTAAATTTGCTGACAATGAGAACGGATAGCAGCGACAAACAAGTCAAAGCAAAATAGTCGTGTAGTTTCGGGTATTCCACAGCTTGGAGACAATGTGTTTGCATCTAGTGGAGATACTTTTTCGAAAGCTGTAATTACTTCGTTCCTATTTCCCAATAATAATAATGTCGTGTGGCTCATTGCCCTGGTGCAAGTCTTTCAATTGGACGCCACTTCGGCGACTTGCATGTCCCTAGCCTACCCCAGTTATCCACCCATGGAAAGGGGACCAGCAGCTTAACGTGGAATCCGAACCACGTGTCGTTTCTGGCGACTCCTCGCTTCGTTGAGAGGTGAAGTATGAATTAAAGTGCAGACTGGAGAGAGGAAAAAAAAAAAAAAAATCAGAGGGCCGACCTGGTTTCGAACCCACGACCCTTCGGTTTCCAGTCGAGCGCTTTACCCCAAGACCACCGGGCCCGACTTCCTAATAATTTACTGTCCCCCGACCTTGCTACTTAACTTCGATTTGGGCTTGAAATATTATTATTTTGTTTAGTGTTGATCTAGCCCTGTGTAAGAGCAGCAACAAAGTACATCTATATCTACATAGATACTCTGCAAATCACATTTAAGTGCCTGGCAGAGGGCTCATTAACAACTTATATAACTTTTCTCTACCGTTCCATTCTGTAATAGCGCGCGGGAAGAAAGAACACCTAAATCGTTCCGTTTTCGATCTGATTTCTCTTATTTTATTGGGATGTTCATGTCTCCCTATGTAGGTGGGTGCTAGCAAAATATTTTCACATTCAGAACTAAAAGTCGGTGATTGAAACTTCGCAAACAGATCACGCCGCAATGAATAACGTCTTTCTTTTAATGATTTCCACCCCAATTCGTGCAACATTTCCGTGACGCTTCTCCCCCCCCCCCCCGTAACGCGACAAAAGAAAACGAGCTGCCCTTCTCTGAACCTTCTCAATGTCTTCCATCAGTCCCACCTGGTGAGGGTCCCACAAGGGACAACAGTACTCCAGGAGAGGACGCACAAGTGTGATGTAGGTAGTCTCTTTGGTGGAGCTGGTGCATCTTCGAAGCGTTCTGCCGATGAAACGTAACGTCTGGTTCGCCTTCCCCACAATATTTTGTGTGTGTTCTCTCCAGTCAAAGTTGTTCGTAATTGTAACTCCTAGGTATTTGGTAGAATCTACGACCTTAAGGTTTGACTGATTTATCGCGTAATTGAAGTTCAGCGGATTTCTTTTAGTGGTCATGTGTATTACTTCACACTTTTCTTTATTTAGTGTCAATTGCCAATTTTCGCACCATGCAGAAATTTTGTCTAAATCGCTTTGCAGTTGCTTTTGATCCTCTGTTGACTTCACTAACCGATAAACGACAGCATCATCCGCGAACAGTCTAAGGGAGCTATTCAGATTGTCTCCTAAATCGTTTATAAACACGAGGAAGAGTAATGGACCTATAACGCTTCACTGTGGAACGCCAGATATCACTTCTGTTTAATCGACGACTTACCGTCAATTACAACATTAGGATTTAACTTCCCGTCGCCAAAATGGCCGAACACAAGCTCCGATTGATTTTGTTGTGAATGGGGAAGGAAATTAGTCGTGCTCTTGGAAAGAAAGCATCCCGGTATTTGCCTGAGAAAACTGAAGGAAGTCGCGGAAAGCCTAAATCATCATCCTCACGAAAACGATTGCATTGTGCTACTTTGAAACAGTACGAAAGTGTAGGGTTGCTTTATTTTTTCTATTTTTTTTTTCTTATTTTTATTTTTTATTTATTTATTTTGCCAGAGATCATTCTTCTCGGGGTCTATACGCGAATAGAAAGGGAATACATAGTTGTCTGGGAAGAATCCGTGCACTTGGTTTACAGGTTGTAGGCGTTTATGTAGACTGACTTACCTGATGGCTGTTTACGCGGTTCTTTGTGAGAGAAGTGTCGGAAAAGCCTAATAAGGCAGTGGCAGTTAGTGCGCAGTGTGCAGGCGAAGCATTTGTGTTCGGTGGTGCGCCTCTCACCGGTCGGCCTCGTTCGCCTTGGTGGGTAAATGTAGCGGCTGTGACATTTGAGGCCGGCGTGCAGGCCTTCGGCGCAGCAGGTACAGCGCGATCGCTCGCTCCCTTCTCGCCGTTTTTGTGCTCTCCGCCAGCGGAAACGTTTGCCCGCGCCGTTTCAGGGCTACGCGACCAGCTCTGCTGATATTTCGTCCGTGGCACTCTGCCAGGCTCGTGTGTCATAACCGGTGTTTGAAGTTGACTGTCAATAAGTTGATCGGATCGTGAAACGTTATATCATAAGAAACAAAACTCGGGTAAATGTAAGATCCGAGGATGAAACCGTCACATGTAGCTACTGAACAATGTTAATTTTGATAGGCAATAAACAATGTTATGCCCTTTAGTCTAGAAACTGGTTACATGCTGTTCTCCACGCTAGCCCGTCCTCTCAACTTCATAACTGCACAATATACATACTTTTAAACGTGCTTGCTGTATGTGGTCTTAGGATGTGTCCTATCAACTGTTGCCATTTTTCATTCAGCTCGTGCAATGTTTTTTCGTTCTTTTTATTCAGTACCTCCTCAGTCGTCTTTCGCTCGCTCCATCAACTCCTCCAAAATTGTATTTTTCTTTCTGAAGTGTTTATTGTCCGCTTTTTGTTTCTATTCAATGTTACACTCTACATAAATGTCTTCCAAGAAGCCTTCCCATTTTCAGAAATATTTTCTTGCTATTAGCAATCTGCGTATTACATACTCTTTACTTCGCACAATTTCAGTTATAGTTTGCTGCCCCAATAGCAAAATCTCCGACAATTGTAAGTGGCTTTTTTCGTATCTAATTATATCAGCTACACCTCATTTAACTCGTATACATTCCATTACCATTGTCAGTGTTGATCTTATAAAACGCACTGGACTCGCATTCGGAAGGATGGTGGTTCAAATCCACCTCCGGCCATCCAAATTTAGGTTTTCCGTGATTTCCCTAAATTACAACAGGCAAATGCCGGGATTGTTCCTCTCAAAGGGCACGGCCGATTTCCTTCCCAATCCTTACCCAAAACTCCGAGCTTTAGCTCCGTCTCTATGACCAAGCTGTCGATGGGACGTAAAACCCTAAGCTTGCTTCCTTCTTATAAAGCCTCCTATTCATATCATCTAACCTTTCTAATCCTTTTCTGTCTCTCACAAAACTCCAATACCATCAGCAAACTCATAGTGTTGACTGTAATTCTCTTTCCAAATGTAGACCCTTATTTCCTTTACTGCCTGCCTACAGTATTGAATAAATAACATTGTAGGTAGGATGTAACCGTATTCCATTTCCTTCTCAACTTTTTCAGCTACCCTAGAGGATTACTCTCCAGTTCGTATGTAAATGCCTAGTAAACGAGTAATCAAAACACTTTTAGGCTATTTTTCTACCGTTCTACTCCAATTACGCGCGGGAAAAACCAACACCCAAATTTTTCCAGTCCAGCACTGATTTTTATTATTTTATTGTGATGATCATTCCTCCCTATTTAGGCGGAGGTTAACAAAATATTTACGCATACGGAGAGGAAAGTTGGTGATTGAAATTTCGTAATTAGATCTTGCCACAATATAAAATATCTTCTTCCTAGTGTTTCATGTTCTTCGACCTTTCAATTGTTCAAATGTTTTGTAAATCTATGGGGCCTAGCCAACGTAAACCAACCTAAGAACAACAAACCCACCCAAGCCCGATGGAGGACTCGAACCTCCGTCGGAAACAGCCTCGCAGTCGCTGACAAGGCGCCTTGAACCGCTCGGCTATTCCCGTGCGGTACTTCAAATTGGAAACTTGTTTCCATAAAAGCTGTGCATATCCTTTTTCTCACAGTATTTTATCCTTGCTGTTCCTTCAGGATGTCAAGGAATGTAATCCAGTCAACATCAAGAGCTTTTCCTAAATCTACCGTTCTTCAGACTTGTAAGATGAGCTGTATGGCCAGTATTGTCCACAGTGTGTCTCCAGTTTTGTGGAATCCAGGGCGATCTCACTTCTGTCAGTGTTTTTTATTATCCTATAAGTAATTCCTAATTCGGATGAAAATTTGTCATGTAGTGTAACTTAAAAATTAGTAGAATCACTGAAGAGCGGTGCTAGCTTTAGTAAAGGACAGATAAATGCTTAGTTCAGCCTGAATGTGGGTCTGTGCTGTTTTTAACGGGCGGGAAGCATGGCAGACTCCATCATTGGGAACTCTGTAACAGACGGTTTATTTTTATCAGCCCTCCCTTTATCGCATTCACAGCTCAGAATACATCATAACAGCGGAGTGTGGGGTCGAAGTACATGAAGCTTGAGGTTATCACTTGGTGGTAGCTTTGTTTACTGTACTGTAAATCATCTGTAGGATTTCGGCTTCAGCTCTTGAAAACGCAGCTCTCCAGTCGCACGGAATGTAACCACTGCACTTCGTGAAGATTTGTTCGAAACTTAAAAAAAAAAAAAAAAAAAAAAAAAACAATTCGACAGTGTAATACGATGCACAAAATCGTCAAGGGAAGATGTAATGCCTACAGGAATCAAGAGAGTAATAGGCCTATTTAAAAACGCACACGTTAGGCCTGCAGTCTTCTGAGAACAGAATGCAGACAAAGGCGAAAAATCAGGAGAAAAAGAAATAGATTAACAACAAACTAACAAATAACAACAAACTACACGTTCGTTCTTACAAAAGCCGGCCGCGGTGACCGAGAGGACTGAGGCGCTCCAGTCACGGTATGCACGGCCACTACGGTTGGGGGTTCGAATCCCCCTCGGGCATGGATATTTGTGACGTCCTTAGAGTTAGCTAGTTCATAAGTAGTTTGTAAGTTTAGGGACTGATGACCCCGTAGTTAAGTCCCATAAGCTCTACAAACATTTGAACATCTTACAAAAATTAAGTGAAAACAGTAACCGCTCATTTATGATGAATGAATAGAGCAGTTTTCGAACTGATGTATCCAGCAGATGACTGTTTACATTTAAAGTAATACATACCTGTGGGTGTTCAAGTCATGCTGGTTGATTTTCTTTGCGATAATAATAAAGAACTATTTAAGAATGAGAACTGATTTACTGTAATTCAAGGTGCTTATAAATTAAAAAAAAAACCTTAAAAACAACTAAGGAATCCAAATTAACTTCGCTTTGGTCTTGAAAAACTGTTGAAGATGTTTTAATCCACTGTTATATTCAGTTAAGTACGAATCTTACTTAAATATTTTTTGTTGTAGGGTACCACTATTGTGGAGTCTTTTTGCCACAATGAAAAACAGTCAATATCATATGTACACCATAAGATGTAGTGTAATTGTAAATTTGGACAACCGTCTGTGATGAACCTTTTGTCGCGAAATCGATTGCTGCTCTATTTCTCCTTAGTAAATACAATTATTAATAGCATTTGGTTACGTTTTTTGATTCAGTCTTTCGTTGAATGCGGGTGTACCTTTGTTACATAAAGTTATCGAGGCTCGAGTTAGCCTGGTACCTGCATTTTAATGCATCTCTGAATATTAGCGAAAGAAATGTTTGGGGTTTCGTATCTTGTAAGCATCATTTGTCACTCGTATCGTATCTGGTAGCTAATTTTCGAGGCGATTATGTAGAGCTGGTTATGTGGCTCACTGTTCCTCAGTGTACGATGGCGTGTCGTGTCTTACGAAGACAGCAAAGCGCTGGGGTCGCTGTTGGGAAGCTGGCAACGGCGCCGTGCCTAGCCTTCTTTTTTGCCCCTCCGTGGTTCCCCCCGTATTACCTACCCCATGTTTACCAGCCTTCTCTGGAAAATCTCCGCGCCATCCTTGCTTTCGGTAATTTCTGTGTAAGAAGCTCTATTACTTCCGTTTCCAATTCGACTTCATTACGCTTCTATTTAGGCTCGACAGTCAGTCACATATGGTATATGTAGATACTTCGTTGTTTTGCCACATTCAGAACCTTGTCATAAAGTACACTGCTGTCTTCAGCTGCTGTAGTATCTACTTTCCACACGTAGACCTAGAAAAACTAAAGAGCCAAGTATGTTGTGGTTGTGAAGCTCCCCACGAAATCTATCCTGTCAGTCTCGATCTCTGCATAACTTCAATTTACAGTCATAAGAATCTGCTTGGTGTATTAAAACTATACCTAAAATGTATCATAGATTTTTTTTTATACTAGCATCATTGCTAAGCAAAGGTCCTTGTACATCGCTTGATTTGTATGCAATCGCTTGTTATGCTAAAATCCGGGAGTTTCACACACCAGAGGTATTTACGGATGTGAATGCCACCCAGTGTGACTAATATTGGCTCGGAACTAGCGACTTGTTATAGTAACACATCCCTCGATCAGCGTCCAGGCCACAACAAATCTGCAATAGCAAAGCTTCTCACTGATTCCAGCATACTCTTCACGCAAACCAAAGAGAGAAATACTGTAAAGCACCTTTAGCTGCAGTTTCATTTCTCGTTTTTTGTGTTTCCTTAAATTATATTCTACGAATTCTTGTCATGTTCGAACAAGAAGAGAATATGAGCGTTTGTAATTTGGTGCTGCAGAATAATGCTGAAAGTTATATGGGTATATTGTACAACTAATGGAGAGTTACGGAATTAAATTGAGGAGAATCAGCCGTTACGGTATAACTTAATTAAATATGGGAGTATTGTTGATACGACTCAGTAATTAGCTAAATAAAGAATAATAATTTCAGTTATTGAACGCGGCGCCTGGCTGTTGGGCACTCTTGGCATGGGCTGCCTTTGGTAAAAAAAAAAGTCCTAGAACTACGTCTCCGAATTCGTTGGTATCTGTTGCCATTCTTGTTGATCGTCGTTCGTTGTTTATACATTAATTGTAGAAAGCTGTTAGGTAAGACAAGTAAAATAATCGTTAAAACGTAGGTTATGAAGATTATTTAATTTTTCGCGAAGAAATTTTGGAGTCCATCTGATTCACAACCCCTATAGACTACGACAGCCGATGGTGGTGTGAAGGTGTGGAACCAGAAGGATAAATACTCGTGCATCACAGCACAAGAAACGGCAAATGTGTCCTGCCCACAGTCAGAGATGTGAAGACGGGGAACTAGATTCTCGACTTACCAGTCTCAAAAACGTTCAAGTCAAAGGCGCGAAATATTTGAACTCTTTTTACCCAGCACTGTAAGCTTTCGGGGATGATGCATCTATAATATCAATTATCCGTCTGTGGTGATGTACGCTTCTTAAACTTCAATAGCCAGTAGTGTCATATTAGACCTTATTAGAAACGCCACGTTGGGTCACGTTATCCTGTGCGCCACGTTATATGATGTGGCATTAATCTCAGAGGTTCCAGCCATTACGATTTAATCGTAATTGTTACCAAAATTGTTTAAAATTACGAGTTTACTATTGGAGTGGTTCGGATTCCGATTTTCAGGTTTAAATAACAAATCGGTCATTTGTTTTCCGTCGGCGAAACTCGTTTCCCTTTGATTTCGATCGTGTGATGTCATCGACAAAAATGAAGTGGTTCTGAGCAGCATCTTCGAGCATGTTCTTGTGGAAATTACCGGTATTGACAGTAACTTCTGCGAACTCGAAAACTACGCAATACGGCATACGGCATGAATCCAGAAAGGCGCGCCATTCTGGAATCCAGCAGCAGCCAATGAAAATGGGTCATCTCATTTGACTTGTATCTTTCATAACCTACACACTGACCGAAATATCTTAACCTGCACTGTTTCTGTAAGTTATGATTTACGTTATCTTGTGGTTGTGTGCAAGTTTTAATGATTCTTCTATATGTCTCTGGAAATCACCAAATTAGTTTTGCTCCACCCACACAATTCCTGCTGTACACATCAGAACGATGTAGTAATACGCTGCCCATATATCATCTGCAATCTTACAAAACTGGCTTCACAATTTTGATAATTTTCTATTCACTTTTTCTCCTTGGAACCCTTCAAACGAAGCAATAAAGGAGGTAGATGAGTTTTGTTACTTGGGCAGTAAAATAACAAATGATGGTCGTAGTACAGAGGATATAAAATGCAGAATGGCAATGGGTAGAAAAGCGTTTTGAAAAAGAGTAATTTGTTAACATCGAATATTGATTTAAGCCTAAGGAAGTCCTTTCTTAAGGCATTTGTATGGAGTGTTGCCTTGTATGGGAGTGAGACATGGACGATAAACAGTGCGGACAGGAAGAGGATAGAGGCTTTTGAAATATGGTGCTACAGAAGAATGCTGAAGATTAGATGGGTGGATCGCGTAACTAATGAGGACGTACTGAACAGGATTGGGGAGAAAAGAAATTTCTGGCATACCTTGACTAAAAGAAGGGATAGATTGGTAGGACACATTCTTAGACATAAAGGAATCGCGAATTTAGCATTAGAGGGAAGTGTGCGGGGTAAAAATCGCAGAGGAAGACCAAGAGATGGATACAGTAAGCAGATTCAGACAGATGTTGGTTGCCGTTCTTATGTGGAGATGAAGAGGCTTGCTGAGAATAGGGTATTGTGGAGAGCTGCATCAAACCAGTCTCCGGACTGAAGACCACAACAACAACAACCCTTCAAACAACCCCCCCCCCCGCCTACCTCCCCGCTCATATATATTACGTCGCATTACTATTTGCCATATTCCAAAGTTGGAATCTCTGCATTATGTATTTTTCGTAAGTTCGATAATGTCATGATTTTTTTTTTTTTTTTTTTTTTTTTTTTTTTTTTTTCTCTTATGCTTGGCAGGTAATTCGTTAAGCTAGTCTTCCTCTTTCACAACTCTTGACTGAATAGGCCATAACCATGTTTTGTTAAGTTATGATAGTGGTGCTTTCCATCCTGGTCGTTTATGTATTTTGGCTACATGGAGCCGCCATGTTAGATTTGTTTGCACCCGACTGCTGACTGCACCTGGGCGAGGAGTGTAGTGTTTTGGGTGAGCAGCGGTGGGTCAGAGACCGGAGCGTGGTGAAAGGCTGGTGGCGGCGCCGGCTGTTGCGCCACGGCGCTGCTGGCCTCTTGCCAGATCGCCGCCCCTGCCCCACCACCGCGTCATTCACCTGGCCCGGGGGGGAGGGATCTGTCGCGTTACGATAATGATAGTGCATATGGAGAACTCAGGTTTATTGCGTGCCAGATGTTTAAACTGCGAATAACAAGCCACGGCTTCATTCATTCCAGTTCCAAGACTTTCAGTGAAATTTCCAGTGTTCAAAGATGCCACTTAGGTTTCAAGACTGAAGTAGTGAAACATTATCATTCAAAGATTTCCATCGCGTAGATAACAGTATTAATTTGATTCAGGGCGGTGCTTATCCTCTACACAGCTTATCATCACCCCACCTTTTACTCGAGTCAAGTTTTGTATTATGAACAGTAATACGTGGTAGAGATTACATCCCGGGAAACCTCAAGCCGCTGTTTCTGCCGGCGGCCACCAACATTTATTAGCACTATGTCATTCTGTAATTGGATCACACCTGTGTAACACAATCAACAATAACTATTTTAGTTACTTGTGGCATCACTACTTCCATTATATCGCGTTTTATATGTAATCAGACGGAGAGAGACCTTGAGTGGGAACCGGGAGGATAGAGCTGTAGCGGATGTGTTGCGTCCAGATTAGATAGTGCTACCGCGTGACGGTTTTTCCCCTCCTCTCTGTTTCCATAACAAATAGTAGCTCTAGCTCCAATGTGTGGATTCCCATGCGTCGTGTTTGTGGTACAGTGCATTTAGCATTTACTCCTTTAATTGATCCCCTTCTAAATAATGTACATAGCCTAAGGCCCTAACATTTTCTCTATCGATGTTACTGCATGTTGTGGGTACTGACAATACATAATTGTAGAACAAACGTAATTACATATTTTTTGTTCAAATGTTTGTATAGTTTATGGGACTTAACTACGGGGTCATCAGTCCCTAAACTTACAAACTACTAATGAAGTAGCTAATCCTAAGGACGGCACAAATATCCATGCCCCAGGAGGGTTTCGAACCCCCGACCGTAGGGGCCGTGTAGACCGTGACTGGAGCGCCTCAGTCCCCTCGGCCACCGCGGCCGGCAATTACATATTTATCGTAACATTGGAAATTTGAAAATTGTGTATAATCGAATTTCTCCCTGAGGATTACAGTATTGAAGATTTTTCCCACTTTTTACACGAACTGTAATTAAAAAATTGAACATACTTGACGTACAATTTACACCGGAAAGATACTCAACAGGAAATATACTCATCTATGAAAAGAAGTATTTTACAAACCAAAACAAAGTTAATTTACATGAATTGCTGGGTATGCCTTGAACTTACACTTGTGTTGCGAGAATGAACTTTGCCGGTGAAATGTTCAAGCGAAACCGAATGTCTTCGCTTTGCAGAGGTACTGTATAGTGTCTCTTGTCCCTATGAGGTGCTTTCAGATCTTTAGTATTCTACTTTTTTTCACACGCCGAAGTTGGGCTTGAGCAAAGTATTGTAGTTTTGGATTCTAACTCAGAGAACAGTGATCCATCGTCCAGTTAAGAGACGCTTAGAAAAACTTTTCGCCGTGTCAGGGGAAGCTAGACATTCTCGTTCTATCGTTGTGCAATATCTTCGCTTGATGTCCGAGAGGTTTATCGTGAGTCGAGCTTGATCGTCAGTAGACCTTCAGAACATTTTTAGGTGACCACAAGGGTTCCAAAAGTATTGGATCTTAATCAGCAGTGAGGTATGTTGAACACGAACATGTTTACTGGAATTTAAATTCCTTTAGCTGGAGTATGATGTCTGTTCTCCTTTTACCATTAGAAAACGTAGTTGGATTTTGTTGTTAATTGGAAAATCCACCCATTTCCCCACTGCAGGCTAAGCCTTTGTACCAGTGTTTCTAAAATTTGAGAGACACTGGAAGGCAGTATGAATTATGTTCGAAAGATGTTGAGAAATTAAGTTTCTTTCATAACGCTATTTTCAATCCTGATATAATGGAAAATACAATTTTGACTTGACTTGCTTCAAAACTGCTTAATTTAGATTCTGAAACGTAGTAGTGCATTCTGATGCCCTTATTGTGTAAACTTATTCATCTTACCTCTGCCTGAAAATCTGTACTTTGGTTTGAACGTCACTAGGGGAAGGACGCGTGGCAGAAAAATAATACATCCTTTGTTGAGAAGAGCCTTTCAATTTTGGATACCCTTAGTGTTTACTTAATCGTTAAACATGATACATAAAATTAATACATACACACGATCACGCACTTGCAAAATATCAGACTATAGTGTGTTGGGAGAACGAGCAGGTGGGTAGAGGAAGAGGCTTGGGATCGGGAAATGAACTGGCGGAAAGAGGAGTGTGACAGGCTAATTTCAAACAGATCTCACCCTTGCTTTTCTATTTCATACATACCGTTCAAATGTATTTGGGTTATTTTCTGGTATAGAAGCCGTTCGTGCTATATTCATGTAACTTAATGCTCACTAGTAGCTCCAGCTACTTCCGTATGAATCCCGAATAATCTTGTAGCGGAGAAGTATACCCTGCAAGTACACGCTAATGTGGCACTGCACACGGAGTTAGTCATATCTCCTGTCCAACTGTTCAAAATTCCATAAGTATCCATTCGCTTGGCGGGATAGTGCAATAGTGTGTTGAAGTTGGCATTTTTTTCTATTTTTAACTAAATCTACGTATGCCAAATTGGTATACATTGTGGTCTGCTTTGGTGGGAGGGGGGGGGGGGCTTGTTGCATAAATACGGATAGTTAGGCAACGTTCCTCGATGCACGACCGTTTTAGACTTTATGTCGGTATTACAGATTTATGAGGTGGTATCGTGAACGTGTACCATATTCGCACTGCGGCCACGAACCCCGGGACGGGAAAGTGGCGTGTCGACTTTGCAAACGCGCCCGGCAGAGCTGAGAGAATGGAGCGCGGCTGCAGTGGTGCCTGGCGAGCAGCCACGGCTCGACTGAGCTGGCCCGGCAGAGGCGAGCGCTGCCGTATCGATCCGGCACGGCCGGGCCGGGGCGGCTGGGCTGCCCGCCTCTGCCGTGCCTCTCTGCCCCCTGCTCCCTGCCACCGTCGCCACTGCCGCCTCTCGCTGCGTTGCCGCGCTGCCGCCAGCCAGCGGCACACCGCACCGCCTCTGTGCCTACGTATATGCCGAACCAATTTCCTGTGTGACTCAGTGAGCTCCAGGCCGCTAACACTAACATCTAAAAGCATCTGAACGTAAAAAGGTAAAAGCAGTCGACAATCCCAAGATTGAATGCAAACGTAGGCTTCCGCGGCTGTTGTCACTATCAATAAAATTCTTCTGGGTAAAGACACAAACCCTGATGAAGGCCGCCTGCAACAGTGGCCGAAACGTCGGTGGAATTTATAAAATGACGACGCGGTTTCATGCCCAGAAGAATTTTATTGATAACCCCAAGATTGGTTTGAACAGCACTCTCCGACCTGACTTACCCAGCCAGTTATAGGGGGACCTACACTTTTATCGTGGATTCCGAACCACGATGCTACTCGACATTTTTCACATCAGCGGCACTGCCAGAGGTGAAAGACGCGCAAACCTCTGAATTTGGCGAATCAAAAGTTCAGTGTCGGTAATAAAATCTCTACCTGGTAGGTTTCAAATGTTCAAAAGTTTCTTTAGCTTATGGGACTTAACTACGGGGTCATCAGTCCCTAAACTTACAAACTACTTATGAACTACTTACGAACTAGGACGGTACAAATATCCATGCCCGAGAGGGGATTCGAACCCCCGACCGTAGTGGCCGTGCAGACCGTGACTGGAGCGCCTCAGTCCGCGCGGCCACCGCGGCCGGCTGTGTGTGTGTGTGTGTGTGTGTGTGTGTGTGTGTGTGTGTGTGAGAGAGAGAGAGAGAGAGGGGGGGGGGGCAATTGCCATAGCTATAATTGGATCGATAGTTTAAGTATTCAGCAGTGTTAGTACTAAAATTGAACTGATATTTCCGAGTACCAAATTTTGATTCTGCTTGTCTTGACATAGAGATAGAAACATAAGTGTAAAACAAGTTGATAGGTGAAGCAAGAATTCTACTAATTACTGGCGTATCCGTTGAATTTAACGCATCTACTGTGTGCACGATAGGAAGAGACTCCCATGTCTCCGACTTATTGAAAGCTGCTGCAATCATTCCGATTATTTGCCTATAATATTATAGGTAAAGTCTTTAACATTGCCAGTAGACGGACAACACATTATGCTGAATAGTCGTCGCTGTCTGAGAAGTGAGTTGTTTCAACCGTATAAGTTATTTTTAAAAGAAACTCGCATATCACATTAATTTCTAGTCGACGAATGGAGTGGTGAACACCCGTCGTTAAAGGTATCGTAATTTTCGGAGAAACAATGTAACACATTCGTGGGAAATATCCGTTTTGCGGACCAGAAACAGTATTATTCCCTACATAGCGGAAAACAGTGTTTCATCACTAATCGGAAATACTTGTTTCATGGTAAACTATGAAAATAAACATACGTTAGTGTTCAGTTTTTTATTCCATTATGGAGTAAATAACGCATCAAAACTGGCGTATGGCTCATCAGTGCATGGCTCAAGAACCAGACTTCAACACGGGGTACTTACTGCCGTAACTGACTGGAAATGAAACTGATATTTGACTTTCAAACAGTTCTCACAAAATACTCCTTTCTCAGTTCTGAACTTTAAATACTGGAAACTAAGCGACTTCTCGTCAAATATTTTGAATTCTAGTACGTGATCTGCCCCAATGTAGATGTATAACACCTTTCTCAGGGGAACTCTTAGGTTTTATTACTCAACGACATACTAATTGAATTGTATTGGCGGGTCTGTGGTAGAACATGTTATCTCGGTATAGTGTTTTTCGCGTTCAGCCATACTGATATCGTATTTTTATGCTTACCTTGCATCACTTCCGAATAGTTTAGGGTTGTCTATTTCCCATAAGAATCCATCTTAGTTACTGCTGTTTTCAAGATGGCTTTGCCAAAAGTGTTGGATTTGCCTCATGAATTCCACAAATGTTAATTAAGAAGTCATGAGTGTTGTTTATATGCAGTCATTGAAAATGAAGCCGGTGTACGGTTGTAATCTGGAATGGGCATTTGACCTCGCTGTTTAGAGAGCACTGACGCGAGCTGCAGGCAACCGGACGGACATTTGTGCGTCCCCCACCCTAGCAGGGACTCGCAGCCCCTGTGGGATGCTTTCTGGGCGGCGTGCAATTATCGTAAACAGTGCCATCGGCGAACAATGGACGCGGGCCCGGAAAGGATGGAGGGGAGAGATTCGCGTGTCCATCTGCCGCCAGCTGCGAAACGCGCCGGCCGCCGCTTTTATATTCAAATAGCTACGCGAGCGGTCAATAGCGGCCTTTGTCAGCGATACCTGGTCGCGGGCGGCGTTGCCAGCGTGTACCAGCCAGCTGCATCGTACTGTTTCATTCTCCGTGCCGACGCCCTTCGCATTCGGGCCGCGAAGCTGCAATGGCCTCCTCCTGGGCGCTGCGGCGCTCGATAGAAATCATCGAATCCCTGTATTATAGCGCTGTTCTTTTACCAAAAGCACAATACAGCTTGATCTCTTACCAGAGTGCTTATTGTTACAATAACATCGCAAGTCAATTTCAGGAATTAAGTGATCCGGACATCAGACACAATGTTATCTACATGATACTGGCAGAACAGTACCAAATGCGCCGAAAATAATGCACGATTCAGTACAACGAAAAGTCCAGACTGGAATATCAATAAAACAATGAGAACAGGTGAAACCGAGCGCCGAATTGCAGACAGGCACGTAGAAATGGCAGTCACACTCGAATAACTTTAAAATGTTCGGCCAGAGCCTTCGTCACGAAGAGACCACGTCCGTCTGCTGCGTTTCAGGTCGACACCTCTCTCGTTACATTATGACGAACACAGTTTTCTTCTTTATGGCGGTAGAGGTTGTGTTTATCGTAGCCCGTGTTTATTTTCCGTCTAGTGTAATTCCAAAGTCACAAGAGGTGATATTGAAGCGTGAAATCTTGTCTGAGAAATTCCAAAGAACCAAAGTTCAGCTTTTCAGGATGCGATATGCATTATGAAGAGGATACCGAAGTGCTTCCACTTACCACTCTTAAAGTTAAACTACGGTGATTGGATTCAAAATGTGTAATTACTTTTATCACGCTTCTTGTTCAAAATGGTCAAATGTTTGTAGAACTTATGGGACTTAACTACGGGGTCATCAGTCCCTAAGCTTAGAAAATACTTATGAACTAGCTAAGACTAAGGACGGCACAAATATCCATGCCCGAGGGGGGATTCGAACCCCCGACCGCTGTGGCTTTGCAGACCGTGACCGGAGCGCCTCAGTCTCCTCGGCCACCGCGGCCGACCCACGCTTCTTGTAAAGCGTCTCTTGTATTGCTTTGCAGCTCCCGGAACCGTTGTTCTGTGACCCTGTCGTTAACAAAATTTCTGTCAGTCTTAGCACACCTGTATGCGTGGCTGCTCTTGTACATGCCAACAGATAAACTATAAACAGCGATGTAATGGACAGAGAGTAACCAACTGTGTATGTTGCAAATAGTATAATCTGTTGATTTTACGTAAATATGGATTTTTATCTGTCACTTTCCACTTCTTTCGCCTCTGGCAGTGTTGCTGATGTGAAAAATACCGAGTAGCACCGTGGTTCGGAACCCACGTTAAACTGTATGTAGGTCCCCCTATAACTGCCTGGGTAAGTCAGTTCGAAGGTCGGAGGAATGCAACGGCATACCGCCTCCAAACAGGACCATGCCTAGTAAAGCACTGTGGTGTTCAAACCAATCTTCGGATTGTTGACTGCTTTTCTTTTTTTTTTGGGGGGGGGGGGAGGGGGAAGATGCCAACCCGCGGATAAAGTCAGCATTACATTTGAGACCATAGAAGTTCTACTCTGGCAATAACGTGACCTACTGTGGTCGTGCCAACTTGGTGCACGATAGTCATTCTCGTCGCGTGTTTCGTTTGTGACTCGGTAAGCAGGTTTGAGAAGCTGAGTGTAACCTGGTAGGCGGAATACGTTGTAAAAGCCCTGTAATTTGTTCGTGCAACAAGTGATCCAATTATAGAACAGGAATCAGTAATATTTTATGTGTACATCAAATACGCTGGACAGATGTTCACAATTATCACACTCGGGTATTTTCTCCACTAGCGTTTTGTACTAATTTTGATATGCTTCCTTCACAAATTTTACGGTAGTCGACATGTTCTGTTCTTAATGTTGTTGTGTGTCCGAACAGTTGGCTTCGTTAAGTTGCCACACATCAGTAATGTCATGTCAGCACCGCTTCCCATGTTGATCGATAATTGCTCATAGCGCAAAACTTCATCGTGGAATGAAAAAATAGTAAGCAGTACAATTTCGTTTGCATTCCAGTGCTTGGTAACCTGAAGATTTGCTACTCCCGTACTCTGCTTAAAAACGATTTTCTATAGTTAAGTTCAGAGAGACTGCAGATACTCCTTATTTCTTTTTATATACAATCTGTTCGTAAAGTGATGCCGCTGTTTTAACCGGTCACAGACATAGGCGAAGCCAAGAGGGGAGGCGAAGGGTTGTTAGCCCCCCTCCCCACAGCAGATCTTTATTTTTTAGCTAGCGTGCTATCACTGCATTGAGTCTTCAAAACTGTGAGACTTGTTTGATTGGGCGTGGGGTAAAAAGAGGTGGCCAATACTAGAGTCTTTCTACTGAGCCAGAGTTTAGCTGGCGATGAATATTAACCCCCCCCCCCCCCCGCAGGTCTTCCTTGATCCGCCCCTGGTAAGGTAACGAAACAAGATATAAATGTGAAAAGCTCCCCAAATGAAATTTTAACTGTTAAATTTGGTTACCTACTGTTTCATTTTTAACGTGCAAAAGAAATGACGCAAAAATGAAATGATGCATTACGTAGCTTGAAATACGACAGGTCTTTTCAATCAAGATGAGCACTACGCAGAGGAGAGGCAGCGCGTTCTGCGGCTTGTTAAATTAGAATCCTTGACACCTGCCTTTCCTGAATATCGTGTGTACTGTGAAGGCCCACTAGTAACAATAACAGACCGTGGGATCAGCGGCTGTAGGAAACTGGCAGTTGCAGAAACTATACGGACGCCTACCTAAGCAGTCCCCAGAAATCGATGTATACGTGTCTTTTTTACGGGTTAAAAAGAGGTAAGGCAGTCAACAATCCGAAGATTGGTTTGAACACCACAGTGCTTTACTAGTCATGGTCCTGTTTGGAGTTGGGATGCCGTTGCCTTCCTCCGACCTTCGAATTGACTTACCCAGCCAGTTATAGGGGGACCTACAGTTTAACGCGGGTTCCGAACCACGGTGCTACTCGGTATTTTTCACATGAGCAATACTGGCAGAGGTGAAAGAAGTGGAAAGTGACTGATAAAAATCTTAGGACCTGGCGGGGATCGAACCCGCGAACTTTGGATTTGTAGTCTGGTACTGTACCACTGTGCAACCGAGGTTACAGACTGTAATTATCTGATAGTGCCCATAGAATTTGAACTTGCTTCACAGGTTCTTCATGAGAACAATTCCTAAAGATGATTGTGTTTAGTGGTGTTACAGTTCATGTGTACGGACGTTTTCAGTGCTATAACGTCAGAGTTTGGGCTGCTGAAAATCCTCTTGCCCACACTGAATATCAACGTAACTCCCCTAAGGTGCGCGTCTGGTGTGCCTAATGCACGATAAAATTATAGGCCCATATTTCTTTACTGTGCAAACTGTGACGTCAAACAAATACTAAGCAATGTTGCAATTGTATGCAGAGCCACAAATCAAGATTAAGGGGAAAGTATCATCGTTCTACAAGGCGGCACTCCACGCGATGGTAGAAATTTTAGGTAGTTACTGGACGCATTTCTCCAGCGATGGATAGAAAGGGGTGGTTATAAGGCACGGTCACCATGATCTCCGTAGCTGGGCCCTTAAATTTCTCTTTTGTGGTTTTGATAAGCAATGTGTGTACAATGTTCATCATTGACATTGACGAAATAAAGAAAATAATTAAATGACACTTTCTCTTAGTTACATCTGATGTTCTTCAACGTGTGTGGCATGCACTAGAATATCGTTTTGATATCTTTAGAACCACAAATGGAAGTTACATTGAACGCCATTGAATAGTTGCGCAAAATCGAAGAGTTTATAGGTCGTTAGGTAAAGAATTCCCCTTCTATCTTGTTTCGTTGTTACTTGTAATTCGATGTTGACAGAATTAGCTTCATTCTGTCTAACATCATGTGTTACTTAATTTGCAAACTGGTTTTCTATTTCTTTGCAGTGCAATAACTATGTAGAAAAAACAGCAAGTTGCGTTTTTTACCAATTCGCAAAACAGCAGTAATTTGTACAAAATAATCTGCGTCCATCGGGTCGCTTCGCAAAGCTCAAATTCTCTGAATCGTTGAATACAGGTGTCGAGTTTTGTCCGAGGAAAGCTTACACAACCACCTCATGAGGTAACCATACCACACCCTATAACAGCCATCAAATGAAGCAGTGGCGTTCAGCACAGAACTTAAGTTTCAAATCAGTGCTTCTTCTGATTTCATAGTTACATGCTATTTTTTAATCATTTTACAAGTGGGATAATGTTTTCGTCAAGGCTACATTTACACTCGTGTACCCATTTTTATTTATCACGTCAATTAATGAGCTTACCGTCAACAGAAAACAAATCCTATTCAAAACTAAGACTTATGGTGTGGTTAAATTAAATTAGTTTTTTTTTTAATAGGTTTGTTTTTCTGTGCTTGGCTGTTTAAAAGTCTCGAACATTTGTCTCCTAGTACACTGTGAAAATTAATCTGAGGATGTTAGCTACTCTATGTAAATGGATGGCTGAATCAATGTTGTATGTGAAACTTTTTTTTTTTTTTTTTTTTTTTTTTTTTTTTTTTTTTTTTTTTTTGGGGGGGGGGGATTTGACATCTTCAAACAACTAATATTACGTTTAGGGAGTAGAAATTCAATCAAGAGAATTTTGACATTAGCTTCTAGTCACATGTACAGAGAGACACGTCGTTGGATGACATGGGTTCCTATTCAAAATATTATGTACTCACCCTGCTCTACAAGTCCTCGAAGTTTGTAAACTGTTTTTTAATCAAACTGTATATGAATAAATGCATATATAAGGAGTCAGACCTTTTCCAGTTTAGTAATTAAGTGCCATTGATGACGATTATCATTTTGAGGACACGTACCGAATAAACCAACGATTGCGTACGAAAAATTGAGTACTTGATGCTAATTTCCCAATTCTTAAGAACCACTACCCAATGCTGAGGTAACTTTTTATGTGAGCGAATCGTTGAGCACAAAGCAATTTCGAATCACTGGCAACCATCTTCTAGCTCCATTTGTACTTACGTTGCCCAGCGGACGGTCGTAACGTTGCAGAACGAGGTTAACCGCCTCCAGGAGATTGGGTCGTTAGCCGCTGACCGGGCCGTGTAGTGTCCCTGTGATCATCGTCTGCCCTAAACGATGCGGAGGAGTGGCTTTCTTCGTTGCGGCCGATAAGAAAGCACTGTCGGCCCTGACACGGATTAAGGCGTCATGTTTAAGGAAGCTAGCCGTCCCGCAAAAGGTCATGGCAAAGTTGGCTTGCGGAAGGCTTTCCTGCTGACAATACAATTTTTACCAATGATTTACTGAACTACATATTCGCCGATCACAGTTCAGGATTTTGCGTCTATCTTTAGCCGTTATATAGTTTCAAGCCGTGCTGCAAGCTAGATATAACTTTTTGTCAAGGAAAGCTTTCTCACGATTGCATAATTTTCTTTGAGTTGTTAGAAGCGATGTTGTTACCTCAGTCTCTGCAAGTTAGTTAATATCCGTGTCTGTGATGGAGCACGCCTTCTCCATCATACAGGGCATTAGCTACTTATATTGGGCAAGGGATTCCTTCTCTTATTAAAAAAATGGCATGATTGTGCGCCCAGAGTTTAAAAAATGCGATAGTAGGTGCCTTTGTATGTTGACGGACCAGTGATTTAAATTTCATTGTTGCCACTTTTCGACCAATATGTGGTCGGAAAATAAAGAAAAAAAAAACACACACACACACACTATATATCTTTCACCCCCTTATAGCTATCGGCATGGAACTGCTATGGTGTACAATGGGAGACTTCGGACAATAATTACACACAGACCATTCGTTTGCGTTCTGTAGTTTTCGCTGCAGAGTGAAATAACACACACACACGTAGAATTTTATAGACACCAATAACTTTTTATCCCAATATACTCTATCCTTTTATCATTATCAACCCTCAAGCAACAATGCAAAAAATAAAACAGATTTCAAAGAGGAAATATAATTCTCAAAGAGTAATTATTGTTCTGCATTTCGCGTTATATTCTTCAAATTACTAAATATCTATGAGATCGATATAAAACTGTGCCTAAAACCTTCGTCAGGTATAAATTAGTAACTGTACCAATATTTAAGTCTCTGCGTCTTGTCGTTCGGACGTGATAATCGTAAACCGAACAGACATTCACATTATATATTCTTAGAAATCGAGGAATCTTGAATTTCACATTGGGTGAGGAGGTATCTGGGATAAAAATCGCAGAGTTGAATACAATAAGTAGGTTCAAGTAGTTTTGGTTGCTCATGATAGTGAGGAAAGTTGCTCAAACCAATCTCCGAACTGAAGACCAAAACAGCAACAACATTTACGCGTGGTTAGAAATGAAGATACACGAAAGTAACTGGTAAAAATGCATCTGTAGCGTTTTCTGGTACAACTGATGTATCGCGTTGTGGCCCTGGCATGGAGGGGCATGAAGTCAGCAACACCACTCTCCCGGTCTTTATCAGATATTTTGAGTGGGAAACGCAAATACTCGTTGAAGTTGGCCTCATGAGCCCGAGTCCACCCCGTTCCGGTCCTCCCACCACAGTAAACTCATTGGCAGCCACGCCGACCACTCGGAGGCAATCTTTCTAGTGGTAGGACACTAGACAACTCTTAGCATGTAGTCGCGAGGTCTTTAAGTTCTTGGACAGAAATGACTTGTTAGTGTGCCTCACAGAATTTTGAATGCCATTTTCATTGCTTAGGCGTCGATTTTAAACATATAAAGGATTTTTCCATTACTAAAATTTTACACGTAGACCTTGTCAAAAAAAAAAATAATAATAATAATAATAATAATATATATATATATATATATAAAAAATGAAATTAAAAAATTGTAGAAAAACGCAAATTTTTGGGTTTCCAGTTTTTAACAGTACTTTCATACCTTCGTTTAGACGAAGGCGTTTCTACCACTTGTTTGCTGTACCATTGCAAATTCATGTAATTTTTTATACTTGTGAAACAGTACGTCGTCAGTTGTATAACGGTCAGTACTAATGTATAGATCCAGTATGATTTGTTTTGGCACAGTTGCTTTCTTAGTAACTTCCAGTGGCTTATTTACAGTTTACCATTGTTCTGTCCTATCAACTGTTCATTTGTTGTTTTTTATATATTTTCGCTCCTCCCATTTTTTCCCATTTACGTCGGACATCACCAAGTCCTGCATAAAATTCATAGGCGTGTCCCGCAATAAATAACTGAACACGGCGGGGAAATAGAGTGGAAAATATATCGCAGCGCTGTGGGCGGTGCGTGCGTGCTCGCGCGCTCGGGCATCGTCGAGCACGGTCGTGTGATCGATTGCGTTCGCTACTCGGCCCCTACGCTTCTCTGCGTATTTGTTGTGGAAACGGGATTTTCGCTCTGCTGGGCAAACAAATAAATGAGCACGGGAGGGGAAGGCCCTCGTCCCCTCTGCCGCGTTTCATTATCCTGTGGGAAAAGTTTTCCAATTAAAGCGCGCGTGATGGTCAGTGCTCGGCGTGCGCTGTTGTTTCGAAACGGGGAAGAGGCGCGCGGGCTTGTTTTGCAGTGGGAGCGGGGCCAGGTCCACTATCCCGACACTTCCTGTCACAAGTATCATCTCCCCTTCCGCGCCCAACTGTTTATTTTGTTCTTTGTTTATGAGGGGGAGCGCTCCAGTCGCACTACCCCTTCAGCACAGGAGTCAGCTCAAAATTTCTTGCATGTGCTGTTAACGGACTTGCTGACTGTAACGCTAACGTAGGTAATTGGTGACTGTAAACCGACTTCGTAACTTTAATGTTCAAATGTTTGTAAATCTATCGGACCATTCTGCGTGGTCATCCGTCCGTAGCTTACAAACTACTTAAACTAAGGTAAACTAACCTAAGGACACACACACACACACACACACACACACACACACACACACACACACACACACACACACACACATGCCCCAGGGAGGATTCGAACCTCCAACGGCGAGTCGTAACAAGTTACGCTTGTGTGGTGAACAGATTCGGCTCATATCCGACTTGAAACCTGACGTTGAAAATGTTTTTCATTGCCATATGTTAGTTTGTTTAATAGTACGTCGGAATGCTGCATTTAAATTAGAATTACGCCTTTGTTATTTTCGAGAGCAGTAGACATCCTTTTAGTTCATATCAGCATTTTGCACGAGAATGCATAGGAGTAGGTCTCATCGTTTATCCAAACGACTCTCGTTAGACACACATTTGACTATTCGCAGCAGGTGTAAGAATAGTAAACCGTTTAGTGGTATTTTCTGCAGTTGATTCAGAACACAGCCGGAATATACGAACCACCTCACTGAAAGTAGTAAATGTCCTGAGATATACATCTTATGATGGTATGTATGGCTAGCACTTGTTTGTGATCTTTGTCACGCTCTAGGATAAAGTTTCATACAGAGCCTCCTTAGTTTGAAATAATTCATCGTGTCTAAATAGTTATAGACAGATGCCGGAAGCCGGCCGAGGTGGCCGAGGGGACTAAGGCGCTCCAGTCACGGTCTGCACGGCCAATACGGTCGGGGGTTCGAATGCCCCCTCGGGCATGGATATTTGTGCCGTCCTAGTTTGTAAGTAGTTTGTAAGTTTAGGGACTGATGACCCCGTAGTTAAGTCCCATAGACTATACAAACATTTAGATGCCGGAAGATATTGGAAATCTTTTTATGAAAGCATTTTGTGCTTTCCTTGCTATCTTTTTGATATCCAAGTAATAATGATTACTGCGCCATAGTTCTGACTTTTCCCTTTCATTGACCAGTCACGTATGCTGAGTAGCCTGGATTCCATAGATTTCTAAATCTTGCCTGAAAGAGCCAACAGTGTGAACTATGCGCCAGCTTCGGTGGCCGAGGGGACTGAGGCGCTCCAGTCACGGTCTGCACGGCTACTATGGTCGGGGGTTCGAATCCCCCCTCGGGCATGGATATTTGTGCCGTCCTTAGTAGTAGCTAGTTCATAAGTAGTTTCTAAGTTTAGGGACTGTTGACCCCGTAGTTAAGTCCCATAAGCTGTACAAACATTTGAACATTTGTGAACTATGCAATAAGAAGAAAGTATATTCAATCGCCAAACATCGATACAATAATATGACGGTTCCGTACGTAGGCTACTTTTGAATAACGTGACACAAATGAGTCCTATCTTGAGCATACAGGTACCACAGTCATTATGGCAAGTTTGCATATTATGATGAGCAGATTGTTCTGATAAGGTACGACATTAATGTGTTTGTCAAAACATATTAATACAACATTATTAGTGATGTAAAACACGAAAATTACTTCTTCCTTAGCGTGCTACGTCAACCATTCATGAGATCGAAGCCGTTCTAATGACTTTTTACTGTGAGAACTTTTATTGTGGAAGCAACCAGTTAGTAAGGTTAGAAATTGGTAAAACATTACTTGTTTGGCAGGGAGACTACACAGATTCGCATAATTTGTATGCGTCTAGTCACTAATGGAAGCGTTTAGTAATAAATGTATGTCCAGTGTGAAGAATGGTGTACATGGTAATTTAGATTTCCCATGGTTTACCCATTTTCTTCAAATTGGTCGCTACTTAATGTATGTCCCCATCATTATTCAAAGAGTGCTAATTCTCTTTCGTAATTGTTTCAACAACAGCGAGGCTTTAAATTCAGTTTCGTTTGCATTACCACAATAACAATTGTTTCAAGCTCTTGTAATGTTTGTTTTTATGAGGTAATATTTTTCCTTCTCTCTGGTTCCAGTTGTGATAAGTGCACAGTAATGATGTTGATACGTATGTAATCTTTAAAGCAAAATTAGTATTTAGCAGTACACTAGCCACTGTTTCGAGAATCATTCACCGATCGCGCACCTTAATTTTCCACCGGCTAGGGACAGAGTTTTACTGCAACCGCACACAATGTTGAATGGAAGTAGAATAATGTAGTTCCATATAATCTCCCGCGCTAACAACAGTTTCTGTTTCTCTGCCTCGCCGCCGTACGTGACTCTAGCTATACATAAACTCGTCACTCGGAGTGCATCGTCGACAGCTTGCTTATATAAAGTGTGTCGGGTATCTCGGGGAAAGAAGCCTTGTAGCGGCCGCGGAGGCGGCAACAGCGCGCGAGCGTCGGCGACGTGGCAACGCCGGGCGCGAGCGGAGCCGCGGCCTGGCCGAGTGATGTAATGGCGACGGATCGATGCCGCCACGCACCACGACTCGAGGACTAGCTCGCTCGCCGTCCTTATCGCGCCGAATCTCTCTGTCGCCTCGCCCTCTTGATTAATTGCCGAGTTCCAACTGGGGAGCAGCCGCATAGGGAAGCCGCTACGTGCTAACTTCTACCGTACCAGTCGCGTGGCAGTCGGCAGTGGAATTTCTGGTTGTACATACACAGATGCGGACACTATGCCTCACCATTAACTGTGAGGAGTGTAGCAAGTGTAGGGTTACCATACGTACTCTTTTCCCCGGACATGTCCTCTTTTTCAGACAAGAAAATGTGTCCGGCCGGATTTGTAAAATTCTACAAAATGCCCTCTTTTGGGTTCCGAGAAAGAAAATTTAATTTTGTGTTATTGGAGACAACATGTTCGTTCGCACTGCAGTTCCAAACTGTTCGCAACTATTACGCGCGCACACAGAGTGAAATTGTCGTTCACAATTTCGCACTCCGCATGGGTCTGACACACTACGTTTACATGGAACACATCTTCCGGAAGACGAAAACCGATTTTCGTAAACCGTTTTTCGCTGTCGTGTTTACATGGCACACCCTGAATCGGATTTCCAAATCCACTTAAGATGGCGGCTGAAAAACAGCTGATTCAGTCCCTGATTTAGTCAGCATAATCGCTATTTTTCTTTACTTAAATACACAGATTCATGCTCTCTCTAATATTAATACTTTTATTTCATATTAGAAAATATCACTCGGTCCATATGTGCCGAAAATTCTTACCAAAAAAACACAATCTGACAAGCCAAGAACGCTTCAAAAACGGTTGCGTTTACATGGACACGAAAATCGATTGTGGAACTGGAAAACCGCTTTAGAGAAGTGGATTTCCAGAATCGATTTTGGAGTGTTTACATGACCAACCAAAAGCGGAATTGGGAAATCGGTTTACGAAATCCGGTTTTGGGAGCCCATGTAAACGGGGGTGACAGTTTCATACGATTCGGAACTTCTCTGCGAAGGAACCGGGTTGTCTGTCCTGTATTCAACCAGTGCACTCTGTCTTCTGCATTACGTTATATGGCGTTGCTGTTGATATACTTTGTGGTTTAGGTTAAAGCTGCATTGTCTGTTCCAGATCGTAGGTAGCCTTTTGCCTCAAAATAAATTACGAACTTAAATATAACATAATGCCGAAGAGAGAAAGTCAGTGTTAAATACTTGCTTCTGGAGAAATACAAATCATCCAAGAGAATGATCAAACGAATGTAAGAATTAATGAAACATTGTGCTCCGATCAGCTTTGTAATTTCATAAAATTTTTTGAAAGATTATCAAAGGAAACAGAAGATACCAGCAGCTGAAGTGTGGTGTGCATATTTAAATCAGTCATCTAGTGCTGTTAGTTATTCTGAACTGCTGAAAATTGTAGACTTCATTTTTCCTATAACTAGTCATAATGCCGACACAGAACGTGTGTATTCTCTTGTGAACACACAGTGGACAAACGACAGGGATAGATTTAAAATAAAGTGTAATTATACTGTATGTGTACAGTATAATTTCAAACATTTGAAATTATACAGTATGTGTACAGTATAATTTCAAACATTTGAAATGCGTGTGTTTTTCTCAGTACTTGTTAAAAAAGAAAAAGCTCTTGAGAGAGATTTCGTCGTCCACCAAATATAGTTGGTTCAAAAGTGAATAAGACAAGAATGAGACAATTGAGAGTAGTGATGAGGAATGAATTGTCAAGGTTCATAATATTTGGTTTTCCAACAACCACACAGGGTTACTGTTTTAGTTTGTTGTAGTTTTACGTGGTTCATTAATAAAGTTGTTAATTACAAATATCTTAAAGATAAAGTGTTCTCTTTTTTTATATGAACTGTCCTCTTTTTTGGTGATGAACATACGGTAACCCTAAGCAAGTGGTACATTTTTATTGTCGTTACTTTATCCTGTCTTGGTCTTACATTCACGGATAGAGCATTAAGTAGCCTCTTTTCGAACCTTTACTTTGCCTAATGTTATCTGTGCTATTTTTCTGCGGGATACGGACCTCAAGGACATTTCTCGTGCCTGCCACGAATCTTCTCAAAGTTTTCTATGCAGTTTCGTGCGAGATACTCTTACGCACTCAACTTTTGTAGACACTGCAGTATACGATTCCTGTTCGAACGAATCGTAGCCAGTGATTTGCTTTACCTACACTCGAACTCTTACAGGCGTTGTTGCATTTGATTTCTATTGCTATTGTTGTTCCAAAATTCACGTTGTTGGGTAATTCCCGTTACAGACAACGAAGACTTAGTGAGGGTATTGTGTGCATATTAATGACAGGGAATCCCCGTCCGGAAATGTCATCGGGTGACATTACTACCACTTCTTTGAGATTGTGAAGCAAATCTCTTCTACTGCAAACTTTCCATTTTTCGCGAGAAGATATTATGAACAAAAACAACAAAAGTCTTATAAACATTAAAATGCATACCCCTCTATACTATGAGCATGTGTCTTCTACTGGTCAAGTGCTCATAGCTCTTACGGTGTTTTAGGGCTCGACTTTTGTCCATACTATCTCCCGCCGAAATATGGTTAACTTCTTTTTATTAATTACAATACCTCTTGGCTCACCATGACGGAAGCATATCATCTGCAATGAGAAAAACAGTATATTTTAGAAGACATTCCTGTCTATTCCTCTTTAGCCAAGTTGCTAGACATTAACTGTATTAATCACGAAAAGTTAGAGATGACCTTGGACTATAGTACTATTGCGATACCACCAAGAAGCAGTTTGAACCCCCATTTTTGTCTAGCCATCCTCTTTTTGGGTTCACCTCCTCCCACCTCCCCTGTCCATAACTCACACCCATCCTCAGCCGTGTGGAATCATGAAGAATGTCGCTCTGTAGTGTTGTTTTCACGCAGCACAATTTTACGACGTTATATATAAGATCTATTTGTCGTAGAATGATACAATTCTTAAGTACACGCTGTGGAATAGTTGGCCGCTGATCCTCGAAGTATGTTACGAATGGAATTGGCAGTAAATTAGTGATAAAACGTCTAATCCGGCTATTTTACTGCACGAACAGTCAAAATTTTCCTGCCATCATTTTGAGTGTGGATGGTGGTGGGAGGGGGCGGCAAGGGGAAGGAAGGTGTCCAGGGAGAAAAATTTTCCCAAAACTTTGAAATTCTGGAAAAGTTTGTTGCAAGTTCTCTGATTCATTTTAAAATTCCCCTGCAAAACATTAGGCCATATGCTAAAATTATTCCGAATAGCGTACATTCTCAATAACGGACACGGACAATGTAACATGTCCCCCAACAACAATCAAAACTTCCAAATAACGGATAGCGTGGAAGGAGCAGTGCACTCTTGCGTGTCAAAAGTCCGAGTGTCGTAAATTCTAACGTGTTTTTATGGAAGATTTAGCGTGTTTCTTGTTCGTACTCCGTGATTTCGTGTCATTGCCATCTGTTGGAACTTCTTGGAAGTACAGTACGTACAGTATTGGCTCATGCAGTGCAGAAACAATGAGAGTGCGGCGCCAAACACTTTCCGCCTGTTGTCGGTACATCAGACGAAGCCAAGTGTTCAATAGTTAACGCGCTGATGTGTTGCAGCGTGGGCTTGGGTAGGACAGGGGAGAGGCGATAGATGTATCGAATGTTTTCATTCAATGGCTGCCACAGCCTGGTTTACAAGTCAAAAACTTCGTCGAATGCGACTTGAGTGTTTTCTTGTCGTTCGTCTGTGTGTTTTCGATTTGCAGTTTCATGCTCGCGCTACATGCTTTAAAATACTCAGAGATAAAAAGTGGTCAAATACCAAAAAGGAATCATTCGACTACCGGTAAAAAAAGAAAAAAAAAAAAAACAAAACACTGACTACGGGCACGAAATGAAAAAAAGAAAGGGATGTCGTAACAAAAGCTTCGCTCTTTGCAAAAAATTGATGCTGGTGAGCCACCCGCGAAAGTTGCAGCGGATTTTTGAACGTCGGTATGAGTGCGATTACTGATTGAAAAACAAACTGATCAGAAATTTAAACATTTTGTTCCACTCAAGCGTCAAGCAGCGCAATGAAATCTCGAAAAAGAAACAGAAAAGGTTCACATCCTCAGTCAGAAGTGGCTTTATTTTTGTGACTTGAACAAATAAGAGCCAAAGGTGTGCTAGATAAGGTCCTCGACGTCCTCAAAAAGCTGTGACTTTTTGTGAGCTCATTGAAGGAAAGGAGTAAGTATTCTACGGAAATTGTGGCTGGCTGGATCGGTTCAAGAAGCGGCGTGGCATTCGCACGTTTTACGATCATACTTAGCGGTATTGACGCAATTCGGTGTGTTTCACGCATGAAAACAGGAGACTTTGGTTTTATCCGAGATTTTCGTTATCCGAACCGGCCGCCATACCGATCATTTCGGATAAACCGCCGCGGTGGAGTAGCCGAGCGATCTAAAGCGCCTCGCTGCGGAGCGCGCGGTTGCTCGCCGTGGAGGTTCGAGCACAGTTCGAGTCCTCCCTGGGGCATGGGTGTGTGTGTTTGTCCTTAGGTTAGTTTACCTAAGCTACGGACTGATGACCACGCAGTTTAGTTCGATAGATTTACAAACATTTGAACATTTTTTTCCGGATAAACGGTAGTTTACTATTTTGTATTTTATCCTTTTCTTAACAGCGGACGCTTCTTAAAAGCGGACAGTTTTATTTTCCCCATTGGTGTCCGTTATTCATAAGTTTTACTGTATTTAAAAATTTGCCCCAGTTGTCCTCAATTGCTGCAGTTGCCAACAATCAGCATTTAATTTTTATTCATATATATTAGATAATTGTATATTTAATGGATGGCAGAGTAGACATGCAAAGATCCGTGGTTCGATTCTCATTCGGTCCGAGTTATCGCTTCTTTTACCTCTGATAAGGGGTTGTGAATGTAGTACAAAGTTGCACTGTCGTTGAGTCACCAGCAAGTGGTATTCTCCGTATTACCGGTTAGGTAAGTCAATCCCAAGGTCGGGAGAAGGCAAGGGCATACCACTTAACGATAGGACAGTGCTTATTAAAGCATTGTGTTGTCAAACGAAACTTGGAATTGATGTTAACTTGCCTAACTAGAGGAGTAAAGGAGTGGTCGGAATGCGTTCCGTGCTGGTGGTTGTCGCGCACAGTTGGCTGCACTGGCCGGCTTGTTGGTCGGAAAGCGCGCACTAACGAACTTCCATTACGGCCGGCCTTGGCCACCTGCTGTTGATACGCGCTCTGATGAACTCCGCCGTGCAAATATTTACCCGCCGCGCCTTATCGCGCCTGTGTGCCGGCTACCTTCCACCTCGTGCCCGTACCCGCGAGAAACTTCAACCACATGAAGTATCAATTATATTTCCCAATACAGCAGGTAAGAAGAATGATTCGTGATCATGTTGAGCCTTGTAACTCTTACATTCCATTTCGATTCAGTTCATTATTAGTTACCCGATTCAACTATCTTACCTTAACAGCATTATTTTGTAGCACATTTCATAAGTTTGTTACTTCTTACCCTCTTTTTTTCTGTCTATCGTTTATCGTCAATATCAAATTTAAGAAGTTAAAATTAATTGCACTTAAATGTTTCATACAACTTCATATCAATATGTTTCTGATATGACGTCCGCCTCCGTAGCTCAAGACGACAGCGTCACAACCTACCATGCAGGGTTCGGTTCAATTCCCGACAGGGGACTGGATGTTGTGTTGTCCTCGTAATAATTATTTCATCATCATCATCGGTATGCAAGTCGCCCAAGAGGCGCCAAGTAGAAAGACTTGCACTAGGCGCCGAACAATCCCGTGTGGGATCTCTCGACCAAAAATGCCATACAATCATTTTAATTTCTGATATGATGCCGTACTTAACTTTCACTGGGCTGTAATTATAAGAGAAACAGTTCAAATTCAAATTCTTAAAAAGCTATGGGACCAAACTGCAGAGGCCACCAGTCCCTAGACTTAGAAACTACTTTAAGGACAAAACACACACACACACACACACACACACACACACACACACACACACAAGGGGAACGGACGCGCAATCCGCATCAAGGCGTCTTAGAGTGCACGGCCTTTTCCGCACGTCATGATGTTTGTCTTTTTACGTATCAGAAAGCATTTTATTCCTTTTTTCAATTCTATGTGGAATTGGCGCTACATGTAGGGGGTAGGGTGAAAACTAGAAGATTTTGAAGATCACTTTATTTTGGTAATATATAATTCGAGGTTTTTCGTTCAATTTATGGTTATCCTTAACGCTGTCTGCCCAATGTTTTCTCTCGCTTAAGATCTATTTTGGTATAAGCCAAGTAAAGTAAAGGGGTCTTTCTTTCCCGTCTAAACCTTTTGTATTCTTGGTGCATTTGGTAAAAGGCATTTGTTTAAAACGCCTTCGAAGTCAAGGAACTAACACTGCAGATGTCCTCATTTCTCCCTGTTGGCTGCTAAAGATAACCTTTTTTTTTTTCCATTCCCCTTTTTATAGTCCCAACTTTCTGCCAGTAGATATCAGCATCTGCTGAATTCTCTCAACACACTTCGTCCACAACACTTTTGTGTACGTTAACTATGTGGTTCTTCACATAGCTCAATGAACTTATTTGCGGTCTCTCGATGGCTCAATTGAGTTTTAATGTCACAACAATTTTCCAGAAACTCATTTGGTGATCCGTCCAGTATACATTTTATATCCAAAGGTCCAACATTATCGAATCATTTATTGAAATAAATCTGTATAAATACTTGGGAGCAACAGTATATAAAAAATTGTAAGAGAAACCTCTAAGTGTACATTAAATTCATTATTACTTTACTGGAAAACTACTGCAGATCATAAGAGACGGCGTATGTAACATTTGTATGCTATACATTAGAACGCCGCAGAGCTGCCTCTGCAGTGTCTATACAAAATTTGCGAACTATGTAGCTCTAATCTAGACCGTAATTTATTCAGGTCCCTCGAGATGAGAGATGTTCACTGCGACTAAAAAATTTGCGAACGAAGAGAGGAAACACAACTGATCCATTTCTTCGCTGTATCACATCAGTTCTAGAAGATTAATTTCAAACTTAATAGATGACTATGGACGAAGTGTTCTCCGTTAAAATGAACATGGTTGTAAAGTAACGCAGTACCTGGTATTGTTGTATTATGTCTCCACTTCAGTGTACTTTCACAGATATTTTTTAGGCCTACATGAATTCAGTATGGGCCACACACTTTTTTTCTGGCCACTGCCCTCTATATTTGTTAACCCTCTCATGCACGAATTATCAATCCGACAATGAACAATATTTCTGGTACATTATTTGGTAACTTATTACCTATCTTGTGCAGAATTCGTCAAAATTTATCTAAAAAAAATAGTTTCATAGACCAATAGGGAGGTGTCCTCTAATGATGACAGTGACTACAAAAGCTGCTACATTTTACACCGAACATCTATTAATAATATCAAAGAATACATGACGAGCGTACACCGTTTTCTATCTTTCGTACAATGAAATTGTTTCAGGCATTCAGGGCACACAGCAAGTTTACACTTTTCTCAAATGTAACGTGTTTTCCGTCGGCAGTGCTGATCATGACACCTCTTTCCATTGGCATCACCTTACTTGGCTGGCCAGTGTTATACCTTATCGAAGTGTAATTCGTTGGGTACAGAATGACAGGCTTTCTTGTTTTCGATGTACAGAAAACAATGTAATTTCATTTGAAGGCCTGCCTCTAGTCTTTCTTGTAATTCCTATTTTCCATTTCTTTGTTAGGCCAACGACTAGCACTGCTGTCTAGGAGACATTCTAGCATTCATTACTAGTCCTCATATGAGTTACCTGTGATTTTATGGTCACCTCAAATGTAACAGATGGCAGAAATGAGACAAAATTTAAGTGTCCTTATATGAGGACGTGACGCACGAGAGGGTTAACCGAGCCCTGCAAGCGACACTTCTCTACCATAATGAAGTTCTTAGATTCGTGTCGGGCATACGGTTTCGAAACAGGTGTAATTTTAAAAAAAATGGACGACAGTATATATACACGGTGTTTTGTGCATTCAGCGTGTTTTGTTCGTGCAGAGATGAGCGATAGGTGGCGTTAGCGGAAGCGCTTTTTGTGGCCAGGCCGGTGACCCGTATCCGGTATCGGACGTCCGCACAGTGGTGGCCAGTATGGGCGCCGGCGGACCGGGTGAAAGTACGCCGTGCAGCCGCTGAACCCCACTTCCGTTTCCTCCACAAGGTTGCCGGCTCCGCGTTACGTAAGCAGCGCCGCTCTCCCGCACGTTTTCCTATTCTCGCCGCTGGAAAGGTCAGCCAGAGGGTAAGGGCTAGGAACCTAGTTGCGCCTTATCGCCGGCCGACGTGACTCCGCCCCGGCTCTGAACTTTGGCGCGCCGCGCCACACAAAAGTCGCGATAGCCGTCACGCGCTGCGCTGTCGCCCCACTCCTGGGGGCCGTTGCCCTTCCCACACTGAGCGACGGCAGGCGCCGCCACCGTGCGCAGGTTATCGCGCATTTAAAATTATGCTGGCAGAATGCTTGTTGTGTCCAGTGGCGGCGCGTCACTGGTTTAGTGAATCCCCGAAAAAACTGATATTGCTAATAACAACAGGTATTGTATAATTAATTGATATTCCTTTCAGATCGATTCATCTTTAGTTTCAAAATATTTTTATCGTGCAAGAAACTTTAAAGTTATGCGTACCACGCATATGTGCCATGGCGTTGCCCAGGCACGGGGTTGGAACACTTGCGAGGAGTGACACTTGCGGGGAACCCGGGGCCCTTGGGGCGGCTAATGGCTTTTCCTGGGTACAGACACACCAAGCAGTCTACCACTGCTGTTGTCAAGTTTCCACACTGTCAACATACAACATAACACGAAACTCAGTGAAATTCCACAACCCTTTTCAAGCTGAAGAGCAATATAGTAACTTGTTCTAACTACATATTAATTCTCTGAGTGTTCCTCCTGAAAACAAAAAAGGTATTTTAATAGTGATAATGTTTGGAGAGTTATTAAGACATTCTCTGCCACTACAAGACGATGACTTTCCACAGTCATACCTCCTAAAAAGCATATTATTCAGAGCACTAAGCATATCAAGACACCTGATGTAATTGACCGCTATGTAGTTAACCCCACTATCACGCAATTTCCATCTCTTTAAAAATAGCTACTATGCTTTTTAATAGGAGACGCAACCTTAAACCTTCAATTAAAAAACGTTAATAATAAGTCAATGAGTATTTTACACACTTGAAGCATTTATTCATAGACCCCAAAACGATTTGGCTGTATTCGAATTACAAATACATCTAAGAAATGTATGATATACGGGATGTGTAAGGGAATGTCACACACCGAAAAATGCCAAAGATAAATTCTATCTTCTGTCACTGTCAAATAGAAACATTTTTACTCCGAACTTGGCATAAACCAACAGGGAGAAACAAGTTGCAAGACTTACAGGAAAAATTAAGCGAAATTGGCAGCCAATAGTTGGTTATAAATTACATTGCCTGTTAACTGTATAAATAAAAATTACGGAATAGGCGGAACTCCTGTTCAGTACAGTCAAAAAGGTCTAAGGTAATAGGCAGTGGTCTACAATCAGATATCCGTATCACTCTCCTCCTCAAGAACTCTTGTGTGAAGATTTATATTCAGAATATTCAAGAAAAAGGCCGTTACTACTGCTCCACCTCGCTCGGTGGGCCTTTCCCTGAATACGGCACAGGTAGCCGCTGGATGGCGTGGAGTAGGGGTGGTGTATCCCTACTTCTGGAACACCCTGTTCACTACCTGCAGCGTCCGGGTCTCCCCGCAAGTGTCTACATATTCCCTTTCCCCGCAAGTGTCACAAACTCCCCAGGCACTGCCGAGGTTCAGATTCCTTTATGAACCTCATGTGTCAACCTGTGGACTAGTAACAAGCGCGTTTCGTTGGTGCAGGAACCAAATCCTATCCTACTCAGAATCTGACGGAAACGCCTGAATTGACCCTGCACATCAAGTCAAGGTAATAATAATAATAATTTCGTGTGGCTCTTTGGCCTGGTGCAACCGGACGCCACTTCGGCGACTTGCGTGTCCCTAGCCTGCCCCAGTTATCCAACCGGGGAAAGGGGACCTACAGCTTAACGTGGAATCCGAACCACGTGTCGTTTCTGGCGACTCCTCACATCGTTGAGAGGTGAAGGATGGGTTAAAACGCAGACTGAAAAAAATTAGGGATCCGACCGGGTTTCTAACCCACGACCCTTTGGTTTCCAGTCGCGCGCTTTACCCCAAGACCACCAGACCCAAGAGAGTTCGCATCCGGCCACAAGTAACATTTTTTCCCCTTATCTTCACGTTATCACAAATTCTAGAGTCATCTATGAATTTTGTATTGTTACATGCCACAAATGTTTGGCCGTTTGTCCCGACTATGTCACGATTTCGATGACTTTTTTCGTCGGCACAAATATTTAGCTGTTTGTGAAGGATATAGGAGAATACCTTTGCGTAAGATCAGGCCCCGATGCTGTTTATTTACAAAGGGAAATTGCTGAATGAAATGAAAGTAGTGACCTTCCGGACATTTTAGGCACCAGCCGCCACTGGTTGTATCTTATGACTGCAGCGTCAAAGAGACATAATTAGCTACCTTGTGCAAATACTTGCGCCTTGGTTGCACAGTGGTATAGTGCCAGACTACTAGTCCAAAGGTCGCGGGTTCGAACCCCGCTAGGTGCTAGGATTTTTATCTGTTACTTTCCACTTCTCTCACCTCTGGCAGTGTTGCTGATGTGAAAAATACCGAGTAGCACCGTGGTTCGGAACCCACGTTAAACTGTAGGTCTCCCTATAACTGGCTGGATCAGTCAGTTCGAAGGTCGGAGGAAGGCAAAGGCATACCACCTCCAAACAGGACCATGCCTAGTAAAGCAGAGTGGTGTTCAAACCAATCTTCGGATTGTGGACTGCTTTAACTATTTTTAACAACGGAGTTAAACTCTCCGCTCAGCCTTAGGTAAGGCAGATGGCGTGGCAGATCCCGGATCTTTGGCAGAATACCGGGAAGTCGCTGTTTACAAATCGATTGAACGCTGTATCTCGTAATATTGTTTAAGTCTATGGCCCATTAGGAAATGGTACCTACAGGCATTGGTTCCAACCATTTCGATTTAATCGTAATTCTTACGAAAATTGTTTAAAATTACGAGTTTACGATTGCAGTGGTTAGAATTCCGATTTTCAGATTTAAGTAACAAATCCGTGGCATTTGTTTTCCGTCGGCAAAAATCTCAGTTCCTTGCGCGATCTTTCGTGTGATATCATCGACAAAAATATAAACTGATTTTGGGCAACACCTTCTAGCATGTTCTTATGGAAATCATCAGTATTGAAATTTGTACGAACTCGAAAACTGCGTAACTCGGCATGCGAGATGAATACACAGAGGCGCGCCATTGTGGAATCTAGCAGCAGCCAATGAAAATGCGGCATGTCACTTGACTCGTAGCTGCGGCCCTACAGGAAAAATTGTGAAGTTTGTGGGCAATAATAAACAACGTTCATCATATATGCTAGTTCGATAATCTGAGTTCAGAAGTTGAAGCTGTTTTGGTATTGTTTTTTTATTGCATCATATCTACTAATACAGCGATTTAGTGTGTGATGAACATTTCTTATTTGTAAAACGAGTTCTGCGAGAAAATCACCAATAAATGTTATCTCGTTTCATTGTTTTTTCGGAAAATGAAGACTTTTTGTTAAAAAAAAACCTCATATCGAGCAAAAATGTCGCAAGGAATATAATGAAGCATATCCTAGTCTGAGGGCTTCTGCGAAATCTGTCATGCTTTTTGTGTAGTGTGTTCTAGAGATATTCCGGTATCACATGGCGGCCTACATGACTGCTGGAAACACGTTAATACAATAGTTCATTTGAAAAATGTTAAAGCTAAATCCTCAAATAAAACGCCAACGAATTTCATGAAGAGCTCTGGCTTCTCCCTATCCCCCCCCTCTCATCCGATATATAACATATTAAGTCACGTTACTATTTGCCATATTCTGAAGTTGGAACCTCTGCCTACAGGGGACATGGAACACATTCGAAGAAGTTTCGTCTAAATTGGTCGCAGGTTTCTGTGCCTCATGGGTGGGCGTTTCGGAAAAGCTGAAAAAACAGAATTGAAGACACTAACTTTAGCGCGAAAACAGGCATTCTTCGGCGCCGTCGCAACCTCTGACTCAAAACGTAGACGAAATATAGGTATTTAACCAGTCACAGTGGCGTATGTGGGGGAAATGGGGAGTAAATGATTTTATGCTTCTTCTTAAGACGCCATAACCAAGGTTGAATCGGAACATCCAACAACTTTTTTCTTTTTTAGGTATCAGTTCGTGATACGATGACACAAAATTTTTACTCTTGCCCCCTTCCCCCAGATACTATATTCTGTATTCGCCACTGACCAGTCATCTTTATCTTTCATAGGCGATTGTAACGATACAATACTATCTACCAGCTACCATGCAGTTCGCAGTGTTTTGCAGAATATGTACTGTATACAGATGATGTGGACCCTGGTATTAGAGACGCATTAAACAGCAGTGAAACTCAGGACTACATTTTGGTATCCAAAATTCGGTTTTCCTCCACTTTCCTAGAGAATAAGCGAGTAACTGTTCTACAATATTTCGCTACTGATGTAATGCGACGTTTCTCTCGACTGTCAAATTTTCTTTGTTGGTCAAAACTGAAAATGTCTCTGAATTTATTAAGGGCAAGAGCTAGAGAGGTATTAAAAACGGAGTCATGCTATAGGTTTGTTAACTCATGGTAGTCTTGTTATTATTTTGGTACGCGGTATTTCGTGTAGGTAGCCAATCTTCCCAACAGCAGATACTGTAATTTCAGAATAGTAGTATGGCACGCACAATAGACGTATCTGGCCAGTCATTCAGCATCGGTATCACACAGTTTTCTCAAATCTTACATGGTCTGTGCTCGGCCTGTTTCCTCACTAGCCAGTCAATTTACACTGTAATAGTTCAGACAGCCATTTACGGTTGTGATACCTTATCATGACTAGCTTTTTTTTGTGGCGCTGTATGTTTGACAGGCGTACCTTACTTTTGCTTCAGTGTTTCATAATACATACCGAAGACGGTTATAGGCTGATTTTACAGACAGTATATACATATACCATTGAATGTACCTTAGAAATTATATTTCGGCACATAATTCATGAGGTATAAGATCAGAAACAACAAGGCCTATGAAAACTCGAACTTTCAATTATTACGTCGTTACTGCTTGTTCGCGACATATCTTGGAGACAGTAGGCAAATGTAGCAATTGATGTACATCATAGTATGACACACATTTCAGTAGATATGACGTGATAAACAGTGAACTGTATGAAGAACTGCCGAATATTATTGTTCCAGAAACTGATCTCTTCCTATTATATGCCTTAATTTTCAATGCCAATGTCTCCTCCTCCACCAGCCTGCCACTACCGTAAATGTACACATTTTACAGTTAAGAAATATTTATAATATTTATTCATTTAATGAAATACATTAGTACTTCGTGTGCACGATTTTAGTCTTAGTGGACAATTCATCACACATTTTCATGAATTTTTGACATCATCATGATGACATATTTGATATGATCAATTCCTCGATGAGTTGCAATTTCGTCGTAATGTCGAGGAAGATCAACTTCTGCTTGACAAATGCATTATTCGCACATGATACTTACTTTCTTCATTATACGAAGATAATCACAAAAGCACACCTGAAAGGAAGGAAAAATTTTTAACATAAAAAGTATATGGTTTCAGATTTTCTGTGGTCATATGAACAAAAAAGTTCTCAATGTCTTTCTGCAATATTTTGTTTAAATAAATATTTGTCTTTAGTTAGAAATTTTCATATAGAGTCTCATATGCTTTAGGTTATTTACCTATGCTGCAGTCCTCACCAAGCAAACTAATCTCTAGCTTCATGAGCTCACTTTTTTAACTTATTGCAGGGGAAAGCTTTTTTTCGCACGCACGAAGAGCTGAAAGTCCTGCACTAATTAGCTTTCTGCGGACTGTGGAGGTACAAACATGTAATCCAAAGTTCTCCTGAGCCCCCTTTAAAGCTTGTCTTATAGTGCTGTTGTTTTTCGCCATCTGAACAAATTTGCGTTGAGTTCTAGTGGCAGTTTGCTCGTGCATCCACAGTTCCCTCGTCGTGCAGACTAAAATTGAGACCATCTTTTGCTGCCTGGCGAATGCGGCGTACAGATTTTTGTAGAATCTACCTTTTCCTAAATGTTATTATGAGCTTAACCTACTCTCTTGATCATATTCCACGTTCTATTAATCTCCAATAATTCAGTTGCTATCAAAAGAAATTTCCACTTAAATCTGTAAGCTCCATTGCCATCTCTCGCAGTGAATATTGTTTTTTTTTCCAAACAGTTTCATAGTATCAGCTTTTCTTGGCACCATATCACATTTCCGACCGATAACCAACAAAAACTATAACATTGAAAATATTTATATTTTATTGCTTGAATGCAAATAGACATTCTCATAAATTGTCAATGACTTAAAACGCACCTAAAATCCAAGCCGAATGGAACTGCCACCAAAACACCTGCAACCACGCAGTCTCCGCCTCAACCGTAATCATTGTTTAGGAAGTACTGCTAACAGCAAAGATGCATTTTGCCACGCAGAAGTTCAAATGTTTGTATAGTCTATCGGACTTAACTATGGGGTCATTAGTCCCTAAACTTACAAACTACTTATGAAGTGACTAACACTAAGGACGGTACAAATATCCATGCCCGAGGGGGGATTCGAACCCCCGACCGTAGTGACCGTGCAGACCGTGACTGGCGCGCCTCAGTCCCCTCTGCCACTGCGGCCGGCCACGCAGAAGTAATTGAGTGAAAAATGTTATAACATATGACTGAATATAGAGAAATAAGAAAGTATTTAAAATTTTCTTTTGAATCTAATAATTTTACACCTCTGTACATAGCTTTTCCAGCAATATTTGTATACGTTTTTCAGAAGCAGCTATTCCAAGAAGATTTTTAGTACCCGTCACTTGCTCAATAGCTAACCTCTCTAATTGGATCGAAGTTCTTTTTTTGCACCACTTGCCTTGCTGTTTTCAATAATGGTCTTTGGGATCGTAGAAATGCAGTTTTACATAATTGTTCTTCTAACTTACAATTTCTAAAATGTGCAAAAGTTTGTAAATCTGGTCATCAGTCCGTAGCTTACAAACTACTTAAACCTACGTAAACTAACCTACGGACAAACACACACACCCATGTCCCAGGGAGGACTCGAACCTCCACGGCGAGCAACCGCGCTCTCCGCAGCGAGGTGCTTTAGACCGCTCGGCTACTCCACCGCGGCAATTACAATTTAGTGCTAGAATATTTTGTTTCTCACATTCATATTAATGTGTTCGAACCTTCCGAAACAATCTGCATGAGATCTATGTGAATTATGTATTACTCTTTTTATTCACACAAGCATAGTTGAAATCTTCATTCCTCGACTTGTTCTGTTTAATGTAGGAACCTACGTAATGTTACCCATCAGAACTAATGAAACATATGAGAGGAAAGGGAGCGTAGAGTGCAACTCATAACGGTGTAGATAGGAAAGCTGTTATGGAACTTATTATACTAAGCATTTTTATTGCTTCTTATATCCACCCAACGCTGTTTATAAAAAAGTTGTGTGACATTCAGTGGCTTTGAATATCGTTTCCACATTGCTCGCCTGTAGTTAAAGAAGGTTCCTCACGGTTTAGAGCCAACATAGTGTCCTGTTGGTCTACTATTACGACTGTGGCGTGCCTGCGTCAGCGTGGCGTTCGTGTTGGCCAAGCCGTGGAAGCCGCCACCGCAAGGTCGTCTTGTGCCATAGCGTGCCCGTTTCCACACCTCGCAGCTTTTTCCTGTCGCTCTCCAGCAGGTAACAGCCACGCCGGCAGCTGCTTGAACACAATACGTTCTTCTAACCATTTCGCGTCTTAACGTCCTATGTCGGTGATAGCTGTGTGTTCGATAGGCTGAACCCGACTCTTACCGTCATCTGCACAAAGTTCATATGCAATATTCACAGTTTTTATGCTGTCACGTTGTGACAGAGAACCGTAGCTAATGATTATCTGCAGATGTTCAGCTTTGTGTATAACATATCAGATTAGTGATACTGTTGCAGCCTACGAAACTGTAGTGGCAGATGTATTTGTGAAGTTGTTTTGTTTATTTAACCTAGCTTTGATCTACGGAAATGCTTTGCATCTAGAGAACGTTATACCGTGAATTGTATAAGCGTGCCGTTAAAACTCAAGTGATAAGTATAAGGATACTAGCTTCCATAAATAGCACGTTCCGAACAAAGCATTTGTGTTGCTTACTTCTCCTATCTTCCACCTTCCTGTATTCAGCGGGTATATTTCCTCTTGTGTTTAGGAGTCAGACTTACGTACTATTTTGATTTTTACCGACAGAAATACGAGGGAAGTGCAACCAGTGTACAAATGTTATTGCTTACAAATTATTACAGTAACCCATTTTAGAGTGTTGTTGAAGTGTGTGAAATCAATACCAAATTTGAGGGACAGTTGTTATTGAATACATAAAGAGGACAGAACGAATGGTCACAGGTTTGGTTGAGCCAGAGGAGATTGTCACAGAGATGTTGAAGGTAACCCATACTTAAAAAATTTCAGGAACGACTTCGAATGATGGGTCGAGCGGTGTTTTGCAACGCCCTACGTAATGCGTCCGTAAGGATCGTGAGGACAGGATCAGCTAAATTACAGTACGCACAGAGCCATTCAAACATTCTTTCTTCCAGTTCTCCATACATGAATGGATCGGGAAAAGACCAAAAATTGGTAGAATTGGTGGTATCCTCCACCGTGTACGTTTACAGTTGTCTGCATAATACGGATGTAGATGAATATGTAATGTGAAGTCTGTGTACTTTTAATGACGTCAAAGAACATCTGCTATAACAAAGGGGTTCGAATACTCCCTCGGGCATGTTCAAATGTTTGTTAAGCTTAAGGGACTTAACTGCGGAGTCATCAGTCCCTAAACTTACAAACTACTTATGAACTACCTACAACTAAGGACGGCACAAATATCCATGCCCGAGGGGGGATTCGAACCCCCGACCGTAGTGGACGTGCAGACCGTGACTGAAGCGCCTCAGTCCCCTCGGCCACCGCGGCCGGCCCTCGGGCATGGATGTGTATGTTCTCCTTAGGTTAGTTTAACAAGTATTTCGTAAGTGTAGGGACTTATGACCAAAATAGTTTGGTCACATAGTTTCAATTATAAAAAGGAAGAGACTTGAAGTTGTTTCCTTATTACATGATTCCCACAACGAAACGAAATAGCAGAAGTTTCATTTACAAGACAGTATTATTCGTAGCATGTGTCCCTGGGGTTTCTTAGTTCACTCCGAGACACCTCCTTCAGTTTATCTGTCAACAAAATGTCGGTAGTGATCAGTTCAGGTGTGCGTTATGTTGACTGACTGAGTGAAGTAGCAGGAAGTATAGGTAATGGACTTCATTTTAGATTCAATGAGTGTATCTTAGAATGAAATCTGTCAATTACGTTTGTAACGTCACATAAGGAATATGAGATATAGATGAGACTGTGCACTTAAGCCGCGACCATGGAGTTCCGTTGCACTTCACTGACTATTTCCATTTCTAATGCATGGACGCATACAGAGGTACTTACATGGCCCAGGATATGAATGACCTTTTGTGTGGATTCGTACACACTGACAGCAGAATACCTGAAATAGACCTTATAACAAGTTATTTGTTTGACCTTTCATTTGCCGCCAGAACTTCATTAACTGAAAAAGCGAAAAACTTATACTTTTGGTCGTGCCTTTGTCGTCGCCGAAAGCTTGTGACCAATATACAATTTATGGACTGAGATGGAAGTGCTACAGCACTGTTCTCCATCTGCACATTGCGTTCTTCCGAGACTGAAACTCTCTCTGTGGTCGCTCACCTTCGGTTCCCCTGGGTCGTAAGGAAGCCTCGTCGAAGCAGTGCAATTTTTTTTGCCTGCTCGCGGTTCTTCCTTCAGCGCCCTTTTTGCGTAGCTGGTTCGCTCGACCGCTCGTATTCCGCTGCTGGAGCCCGGTCATCCGTTAATCGGAGTTCCGAAGCGGCGTGCCGTCCGCTTGAATATTTATTGAATTTCCGACCCGGAATTGCTTCCTAAGATTAACCTGACCATTTCCGCCGCTGGCCTTCCTGGCAGTTTAATATAGCCCCATTCTTACCGTAAAATGAATGCCCTCCCGCCCCACCGTTCCGATACTGTTTCCTGCCCTTGCCAGCCGCCTTTCTTGCAGCAGTGCGCTTTCCTCCGGAAGCAGATTCGGGCTGACTTGACCGCTTGCCTTCTAGTGTGTGTGTGTGGCCAGCACATTTTTTTTTTAGTCTATGGGACTTAACTACGGGATCATCAATCCCTAAACTTACAAACTACTTACGAACTAAGACGGCACAAATATCCATGCCCGAGGGGGGATTTGAACCCCCGACCGTAGTGGCCGTGCAGACCGTGACTGGAACGCCTCAGTCCCCTCGGCCACCGCGGCCAGCAAGAGGAAAAGGAAAGGAGTCAGTGTGTATTATTCAAAATTGTTTTGTTATATCAAAGAGCGTATTTCTCCGGTGGGAACGAGTAAGGATACATTTAGCGGTTAGCAAATCAAATTTTACGAAGATACACAAACGCCGTTGGTGATCAGCACAGCGCGTATTCATAATCAATAACACAGCGCCTACGTCGCGGTAAACAAGGTAATAAATTTAGAAAGGCGAAAGCGTCCCTACTGCAGTGGGGGACCTAGGCTCGAGAGAGCAAGATAACATGGGATCACGAGAGGGAAGTCTGTTTTTCTTGCATTTGTACGTTTGTCTGAGCTGTACACTAGTCACATCTTGATGGTGTAGCATCGGAACTGCAGTCTTATTGGTCACATATTGGAGAATTCGAGGAATGTTTTGCTCAAACTATGCCAACTGATATAAAAGGTGTTTTTGGAAACATAACTGCCTGTTGTACAATTACCTTTATATATTGCGCTCAACCATAGTAATTTATTCGAAGCATGTACACAACATGATCGCCTGGATTGCTACGTTCCGTACGTAAATAAGCATTTGAAATCTACACTTCCGAGCTACAAGGGGGTGGGGGCGGTGATATAACTGTGGATAATCAAAACACACACATCATCATGCCTAATATGGTGTAGGAAAACCATTGACATTCAAAAATTGTTCCACTTCTCTTAGAGGACATTCTGTATGGTTTTTAAGGGACTCTTCGTGGCATTTTATAGTAATGATGAGTGAGGTGGGTAATGATAACGTGATAATTACATGATGCGAACTGTCTGAAAAGGGATCCTGTACTCTTGGAATACATTGTCACCATTCGTGAACAAACATTGTACCGTGGGACGCACTTCATCACCAAAACTGACAATAACGCATGCGACCTTACATAGTACCCGAGGGGCTCGTGAGAAACCGTGATAGTACTGCCCAGGTCATCACCGAACTCTGCCGGAAGTCGGCAGATATGTAAAGCAAGAGTCATTCTATCGAATGATTTTCTTCCATTCCTCCATAGGCCAAGTTCTATAGCTGCGGCACCACTATTTCGTGTTATAGCCATTTGCACAGCTGAGTGATTTTTGTTATTTCAGCTCACTCAGCAATTTCCAGTATATGGAAGCACTTCGTGGTTTGTTGACAGGTTTCATAAGTACGACAGTCAGTTCTGTAAGACGTTTACATCTATTGTAATTTGAAGTTTTTGATACTGTCATCTTCACTGACTTTCTTTCACGATCACTCAACGCACGCATTCGTCCGCGTTGTTAGCTTAACGAGTGTAAATCTCGATAGGTGTCTCTTGGGACGCCAAATTCTTCGGCTACCTTCGCTACAGAAACTGCAATTTTACGAACACCAACCATGTTCCATTTTCAATTTCACTTAGTTCCGACATAATGTGCTCACACGTACACCGAACAATGTACTGACGACTTTTTGAGGATAATATTGCACATGGGCTGATCGTGATTAATTGCAACAGCGCCACTTATATGCTTGGCAAACATCTGTTTTTATGTTTAAGCATGAATTACTCGTGTTGACATATATTTGTCGAGCTCCTGTACATTTTAGCAGGTGATGATCCATAACGCTGCTCGGCCGTCCAGACTTACGTTTAAGGGACCAGCATAATGTTAAGGTAGTTCTTTCAGAAGACCGCGTTCGAATTCATTCACCAAATTTGTCCAGTTGCAGCTAATATAAAATAATTTTTCCCGCGGCTTAATACTACTCACTAACATGTCGCTGTTACTGTATTGCTGCAGATAGTTCAATCTTACTGATCTATAAAAGTCAAACGAGCCTATATAGCAAGATTTTTTTCGGAGGTTTCATTGAAACTTTTGCGAATAACTCAACTTAATAGGTTTTACGTGAAAAATACCCTTAGTAATGAAGCAGCAGGTCGGAACAATATTGTTACGTCACAGTGTCCGTGGAAATTGGAATATTAAGAAAGGATCCCTGGAGTGTGAGGATTTATTTATTAAGAAAGGAACATTTTTACACAGTATTAAGAGTCGTTCTATTAGTGTAGGGTATATCTAGTTATTCTGTATTACCACATGCTAGCACGTTGTTAAAAGAAACCACGCTTGTTATCCTCTTTGCAGTCACTAAAACGTCAAACCTTGACTGGATTTTCTGTTTTTGGGTACCGACGTAACGTAGCGTCTTTGGTGTGGCCTTCATCACTCCATTGAGGGGAAAATATTGCTGACGTATTGCTTAAATAGACCTTGGAGATATTCGCCCACGACGCTCCTTTTGGGGGGGGGGGGGGAGGGGGGCGGGCGGAGAGGAGGTTACATAATCAAAAGTATCCGGGCATGGCTTGCCGTGTAGTACGAGTTGTCTCACACAGTTGCAATCGACATTCACCGACTTGTCGCTTGTGTACACACGCAAGTCACTTAACAAACTTGTTAAACTAACAATAAAGTCAAAAACTTTCCACGCGTTTATTCACAAGACTAACACAACGTTTTCTAAATGTTTAACTTACGTTCATTTTGTGTTGCGTCATTTTATGGACGTACGAGGAATGTTCCATTTGTTGCCTTATTTATTTATTTCATTTCAAATAACGGGTGTGTCAAAGATGAACTCATGTTAAATCATTCATTTAACTTACATATATAGGTTTTGTGTTTCTTTATAGCTACTTATTTTCTTGTACCTGAAGAGGTTGCAGTGACTTCAGTTTGTTATTATGGTCCACATCACACCTGAAGTAGTTTTCTTGGCAAACTCGCTTCAGCCTATCAGGCGTGACGGGGTCAGTTGCGATCTACATTCTAGCCCGGAGTTGCGGTAGAGAGTCTTGTAAGTGTGAAACAATCACGGAATCCTTAATGAATTCCCAAAAGAAAAGGTCAAGAATCGGCATGTTGGCAGGCCATGCAGTTGGCACACCTCGACCCATCCAGTTACGTGTAAAGCTGACGCGGACGGAATAGAGGTAGTGTAGCGGCGCACCATCTGCAGTAGCTTCTAGCATAAATTGCACGCTGCTTTCTTTGAAATTATGTTGCAGACTTCGCCTCTTCAAACTACAATCGTATCAGTGACGCTGTGTTTCGGTGTAGATATATGTATCGTTGCTGCAACTGCCGCTAGTGCATGCAGTTCTGCCGCGCGGGAATGGCCGCGAAGTCTAAGACGCCATGCTATGGATTGCGTGGCCGCTCCCGTCGGAGGTTCGAGTCCTCCCTCGGGCATGGGTGTGTGTGTTTGACCTTTTCAATGGTCCGATGATCTTATCAGTTTGTTACCTTAGATTTACATACATTTGAACATTTCCTTCCAATTCTGTACTGATGTATCCTGTGATTTAAATTGATCTGCTTGCCTTCAATATGAGGCTAGGACTAAGTTTGTACGATATAACATAAGTTTGTGGGTATTTACAGACCTCTCCATAAGCCATGTACTTAAATCGTAAGCCAAGTGCTTAGAGTATAAATGGTTTTAAACAACAACTATTTATGTATACTTATTAGCGCGTCGTTTGTAATTAGTTTCTGTTAGTAAGATTAAGCCTTAATATTCAGTCTCCTAATTGCGATTTGCAGTTATACAATAAAGCAGTCTGTAGTTAAGGCCTCCAGTAGATGGAATTAGAATGTCTTCACTATATGCTAACATGTAGAAAGAAACCTATTAGTAATGTCGTTAGTTGTACGATGATGAGGTTCGACTTGATTCATCCGTATAATTTATCTCTAGACACTTCCCACCCCGTAGTTAAGTCCCATAAGCTTAACAAACATTTGAACATTATTTGAACGATTGTAAGCATGAACCTACTTACAATGCCGTTTCATGTAACATTTTCACTTGTGTGTGCAATCTCTACACATTTCAATTCACTTAACAACAAAAGACACAAAGTTAATTGTCTTATTTAATCGCGACTCGAATCCTTAGAACGACCTTTAGGAACACAGGTCAGAAGTTGGTAGCTTCAAATTTTCGACGATCACATATTATTATCGGAGAGCCGGCCGCGGTGGCCGAGGGGACTGAGGCGCTTCAGTCACGGTCTGCACGGCCCCTACGGTCGGGGGTTCGAATCCCCCCTCAGGCATGGATATTTGTGCCGTCCTAGTTCGTAAGTAGTTCATAAGTAGTTTGTAAGTTTAGGGCCTGATGACCCCGTAGTTGAGTCCCATAGACTCTACCAACATTTGAAACATTTTTATTATCGGAGATTGAAATTCGTGATAGAGAAGGCACGATTAGAGTGGTAGATATGGAGACATCTACATCCTTTCACCACACTTAGCTACTACGAGTGCGCCTCGGTTGCACAGTGGTAGAGTGCTAGACTACAAATACAAAAGTCGTGGGTTCGATCCCCGTCTGGTCCTAGGATTTTTATCTGTCACTTTCTACTGCTTTCACCTCTGGCAGTATTACCCATGTGAAAAATACCGAGTAGCACCGTGGTTGGGAACCCACGTTAAATTGTAGTTCCCCCTGTAACTGGCTGGGTAAGTCAGTTTGAAGGTCGGAGGAAGGCAATGGCATACCACCTCCAAACAGGACCATGCCTAGTAAAGCACTCTGGTGTTCAATGTTCAAACCAATCTTCGGATTGTTGACTGCTTTACTTAGCTACTACGAAGACGCATGATTTTTATTTTGTGCGCATCTATGACAAAGTACTTATCGAGTTTCATTGGCTTCCAATTATTAAGATTCGCTGCCTCAATTTTCACTTTGGAATTTCAATATTAAAATATAAGGCCCGCAGCATAATAAACAATTCGCCACGTACAGGATATGGTGGAAAATGTGTTCAAACTGTCGGTTTGCGCGGGAGGAATCCGCGCTGCCCTCCTTCCCGACACGGACACGGACGCGGCCGGCCGATGCTTTGGAAACGGAGTGTAGCTGCGGCCCGTGCCGGGAACTCGGCTATTTGCGAACGCGGCGCGCCGACGGCATTTTATTATTTCGCCAGTGGTGCCGTGTGTGTGCGGCAGCGCGCGGTGTCGTCTTGGAAACGTGTGGGGGCAGGGGCAGGGGGGAGGGCGCGCGGATCGATCTGGCACGGGGGCGCGGGGTGAGGCGGCGTGGGCGGCCGCGGCTGCGGATCCTAGGCCGCCGGCTCGGCCCGCCTCGGCCGCGCTCGCCGCACCTCCGGAATTCAAATTGATTACACACACACACGCGCCCGCTCATAGCTTTCGCGTGGCCTCGATCGATTCCACGAAAATCTTCTGCACGCCGGCCACCAGCTTTTTCTCAAGAGGCCACACTCGCATCCTTCCGCTTCCCTCTACCTCACTCCACGAGGCTCGCTAGCCCAGACGAAAAATATATACAGAGGTTCCAACCATTACGATTTAATCATAATTGTTACGAAAATTGTTTAAAATTACAAGTTTACGATTGGAGTGGTTCGGATTCCGATTTTCAGGTTTAAATAACAAATCGCTCATTTGTTTTCCGTCGCCAAAACTCGTTATGATTTCGATCGTGTGAGGTCACCGACAAAAAGAAAGTAGTTCTGGGCAGCATCTTCGAGCATGTTATTGTGGAAATCACCAGTATTGACAGTAACTTCTACGAACTCGAAAAAACTTCGCAATACGGCATACGAAAGGAATCTACAAAGGCGCGCCATTTTGGAATCCAACAGCAGCCAATGAAAATGCGTCACGTCACTTGACTTGTTCCTTTCATAACCTGCACACTCACCGAAATATCTTAAACCTGCTTTGTTTCTGTAAGTTATGCTTTTACGTTATCTTGCGGTTGTGTGCAAGTTTTAATGATTCTTCTATATATCTCTGGAAATCACCAAATCTAACATGTTCGGTTCTGAGGAAGAAAACAATTAGTTTTGCTTCACCTCTCCCCACCCACACACATTCCTGCTGTACACGCCAGAACGATGTAGTAATACGCTGACCATATATCATCTGCAATCTTACAAAACTGGCGTCACAATTTTGATCATTTTGTATTCATTTTTTCTCCTTGGAACCCTTCAAACGACCCCCCCCCGCCTCCCTCCCCGCTCATACATATTACTTCCCATTACTATTTGCCATATTCAAAAGTTGGAATCTCTGTATATAGGGCGTACTCGCTTCATTTAATAAGCGCTTTGGAATTGTTTTGAGTAGCACTAGAGACTCATTCGTATGTTCGTGGTAGGCAATGAAGGTATCGTTACTCCATTCATCTGTGAAAACCTCATAAATCCAGTAACATGATGATCGTTACTAACAAATAATTTGACTCTTGAAACACGCATAACTATAGTAGCAACTTTGTCTCTCTTCATATATTAGAATGTTATACTTGATGCAAAATTGAATTTTGTATTCCCCTCTGTAATAGTATCTGCTCATATTCCGTGCCGCGGCGGAGTGGCCGAGCGCATTGAGACGCTATGCTCCGATGCGCGAAGCCGTTCCCCGTCGGCGGCTAGTATCCTCCCTCTGGCATGGATGTTTTTATTGTCTTTAGTATAAGATAGTCTATAAATAGTTTGTAAGTTTAGGTACTGATGATCCCGCAATTAAGTCCCATAAGCTTAATAAACGTTAAACATCTTCCGTGGAGAACGGACCAAGCATCAGAATTAAGCTTGAGATAGTACCGTCCTTCGTCACCGAGCTTTGATTATCGGACAGAAAAGGCGGTTTTACGTAATTGTTGGTATTTTTTTTTTATTTTTTTTTTTTTTTTTTTTTTTTTTTTTTTTTTTTTTTTTTTTTTTTTTGCATGTACACAACTGCAGTTCTTACGACACATTGAAATTCCGTGCACAGTAGGACCCAAAACCAAATGGCGTAGTCCATTGATAAAATGAAGTATCGTGCTTCAAAAAATGTTCAAATGTTTGTATAGCCTATGGGACTTAACTATTGGGTCATCAGTCCCTTAACTTACAAACTACTTATGAACTAGCTAATCCTAAGGACGGCACAAATATCCTTGCCCGAGGGGGGGGATTCGAACCCCCGACCGTAGTGGCCGTACAGACAGTGACTGGAGCGCCTCAGTCCCCTCGGCCACCGCGGCCGACTATCGTGCTTTAAGTCGCTTTGTCCAGTAGCATAAATCCTAGACCTTTTGTTTTGGCCTTTTATGCAGAGAACTTTATGACGTGGTTTTCATTTCCTACTAGGACCGCAGACTAATACCTGCAACTAAACAGGAACTTAATTATTATTTATTTTTTTTCGTATGAAAATCGAATCTGTAAGTCTCTCTCTTGATATCGGTCATCTGAAGTCGATCGTGCCGCCTTTTCTATGTTGTAGGCCACGAGTGCTCGTACTGAAGAAATGCCGCTTCGCCCTGTTTGTCTATCGTTTCTGTATTTGTCAGCGTAAGGAAGATAATTTTAGTGATGCTAGTACCAAACATTGTTTCAGTTTACATAATAATTGTGAATGTTTTACCCTGGTAGCCCAATTTCGGGTGTTGGACACGACTGAAGTTACAACGCTTCCTGCTCAAGCTTAAGTAGTTTGTAAGCTACGGACTGATGACCACGCAGTTTGGTCCGATAGATTTACAAACATTTGATTAGGACTGTTCGACGTGTTTACATCAGTTAGTTAGATATGAAGTAGGATAAAGCAGCCCAACACGTACCGGTATACCAGTTACCAGACAGTCGAATATGCTAGCATAGGCTGTGTCGGCGGCGTGGCAATTGTTGCAGGCGCGGCGCTGCGGCAGGGCCGTGGTGTGGGGTGGGGTGGGTGGTGACCCGGGCGGGCCCGGCGGGAGCTCGCTGCCATGGCAACGCCCGGCCCGGGGCTGCAGCGCTGCTACTGCCACTGCGGCCCTGCCCAGCCTTTCACTGTCTTTGCCAGGCGCATACACACACGCCGAGTTAATGCCTGCCTGAATGTCGCTTTTGCTGCTCACGGGATTAGAGGCCGATGAAAGTCTTCACATTCGGACGGATACCGTCCCGGCCCAGACATTGCTGTTTAGGATGTTACTATGTACTACTTCTGTAAACTGTCGAGATGTGGCAGGTACCGCGTGATTCGTTACTGGATGCGCCGTAAGTCTTGCAAGTGCTCAGTACAAATTGGTACAAGTTGGAGGCAACTTTTTAATTACCCGCTCTGTTCGTCGAATAACTTTACGCACTGCCTGGCAGATCACCACAGTGAGACCAGAAATCGAATATTTTAGTACCCAGTTCGAAGCAGACCGGGAAACTATACGGTTTTTTACCTTTCACTAAGGGCATCTTCACACTACGCTACCGAAATGCGCAAACAAGCTCCGTACAGTGAAGCTTTCTACAGCTCCATGGAAGTCCTCCCTGAGGGCCTCTCGGAAGGAGTCAGTTGTCCTTTGTCGTCTGCGTATTGGCCACACGTGGATGATACATGGCCGTCTACTTCGACGGGAAAATCCTCCACAGTGTCGCTGTGGCACTTTATTGACAGTGGTCCACATCCGCGTGGACTGTCCCGTTTTAGCTGCCTTACGACAGTCCTTTGACCTGCCAGCTGCACTTTCTTTTATTCTTGGTGACGATGCTGCTAGAGCTGATTGTGTTTTACGTTTTATCCGTGCAGCTGGGTTTTATCGTTTGATCTAAAGGTGGGTATTTTAGCCTGATCTCTCAGGCACCCATCTTTCACACATCTTTACTCTTCTTATTTTGTGATGTCTCCCTGCTTTTACTCGTATGTTTTAGAATGTGCGGAGTGGCTGGCTCATCCTTTATTATCCTCGCGATCAGTCAGCCACGATCTTGTGCAGTAACCTTTTAGCACAGTTATGTTTCTTTCCTCGTTGAGTTTTCTTCTTTTTACGTTTCTTTCCTCTTGGGGTTTTCTTCTTTGAGTGTCCTGAACTCATTGTCCATCATTGCGTACCCATTATGCGTTTGTCTTCTGTGTGAGTCATGCTTGGTTTTGCAAGATGAATTACGCCGTATCGACTTTGCACGCAACAGGGGACTGATGACCACGCAGTCTAGTCCCCTCTAAACAACAACAACAACAACAACAACGCTTTGTTGCAGTCCCTGATTCCCCTTTCTTGGCACGACACGCCACCACGAACAGGTGCAGCTGTTGCTGCGGGCCGCTTCGACGACGTTGATTGTAACGAATCGGAGCTTGGCGAGACGTTAGTGCCATCGAGTGGCTATTGCAAGCAAATGTTTGGCTATGTGTGTTCGGTCCTGTGTCGCATACCACTATCCTTAGGGCGTCGGCGCTGCAGGTCAGAAGACGCTCTGTTAAACCTTCTCGCTGAAAGGCTACTGTCCCAAAAATACCAACAATATTCAGGGATAGGATACAAATGGTCTCTCAAATGATAGCTATGAGCAATAGCTGATTATTGGTACCGTGAAACATAGCTATTCGGCAAGTTCTTTGCTTTACATATATTGTAGCAGGAGATAACATGAACCAAAAATAACGGGGGGGGGGGGGGGGAAGGCTAGTAAACGTGCGATCCATAGTTCATACTTCAGAGCTAAGAGTACTTCATCAACAGGAGAGATATTACTCACAGTATCGATATATCTTAATGCAGTGTTTTTCAAACTGTGTGTCGCAACCCCCAGATGGGCCAAAACGTTTTGTTTGGTGGGTCGCGGTCGAAGGAGGAAGTACTTGCACCGTACAGCAACCACGTCTGCGTACTTCGGGTTCCTCAATACCAAATTGTCCCACAACAGTGAAATGTATTTTATACGAAAATTTTGTAATTCCTTCTTATCATCAATTGTGATTTGAATGGAAGAGACTTTTTTATTTCTTTTTAAAATAAATACGACATGTTAACGACGAATAAATGAAAAGCCCGAAAACTGTTTTCGATAGCGAAATTAACGAGAGGAAATAGGTAACTTTGAGAAATTCGAAAAAAGAAATTGCCTAGATACTAGGACATAACGAGCAAATTCGCTTCCGAAACTTATTATTATACAATACACCCATTATTGTCTTAATTGTCATGAAAACATCAGGAGGAAGGAAAAGGACCGACACATTCTTATCGAAATTTCAATATTTCCACGTGAAACGGATCATTTCAAAATGTTGTGTAGTTGTGGTCTTCAGTTCGGAGAAAGCCTCTCCACCTCATTATAAGAACGCCAAACCATATCCCTCTGAATCGGCTTACTATATTCGTGTCGTGGTCTCTCTCTCTGAAATAGCATTTCAAAATTTGTACATAGTATTTATTAACTTCATAAGATCACAAATTGCTTCGATATGGAACGTAACCTAATTGTACATATTCTGTAATTCTTACGTTCATATCTACTTGATTTGCGTTATGTATTCGACGACAGATGGTTGGAAATGGCGGCGAAGGAAGTGACACATAATGGGAAGAGGGAGCTGAGGAAATTAAGGTAAATATTTAGGCACGATGGCTAAGTTGAGGTGTCATCTGGCACGGTGGATTTGTGGAAGATGGCGGTGCTGGTTGGCAAATATACAGCGGGCACCTTTCTCGCCCCACGTTCTCCACGGGTGCTAGGTTACGCAAGTTTCCGTCAAAATAGGAGCGACTGCGCAGCACTGGCGCTGCGTTGCATTCTGGCCCCGGCTGCTCGTGGACAACAACCCAAATCGTAGCAGTTTGATCGCGCACAAGTAACTACACAACACTCTTAAGCGTAAGCGTATAGAAGCCTCTGTTTTCTGTTGATGAAAACTGATATCTCGTACCTTTATTTGGCTTCCATCTCTAGTTGTGTGTAGGCTTGTAATTGGCCATGTGAACACTACATTCTGGAGAAAATAATAATGCGTATGACGTCCAGCAGAACATTTGATACATACGTGTTGTAGAATTTGATGCAGCCAAAGTAATCACGAATTTTATTTTTACCTGCCTGTGCTCGTCATTGAACAAATCACAGTTGTCTTGCATGAGGTCATTGATCTTGTCTCACTTGTTCATTCGTAGCCTAGGATGTTGATTGTTAATGAAATTTGTGTGGCTACTCTCTCCAGAGTATAACTTAATAGCGAACGGAAATAATTCTCCTCTGTTTGTAAAAAGTACCCAAACATTACGATTTTATTAGAGTGCTGTTGTTGGATGACCATAAAAATGAGGAATAAGGCTTCCTGGATAGTAAGAGAAACATCTTTGAGACGAAAGGAGACTGACTTTACATCTACCTCGATACTCCGCAATCCACTTGACGGTGTGTGGCGAAGGGTACCGTGAGTACCACTGTCGGTTCTCCCTCCTATTCCAGTCACGTATTGTTCGCGGAAAGAAAAATTGTCGGTATGCCTCTGTGTGGACACTCTGATTTTATCCTCATGATCTCTTCTCAATATACTGCTTGACTCATCGTTAAAAATATGTTTTCGAAACTTCGTCAAAAGCCCGTACCGAGCTACAGGGCGTCTTTCTTGCAGCGTCTTCCAGTGGACTTTATCGATCATCTCCGTAACGCTTTCACGTTTACTAAATGACCCTGTAACTTAGCGCGCTGCTCTCCGTTGGATCTTCTCTACCTCCTCTATCACAACCCCACCTAGTTCCTAGATGCTGGGTTGTTTCACAACCACTTGTCTTTTTGATTGTTGAGACGTCTAATTAGTTATTCCTGGTTATCTATTCATTACAGGAAGTCTTATGCTGACTTGAAACTTATCCTGTCATTCCGAACGGGTGGACTGTATGGTACATTCCATTGCTGCAAGTATATTTAGAAAGCTACAAGCTTCAGGCGAGAAGTTCCGAGATAAATTTGAAGTCAGTGCCTTACTTCAGCGTCGCATAACCCTAAACATAAAACACTTTTTATCCGCTTGCGTCACTGCTGTTGCTGATATGAATCTAGGGCTATCCAAACGATTTCAGTCGCATGAGGTCCAGTTGAAAGGACGAAATAAGAAGTTGCACTGTTGATTTCTTGAGTCATTGGCGCATTTCAATATACAGTGCTATGTGCTTGACTTGATGCGCACATGGCAGTTCAGAATTACATAATCCATTTGCAACAGCAGTGGAGTGGCTTTCTATTACTTTACTCAAATCTCGTCTCCAGGTGGGACGTTCATACAATGAACTTTCTGCGTTCTGAGTGGAAGGAGATACGCTATTAGAAAGTATTAATGATGCGTACTTTGCTGGTTATTTTCATGTCCATTAACGACATTGTCGGGAAATAAATTAACACGTCACGCTACTTGACATTTACAAGTATCAGAAAGGCACTACAGAAATCAGTCTATCAACATGAACGAACCTTTGGCGTGTATTAGATTGGCAGAAGAGTACATAACGTTTGAACCTTCCCCACTGCATGAAAATTTCAAAGGATGTGGAATGATCACAACATTTGCCAGTTGTCGAGTACACTCATATGCATTACTGTGTATTAATGCGTTTAATAGAGCTTCATCAAACCCTCAAGGTCTTCCTGAACATGGAGAGTACTAAGGTTAGAACTACCCTGTATTGATTGTTCATTGCCACGATGTTTTCGTCCTGTAAGTGTAGGTTTGACGCATGCGTAAATGTAGATTTATCGGAGAAAAGGGCAAAATTATGATTAGAAAAAGTAATTGTTCACTGTCTAATCTTTTTCTTCTTTGTAAGTGTAATTTCATGATCTATTTGGAAAACTATTAACTGCTAGGGAAGTTGTGAGGCAAGTACTGATCTACGTTGTATGGAAGGGAGAGGTAGTTCATATTCAACTGTGGAATCGATAACGATACACTTGTAGTTCCTATGCACATATACACTTTTGTGTAGGATATCGCTAACACATTGGGGTAATTAAAGGCAAGGCATCGTATTGTAATTTGTACCACAGCCGGGATTCGAACCCGGGTTTTCTGTTTATGAAGGGGGTGCTTTATTCATTCAGCCACAGTGGCATTATGGGAAACGGAAATGGATTTAGTGTAATGGTTTTAGATGACTCACACATCCTACTATTAAGACAAGAATGACCTTAGCTGATATTCCACTATGAAAACTATGCTGACCGTTTTTCTTTATAGCTAAGTCAACAATAATTCCCCATTATAACCTCATTTCAATAAAGTACTAAGAACTATTCTCTTTAGAGGAAAATGGAAACTAGAATAACATTACCGGTACACATTTTGTTTTGTATATTTGAAAGATGCGGAAGCGGATATCCGAGTGCTTACAGGACGCGTGGTCTGGTTTTCTACCTCTAACGCAACGTAACTACTTATGCAACATACAGTGGACGTTAGGATGCGTAAGAACGTAGCAGCTTTCCAAATTCAACATTGAGTATTCGGTTGCTTATGTCGATGCACTTGTTTACGAAATGACGTTTCAAGTTTGCAAAATGTAAAAGCAATACAGTCGCAGCACATGTCGCACTATCACTCACGTTTTCTCGTGCTTCGTATTTGAAATATTTTACCCCTTTGCTTGAAATTTTCCAAGTTACTCGGGAGGCTTTGTCGGTTAAAGACATAAGAAACTACTTCGATTCATAAATGATCTTCGCCGCGGTGGAGTAGCCGAGCGGTCTAAAGCGTCTCGCTGCGGAGCGCGCGGTTGCTCGCCGTGGAGGTTCGATTCCTCCCTGGAGCATGGGTGTCTGTGTGTTTCTCCTTAGGTTAGTTTACCTAGGTTTAAGTAGTTTGTAAGCTAAGGACTGATGACCACGCAGTTTGGTCCGATAGATTTACAAACATTTGAACATAAATGCTCTTCCTCCTATGTCTCATAGGTGCTCGTTAACGAATTGCAGAATATTCTGCACTTACAGAAATACGTGTTTAAACAGCTATCTACTTCCATGGAACTGATTTAATGTCGAATGACGCTGTTTCTGACGAGTAATTGGTTAATGAGTTAATGTACCGTCTAGTATAGGATTACAGCAGGCATGAATCAGGAATTTGTACGAAATTTAACTCAGTGTTTGTCACAATATTTCGTGTGTCATTTCCAGTATCATTTCCTAGTTAACAATCGTCAGATTCCTATGCATACTAGCTAAAATAACACACAATTCTGTAGGACGGGTAAGACAACGGCAGTTAGTAGGTTTCGTTTGAATGTTATACATCTAAGTATCGCGCAAATAACCTGACTAGTTAATTTGCTAGTGAAACGACGCATAACAATAAATATTATGAATTATCTCGAACAGAACGATCTATTTATCCAAGGTCAACACGGATTTAGAAAATATCGTTCATGTGAAACAAAGGTTCGCAAATCGATTCCGTATTTCTTGATTTCCAGAAAGCTTTTGACACCGTACCTCACAAACGGCTTTTAATGAAAATGCGTGGTTATGTTATTGGATTGGGGATTTCTTGTCAGAGAGGACACAGTTCGTAGTAATCGATGGTAAGGCATCGACTAAAACAGAGGATGTAGGGCGTTCAACAGGGTAGTGTTATTGGTCCTCTGCTGCTCCTTATTTACATAAACGATTTAGCGGAAAATCTAAGTAGCTCTCTCAGGTTGTTTGCAGATGACGCCCTCATTTACCGTCTAGTAAAATCATCTGAAGATCAAAACCAACTGCAGAACGATCTGTATAAGATATCAGTATGGTGTAAAAATTGGCAGTTGACTCTAAATAATGAGAAGTGTGAAGTCGTCCACATGAGTACGAAAAGAAATCCGTTAAATTTTTTTACAAGATAAATCAATCAAAAGTGAAGGCCATAAACTCCACTATATATCCAGGAATTACTATTACTTCAGACTTAAATTGGAAAGAACACGTAGATAATGTCGTGGGAAAGGCGAACCAGAGACTGCGTTTTATTGGCAGAACCCTTAAAACATGCAACAGAACTACTAAAGAATCTGTGTACACTACGAAGGACAGCTCGTTTCGTATTGTCACGATACAGGGGAGACAGCGTTACGAAAATGATTCAGAATCTGAGATGGGAATCATTACAACAACGGCGGTTATCGCTGCGGCGTGGGCTACTTGCGAAACTCCAATCGCCAACATTCTCCTCCGAATGCGAAAATATATTGTTGACTCCCACTTACATAGGTAGAAATGATCATCAGAATAAAATACTAGAAATCAGAGCTCGAACAGAGAGATTCAGGTGTTCATTCTTCCCACGCGCTATTCGAGAATGGAATGGGAGATGAATAGTATAATTGTGGTTCGATGAATCCTCTGTCAGGCACTTAAATATGATTTGCAGAGTATCCCATGTAGATGTAGAACAAAATAGCCCTATGAACAAATGTGGTACAAGTGTGAAGTCAACTAAATCCTCATAAGACACGCATAGGGTTAATAAATGAAGGTGTGGAATGGCGTGAAAGCGTTGCAGAGTATTTGACAGCTGCTTTGCTTTTGTTGAAGACTAGTGCCTTTTAGTGGAGCAAGGTCTAGGGCGGAGGCGGGCCGGTTTACGCTGCTCCCGTCGTTAAATGCTGACTGACGCGTCCGCGCACACATAATTGGGCCTGGCGCCAGATTGCGACGTGGTCGCGTAAATATAGAGCGCCGCCATTCATCGGGGCGCCGAGGGTAGCGACGGTGTGCCAGCGGCCGAAAAAGATGTCCAGCGCCTCTAAATATCCAGGGGCCGTCGGCGGATTGCGCACTAACAGCTGTTACGTGCACGCGTATCACGCCGCCACTGTGACTGATATCACCACGGATGATGCCTAGTCAGAGAATATAAGTGCAACCTCCTGCTCATTTAACGCCATTTAAATGACGCCAATGCCATAAATGAGGTTGACAATATGTATTGCCATTAGTGGGTGACAGTAATGGAACTACACTTTGGGAATGAAGCAGGATACCCACTCTCTGGCCCGCGGCGCACGCTTGCGGAAATGACGAGGCGGGTTCTCTTGCGTCCTCAACCGTTTTCTGCTTGTTTCAAGAATCACTGGATTCGATAAAGGAAAGACTTACGAAGAATCTTTGTGTTAGTCGCATTTCAGAAAACTAAAAAGCGAATACGTTGGGCAAATAAAATTCCTCATATTTGGTGATGAAACACGAGATGGTTATTTTTGATAATAATCACAGTTTCATTTAGTGTTTCGTATGATTTTGGTCGAGTCAGCGAGGTCTAACGGACACGGTTTTGTGCCAAATGGTTCCGTTTAAGTATTGGGGCTCAGCACCTGCGCGTTCAGGACCTCCATTGCCTTATACGGCAAGTACGAAATGCATCCTTCTAATAGTTAGTTTCCGCTGGCAACTAATGTAAAACAAATGTAATGCGCTATAAACGAATTCGATATAAAATTATTAGAGACAGGTGTATCACAGTGTTTCTTGCTAATTGTTCACAGGTGTAGTATACCCATATCGGCGAATGTGTGCGAACCTTAGTTGCCTATCAGTGGTGGGAATCATTTGCTGCTCGGTCAGTAAGATTCATTCCACACAAAGAATTTAGTTTTAAATCTGATGACAGTGATTGTTGGCAGCATTAATGACTCTGTAAATGTCTGTGTAGTCCGCCAGCTTGTGAAAAAAATTAACATCTCTATGTCCGGACTAACAGCTGCCATCGATATGTCTTTGGAAGGGGACGATGGCGAACCTGCCAAATCCTTGTTCCCTAGCTGGCATTTGGTCGAGGAAGCAAGGAAGTCTTGTCAGTACCAGAGCCCTGTGGCGAGGAGCTGCATTCTCTGTGGATTATATACTTGGGCCCCGAATATTTCGCGAGTCTGCAGAGAAGAATAGTGCCACTCTTTCGTGAAATTATTTAATTTACCGCAGCACTATTCCAGGAGGACGTTGTAGGCATTCGCTGAGAACAAGGAGATACCGTTTGCCAGTTTGGTGGCCTGGCAACAGACTTGATTACGTGCGAGCGTAAGGTGAACCGGCAGCTTCCCAGGCGAGTGAAACGTGAGCGGTCGCAGCGCGGCACTGTTCTGGAACCGAGGCAGCCAGGTATGGGCCGCTGCTGTTGCTGCCTCCAGCGGCTCCTAAGCCGAGGAGTCCGCTCAAAATACTCTGCGCCGGCAAACAAAGCGATTCCTACGTGCAGCCAGAATAGACCCGTCGCCTCCGTATTCAAGCGAGCGGCACACGAGGAAGGATTGGAAAGTAACTCTCAGTAATATCCCCTCACCATCTGGTATTGCAGTCGGAATAGTGAAATTTCACGACGATGTTGTTTGAAGTGTGCGTTACATGATATCTTTTACTTTCATGTGCAGTTCTAACGAGAGAAGCCAGAGCTATGCAATAAGAATGCAGCACATGTTACTGACGTCAACTTGTGTTTGTTTGTTTGTATAGCTTATGGGACTTAACTACGGGGTCATCAGTCCCTAAACTTACAAACTACTTATGAGCTAGCTAACACTAAGGACGGCACAAATATCCATGCCCGAGGGGGGGGGGGATTCGAACCCCCGACCGTAGTGGCCATGCAGACCGTGACTGGAGCGCCGCAGTCCCCTCGGCCACCGCGGCCGGCACCAACTAGTGAAGAGCAGCAAAGTGTAGTTGGTTATTCGGGTGCCAAAGGGAATAAACGGAGTGAAATTATCGGGGACATGCGTGGCGTGTATGGTGACGACTGTGTTATCAGTCACCCCGTTTACATGGACTCCCAAAACCGGATTTCGTAAACCGATTTCCCAATTCCGCTTTTGGTTGGTCATGTAAACACTCCAAAATCGATTCTGGAAATCCGCTTCTCTAAAGCGGTTTTCCAGTTCCACAATCGATTTTCGTGCCCATGTAAACGCAACCGTCTTTGAAGCGTTCTTGGCTTGTCAGATAGTGTTTTCTTGTTAAGAATTTTCGGCAGATATGGAAGGAGTGATATTTTCTAATGTGAAATACAAGTTTTTTTTTATTTTTAAATCTTATGGGACTTAACTACGGGGTCATCAGTCCCTAAATTTACAAACTACTTATGAACTAGTTACGAACTAGGACGGCACAAATATTCATGCCCGAGGGGGGATTCGAACCCCCGACCGTAGTGGCCGTGCAGACCGTGACTGAAGCGCTTCAGTCCCCTCGGCCACCGCGGCCGGCTGAAATACAAGTATAAATATTTGAGTGAACATAAATCTGTGTATTTAAATAAAGAAAAATAGCGATTGTGCAGACTAAATAAGGAACTGAATCAGCTGGTTTCCAGCCGCCATTTTAAGTGAGCTACGAAATCCGATTCAGGCTATGCCATGTAAACACAACGAAAAACGGTTTACGAAAATCGGTTTTCGTTTTCCGGAAGATGTGTTGCATTTAAACGTAGTGAGTGTCTCTAGGTGGTGCGCATTCTGTGAAGGGGGCCGTGCGAACCTCTGATTCGCCACGCTCTGCGCGGCCGGTAATAGCTGCGGACCGCCAGAACGTCGGGCGTTTTGAAGCAGATGTTAAACGACCGGCGTTTGAACAAATGCAAACGTCATGTCGGCAATTGAACACTTCAGATAGTACGGGTTACGATATTGTTCACGTCCAAGTTGAAACGTTGTAAAATTAGTTGTCGGAGGATGCCTCAGGACATGACACGAAACCATAAGGGCAAGCTAATTGTGTCAAGTTTGGATCACGAAACGCTATACGCCGCAGAAAGACAGGACATTCTGAGTCATCACAGGTGATTAGTCGTGAACGTACCATTACACGCCCGAAGCCAATCAGGCCTCTTCAGAGAGTAAGGGAAAATTTCAAAGTGCATGTTACATTGTTCAGGGATGTGCTTTGCGTGTTGTTGGATATCACAGGCGTCACAAGCACTAAATTACTGGGGTGAGGTAGACTCAAAAGATGAGGAACAGCTCGCAAGAAGAACTAGACGGAAAATCCCCTTAAATAATAGTGCAACATAAAGACCAAAAGTCACCATTTGGAACATTCAGCATGCCAGAGACCGAATAAGAACCTGCTTACTGTACTCGTGTGTGTCGAACACTCGCCGCAATTTTTACTCCCAAAGCTTGACCCTCTAACAATAAATTGACTATTTCCTGACGTCTCAGAATGTGTCATACTCAATCGAACGTTTCTTTTGGTCACATTATATCACAGATTTCTTAGATAAAATATGCAAGCTATTTTGTTTTGTTACCTATTAATCATTTTTGTACTCTTAATGAAATTATTGCGCTGTACTTTCAGATCTTTCCTTGTAAATTCATTATTCCGTTTCGGAAGGTACTACACCAATAAGAATGTATCATACAGCAGTTGTATGCGTTATAACCGATTGTGGTTTATACCTATAGCATGCGCCATACCTGAACAGCCAGCTCAGAACGAGAACGTTTCAGTAATGTAAAATATGATCCATTAAGCACTGAATGGTACCGTTATATGCCAGTGATAACAGCGGTATTAGAGATGGCGACGGATCTCAGTAATAAAGGCGCGATGTGTAGCCGTAATTGTGTGCGTCGGTTTTACGAGAATATTGAACTCGTGGTATTACAGTTTTAATTTTAATGGGGTGAATCGTATCTTAATGTCAGTAGATAAGCTGATACCTCGGCTGTGCTGATCGTCACAATGGCCACCGCTCCATGATACGATGTCAGATAGTAGTCCAGTACTTCATCCCCATAAACAGTGGTTGAGTAACTTCGAGTCGTAGAGTGCAGTGGTATTGGAGACAAATAACTGCCAGTACCAGCGACAAAGAATAACTTACAGTTGTACGCTACTCAGATATGTGCGATTATCTTAACAAATGCACATGTCAAGTTTTATTATACATTGTCGTGTGTTGAATATATCAGCGTTGTTGTGTCACAAATTGCATTGGTGCGAGTTCCATAGACATTCTCCATAATGAAAAGAGAAGTGTGTACACAGTTTGTTCCCTACAGCGCGACCCCAGAATAGAAACGACGAGTGGCAAGATTTAGTGTGACATGAATACGAACCCAGCCAAAACTATGCATTGCAGAAAATCACTTGGAGGGACCACACTTTGATGACCTAATCGACACACAAGCCAGTATGAAACGCAAATTCAACATTGCCCGTAGAAGGATTTACGCGTCAGTTTCAAAAGGTTGTGTTTAATTCCTATGTGCTATACTCGGGGGGGGGGGGGGGGAATTTATATCACTTAAGAATTGAAACTGCCTTATTAATCCAGTAACGAAATTTTTGTGCTGACGGGGAAATATATATGTTGCTTTGATATTTGATTCAATTTAACGTAGAAAGATGTTTCTCTTGTTGATGTTTTTCTGTTGTGGTTCCCAGAATCTTTTTAATGAAAACTGGTTACATTATATCTTACATATTTCCCGTCAGTTAATTAAAGCTACAAAGGACTTTTAAGTGTGTATCTCATTTGTGTTTGAAACGTGTTTGGTTACGTATCTTTTGTTCCTTTGTGAAAGGAAATGGGAATAGTGAACTGCGCAGGCCGTTGCAGAAAGGAATACAGGCGTGGAAACAGCTGCTACAGATCGTAGATTATGCAAGCGGCAGTCGCGGTTGCGCAATAGAAATACCGTGTTACGTCATGCTGGCAGATTAGACGCTTATCCTACGAGGACACGGCTCGAAAGCGTTGTGGGAAACATAATTCTGAGGGGTTCGTGCTTCTGCAGCAGCATGTGCACATTCTTTGAGGAATAGTCACAATTACCTGCCATCGCTTGACCCTTTACGGAAATACACTTAGGAAAGATGGAATCCTTACACCGTGCGGAAGAAACCATTGCGGAAGACCTGTACAAGATCAGAGTGAGAAGCTGTCCTATTATAGTCACTCGACACCTTCCCCACTAGAGCTCACTCCGTCTGTCGGATTATTTATTTATATAGAGAATAATAGCGGTTCTTGGCACAATTCTCCGAATGATTCCTAACGACAGGGTTCTATTAGCAGAAATCTAGTAATATGGAATCTGCCTGTTGCAGGCAAGTCAGCAATATCTTGGTTCGACTTTTATAAACTCCTAATTGGTCTCACAATGTTTCCCAGCCACAAAATGATTGAGAGGTTGGATGGCGTCACATCTGGTGAATCGTGGTCATATTCCAACAGTTCCTACTTCAAACCCTCACTTATTCCTTTGCAGAAATACGTAGGCTAAAATAGTGTTCTTTTTCCCCCCCTCTTAGGTCAGAATTTGTTCAAATGTTTGTATAGTCTCTGGGACTTAACTACAGGGTTATCAGTCCCTAAACTTACAAACTACTTATGAACTAACTAAGACTAAGGACGGCTCAATTATCCATGCCCGAGGGGCGATTCGAACCCCCGACCGTAGTGGCCGTGCAGACCGTGACTGGAGCGCCTTAGTCCCCTCGGCCACCGCGGCCGGCTTAGGTCAGAATATTTGCGCTGTGTTACTTAAGTTATCGTTTACCCTTTGCAAGATAAAACGTAAGAGAAATCCGTTTTCGATCTAAGAAATAGTGCTAATAACCTTTACGATATTGTAATTGAAATCTATTCCACTTTTCTTGTTGTAGATTTCACTCACTGCTTCGTTTGTGAACTTGATTGCTTGTCTCTAAGATATCTGCAAACGATTTTGTTTTTTTCGTTTTGAAACAATTTACAGATTTTTCGCATTTGCTTGTCGTCAACTGGAACAAATGCGGCACTCTTTGCATAGTTTCTTTGTAATTAACTATCGCTTATTAAGCGGATCGAGGGACGCCCATCACGTAGATCATCTTCACGAGAGTGGTCGCCTGTGAGTTCATGTACCAGTATTACAGAACGAAAATGTCAATGATACTAACGCCAGTTCTCTTTGTTGCTCTCGCATAACACGTATGTAAAGAACGACTACAGTCAGAGAGGAGGTAATACATTACTGTAGCACTTGATTTGGAACTAAGGGCTATTCTCATACATTGCAGATGTTTTTGGGAGAGTTCCCTGTGCTCGCAAAATCACAAAATTAATGCGCACCGCAAAATTCAACCATTACCCATCTATTCAGGTCATCGACCATTTCTCTCTAAAACTATAAATGCTCTTCTCCTTGTGGTGTTTAAGAAATGGGAGGGTATGTTAGGTTACGTATTTTAAGTGTCTGTATTTTCCGATATCTGTATAATTCAGAAGGTCGGATCCTGATGAGTGTTTTCTATGTAGTACGAGGCATATGTAGTTCCCATGCTTTGTTGTTGACTTAGAGAAAGCTGAATTGTTCTTGCGGGGACTGAAGTTACGAGTCGACCAGCTTGTAAGATGTTCTGAGTGGGAATGTCTGGAGTGGACTATGTCGATTCGGATAGCAGTGATTTCCTCGTGGATTGGCAGCTTCTGAATGTTTCAGCCTTTTTTACATTTCCATATAATGATATTCTTTCTAAGTTTCTCGTCTACCAGCTTCATGTTACTGCGTAAAGAGTGGCCAGCAATATTCTGTCACTGAGTTTACTGACATATTTCAGCACCTGCCTTCTTTGGGATTGGAAATTACTTATTCTTCCTGTCTGAACGCTTCGAAGATGCACCAGCTCCACCAAAGAGACTGGCTACATCACACTTATGCGTCCTCTCCTGGAGCAATGTTGCCCCTTGTGGGACCCTCACCAGGTGGAATTGACGGAAGACATTGAGAAGGTTCAAAGAAGGGCAGCTCGTTCTGTTCTACCACGTTACGGGGGGGGGGGGGGGGGAGCGTCACGGAAATGTTGCACGAATTGGAGTGGAAATCATCAAAAGAAAGACGTTATTCATTGCGTCGTGATCTGTTTGCGAAGTTTCAATCACCGACTTTTCTGAATGTGAAAATATTTTGCTAGTACCGACCTACTTAGGGAGACATGACCATCCCAATAAAATAAGAGAAATCAGATCGAAAACGGAACGATTTAGGTGTACTTTCTTCCCGCGCGCTATTAGAGAATGGAATGGTAGAGAAAAGTTGTGAAAGTGGTTAATGAACCCTCTGCCAGGCACTTGAATGTGACTTTGCAGAGTATCGATGTAGATGTCTGTCTGAGGGCATTTCGCCTGTATTACTCAAGTCTTGCTTTCCAGGTATTACGCTAAATAATGGCTACCGTGAAATTTCAGTAATTATGGCCTGCGTGCCTTGTTTAGACTTAAATCCGTTTTTATTCGTTCTTGTGATCTATCGAAAAATCGTAGAATCGATATATTTTCGAAAATATTTGAAACTAAAAAGTAATAACAATTTAGCCATTATCTGAAGAGTCGCATCAATCACGTACCATTGTACATTTGCAGCTACACCACGAAAAATGTTAGTGCAACCTCTCCTAGAGAGACAAACGAGAGAATTTCTGTTCCACGGAAGAAGTTACGAAAGACCGAAATGCTTTCCCATTGTTGAACCCCGCCGTGGGTACTCTTTAACATTGCGAAGTTTTCCCAGCACTGTTTTAAAGTTGCAAAACGACGAATATTACTTCTCACGGAGTGTTGTTATTTGTACGGCGCGACGGCACGCTTGCCAGTTGTGTTGCATAATCACGGTCAAGTAGTGTTCTCGCCCGAGCGGGAAACGGCTGTCACGTTACAGAGCGAGAGACGTATGTGCGGCGCTATCTAATCTGGAATAGAAATGTGCCGTGCGGCAGATAGAGAGTCGGGCTATCTGTTCTGCGTAATACTGAGCCGGCGTGGGCCGCGAGCGGGCACCGGGCACCTGGGCGAGTGCTGACGTGGAGCCGCTCTGACTCACTGCTGCCGTGACTACGCCCTGCCGCCACGCACGCCTTCGTGCGGGCTGTTCGCGTGGCAGCGAAAACGCCGCAAACGCACCGCCTCCGAGATTTCCCGCAGGGAGGCAAGTTACAGTCACCGTATGGGGGATTACACACGGGGTTTCTTCCGGCGCCGATAAGTCGTGCCAAAGTGTGGGTTTTTCGCGGCAGTTATTTTCAACCATATGGGTTTTCAAACAATTTTCTTAGGAGGGCAACCACAGCTTAAATACATATTTATGGAATTCTCTACACAATCACCACAAAAATAAAGATTGAAAATTAAAATTCACTTTGATGATGTCTTAGGTGGAGGTGTGTAAAGAATGAAATCGCAAAAGCTGTCAAGGTGTGTTTATTCCGACACTACCGGTTTCTCATCAGTAAAGATGCATCTTCAGGTGGATGGTATCTGTGAATAGGAAACATCTGAACTAATAACGGTAGTCTATAAAAGGGCCAATACATAAAACTTTTTAGAAATACTTGATAAACATTCTTTACAAAACGAAAAATTCTTAAAATTTTTTGAAAAGGAGAATACCTAAAGTACGTATATGGAAATGATTACATATTAATTAGAACAGCATCCAGCTTTCAGGGTACCTTGTTAAAACATTCCCACAACAGGGTGTGGTCGTCTTTAGGTAAATAATATTCCCGCTTTATCCTTTATAAAAAAAAACAACTGATGGGAGTCTAAAATCGAAAAACAATTTGGGTGACATATGCAACCCACGGTCAAGACTCTCAATGAAAAGGCAATCTAAACCGCGCGAACTATTAAAAGTGTGTGATAAGAATGCGACAATGATCGCTTACTTGGAAAACAGACGGCATTTCCAAGACCGGGGGAAAAAAAAAACACGTGGGTTTTGTTGGCCACGAAAGGGGCAACCATCAGCCAACATCATCTTCATCTACGTGGGATACCATGAAAACCACATTTAAGTGCCTGGCAGAGGGTTCATGGAATCTCCTTTATACTATTCATCTACAATTCCATTCTCGAATAGCGCGCGGATAGAAAGAACATCTGATCTCTCCGTTCGAGCTCTGATTTCTCGTATTTTGTTCCGATAATCATTTCTATGTATGTTGGTGGCAGTCGACAATTATATTCTAGCATTCGGAGGAGAATGTTGGCGATTGGAGTTTCGTAAATAGATCACGCCGCTGCGATAAACGCCGTTGTTGTAATGCTTATCATCCCAGATCCTGTATCATTTCCATAACGCCGTCTCTCCTGTATCGTAACAATACAAAATGAGCTGCCCTTCTTTGGACTCTATCGACGTCCTCCGTCAAAACCACCTGATAAGGATCCCACACCGGGCAGCAATACTCCCAAATAACGACGGACAAGTGTGGTGTATGCAAGCTCTTTAGAAGTTCTGTTCCATCTTTTTAAGTCTCCTGCCAATAAAACGCAGTCTGTGGTTCGCCTTCCCTACGACATGATCCAAGTGTTCTTTCCAGTTGAAGTCTGATGTAATAGTAATTCCTAGGTATTTAGTGGAGTTGTTGAACGCGTACACGTCGAGACTTGTGTTCAAATTGTACAAACGATATCAAATGGGCACCGATATGAGCAACTCCGAAATTTTACAAACACACTCTCTCTCTCTCTCTCTCTCTCTCTCTCTCTCTCTCTCTCTCTCTCTCTCTCTCTCTCTCTCTCTCTCTCTCTGTCTCGTAGCTTATGTGTCTTGTTTGTATTATTTCTTCTTTACGCTCAAGCTTCTCAGCATTTCCCTTTGACATCCTTCCTCTAAGAAGACCATTTCTGCCCCACTCTTATGTAGTATGATCCCTTTAACTTCATCCATGGAACCATCCATCAACCAAGAAATTCCGCCGCGCTTGCTAATGATGCTCTTTGCACAGCTGATATCAATCTGCTGCTTTGAAACGCCAGTAATTACTAGAATGTTGAACACTGTTGAAAGGTTATCTTGAACGTGATATGAGCCTAGTTCAGCGTGAATTAGCCGGCCGCAGTGGCCGAGGGGACTGAGACGCTCCAGTCACGGTCTGCACGGCCACTACGGTTGGGGGTTCGAATCCCCCCTCGGGCATGGATATTTGTGCAGTCCTTCGTCTTAGTTAGTTCATAAGTAGTTTGTTAAGTTTAGGGACTGATGACCCAGTAGTTAAGTCACATAAGCTAAACAAACATTTGAACATTTCAGTGTGAATTACTGGTACTTAAGAGACCACCCGTGGACCACTATTTGATTTGTGCAGTCGTAAGTCGCCCGGAAGGTGAGAATGTCGAGGCAAGTGATTTGTGCTACTGTGGAGAGGAGGACCCTCATACAGCAGCGCGTGACTCTCGGGCAACTCTTGGCGGCGGCGCTGTGCTGAGACTGCGCTTTGCCGCTTTGTCCCCGGCACGGCACAAAGGGTGCCTGCACTTAAAAAGTGTTCGCACCACGCTCTCCAACTCTGTTTCGTTTTGAATATTACACGTACGTCGGGTCTCCCCTTCACCTTGTTGTTCTATTAGCTCACGACATGGGAAAGAACTGTGCATACTATTACTCTTGAAAATTATCAGTATTCTGTATCACAGTTGTAACATCCTTACAGAAAAGTCAACTTCTTGCACCAAGACCGCTGCATACTCCTCATTTCACAGACTGACTGAAGTAATCCTACGTTTAGTACTCAGATTTTTCTTCGTGGTTTTTCTTTATCACGAGGTTTTTGTTTTCTACTCTCCTTCTTATCTCCAGTGTTGGGCAATAGTTTTGCGGCTCTGAATTTATTTGCAAGTACTCATTTCGTCGCTGTTAGTATTTAGACTATTTAGTAGTCTCCATCCTACTACATAACCCAGCCAATGGTTTCATCAGTTCAACGCCGAACTGTAAAATTGCGAACAATAGAAAAACACGTTTCTCGATAAAATACGAACCCCAGTATCACACTGTACTGTTGCTCTTTCAAAGGGGTGTCGATTGCAACTGTAAGTAAATAAATGTATTGGTGGAGGTGTATTACCGTCTTTAGCAACTAAATGAAAGGTGTTTTTTTGTGTGTGTGTGCCATACGCGTTTCCCTTCTTTATTTGTGAAGCATCATCAGTGGATTGTAATACATGTTATTTTTGAATAATATTGTAGTACAGTCATAATATTATATGTATTTTTCAAAGTTTAACAGTTAACAGTCTTGTTACAATTTCTAAAGTTCGGATCTACTAGGTTAGAAAAAACTTCTGTAACATTAGCCTAGTAGTTCCGAACTTTAGAAATTGTATCAAGACCGTTAACTGTCATACTGTGAAAAATACATATAATATTATGACTGTACTACAATATTATACAAAAATAACATGTATTACCGGCCACTGATGATGCTTCACAAATAAACAAGCGAAACGCGTATGGCACACAAAAAAACGCCTTTCATTTAGTTGCTAAAGACGGTAATACACCTCCACCAATTTCATATGCAACTAAGGACGACGGAAATCGAAAAGATGATGAAAATAAATGTATGTTGAGAACTCCAAGCTTAGTACAAGCCATTCTATCTTACCACATTTTAAAGATTTAGGCTGCGCTGTCTGAGGCATCATGTCAGGAATTCGTGACCGCTCCCGTCGGAGGTTCGAGTCCTTTCTCGTACGTGTGTGTGTGTGTGTGTGTGTGTGTGTGTGTGTGTGTGTTTGTACGTACGAGAAGTTAAAATAGCTTGTAAGTCTGGGGACCGATGAGCTTAGGTTTACAAAAAATTGAATTTTGTTAACTTGATTGTATATTCAGTCCACTTTTCGTTTGGCGATTTGTCACTGAGTGGTCTCAATGTTTCATCTCGTCATGAGCACTTGAGCGACATCGACGACTGTCTAAGAAGCAGTCGTAGATGAAGTAGCACGAGCAGGACTGTCAGCGAGAAGGTGCAGCGCAGGCGAGGCGCGCTCGCGTCACTTGTAGCCGCTGTCTGCCGGCGCCGGCCTGTAGCCGCGGCCGGCTCGCGTGCCGCCCGCCGGCCTGTACTGGCAGAACTGGTTTGCCCTCGCCTCGCCGTCTTATGCAAAAACGAAAAAGGCGCCCCCACAAAAAGCTGCGTGGTTTCCTGGTTTCCCCTCCCGCGGCGACTGCCCGCTGCCGGCCTGCCCTAAATACGCCGGCCCCACGGCCTGCCGGACACTCTGCTCTCCTAACGCCGCCAGCATGTCCGTCTCTCGTCTTGCCTTTTTAACATTACACTACAGGGCTGTGACGTTGCGTTCCCTTTGGCCACATACAGGGTGTTTCAGCTAAGTGTGTTTGCCTCTGTAACTTATAAAAAATAATAGGTGACGAGAAATTTTAATGCGGTACGTCAACACAAGAAATGTTACACTTTCTGCGGAGCTATGAACATAGTTTATTGTATCATTTTCCAAAGAGTTGCACCACAAAGATATAATTTTTTAAATGGAACAATAGTTTTTTTCTATCGTGTATTGGGTTCGTTTAAACCAGCTGCGACCAAATCAATTTAAACTACACTCCTATCACTGTTAGTTTGGGAGCTACAACCCTTCAAAGTTTAGGGGGCGGAGGCTGCGATAGCGTAGCTGACTGGCCGAGTGGCTATCCCCTGGGGCACGGCCCACTGTCTCATGACTACCAGCCAGACAGCTACACTGTCGTAGCCTCCTCACACTAAACTTTGAAGGATTGTAGCTCCCAAACTAACAGTGATAGGAATGTAGTTTAAATTGATTTGGACGCAGCTGGTTTCAACGAATCCAATGCACGATAGAAAAAACTATTGTTCCATTTAAAAAATTATATCTTTGTGCGGTAACTGTTTCGAAATGATACAATAAACTATGTTCTTAGCTCCGCAGAAAGTGTAACATTTCTTGTGTTGCCCTACCGCATTAAAATTTCCCGTCACCTATTATAAGTTACAGAGGCAAACACACTTAGTGAAACACCCTGTATATAAACTCGTGCGAACAAACTGTACTATTTGACGCAAACCTTATGGTGTCTTATGGAAACATTGCGAACGTCGGTAGGCCGACAGTCGCGCGGGGGCAAAAATTAAAACTAATTCAGGAGGAAAAACGTTATGATACTGATTTCATATATTGTAGTTTTGAATCAGAAGAATGATGTGATGTAGCTTTTCACAGGAGAGAAGAAGCTCTTCGCATTGGTACTTTAGCATTCACATGAAAATGCCTACAGTAGTGTATATCGTACTGAACAGAATTTGGTAGATGTTTCGGCCATATCTTCACTAAAGAAGCGATCGATTGGTGGGACCCATTCTGAAATGTCAAGGAATCGTTAATCTAGCATTGAAGGGAAGTATGCGCGGTAGGATGTAGATTGCTGTTCTTATTCAGAGATGAAGAGGATAGGGTAGCGTGGAGGACTGGATTAAACTAGTCTTCGGACTGAAGCCACTGAATAACTCCCGAATTAACGATCCTTGATTGTCTTAGGGCGTGTACTATCAACCGATCCCTATTTTTTAATCGGGTTCAAAAATGTCCTTACCTCTTCCCCCATTATAATCGGTATCTCCTTGTTATTCGATCTTCCCGTGTAATCTTCAGTATTCTTCTCTAGCACTACATTTCAGAAGCTTCTACTTAAATTTCCCCGATCTCCATACTGGCAGATATATGAAGACTTTGAATATTCCATTAAAGTACTGAGTCACGCATTGCGACTCGGAAGGAGAAAATATCGCGTCTCGTTGACAGCGAGTTAATTGAAGTCGGAGCCCAAACTCGGACTGTTGGGAAAGGATATTGGCCGTAACCTTCACATTTACCTTAAGCGATAGAGAGAAACCTCGAAAAACTTGGATCTGGGTGGTTGGGCGTAGTATTCTTACGAATGCGACTCCATTGTCTTACCAAAGTACTACTTCGCTCTCTTAACAGCGTTAGTTATGTGTACAGTCCCACGTGCCATCAATGTCTTCGATAGCGCTCTTACGGTCGGGGGTTCGAATCCTCCCTCGGGCATGGATATTTGTGCCGTCCTTAGTTGTAAGTAGTTCATAAGTAGTTTGTAAGTTTAGGGACTGATGACCCCGTAGTTAAGTCCCATAGACTCCACAAACATTTGAACATTTGATAGCGCTCTGTTGAAGAGATTGTTTGGTTTTCAATATGTCGTTATACATTTAAGCATTAATTGGAGAAAAGTGTGGAAACCGAGAACTATAACTCGTAATCATAATGGATCAGAAACGGATTCAATGCACCTAGGTAACATAGTACCGTAGGAAGTCTCAAACGAGGACAGTTAATTTTCTCATGCAATTTCTTATTTTAGACGGAAGGAAATACATAGAAACATCACATTACCATCCTTAATCCGGTGTATGAAACCTTAGGCGTTTTAAACAGCTTCCAGTTCTCTCAGAATGAATAACTTTAGATAGTGCGTGGTTTTCATGCTCCAAAATTGTGACAAATTCAGATGATGATTATGGAAATAAAGTGCTATCTCGCATCCTTCTCTCCAAGTAAGACCACAAATACTCAATAGCACTGAGATCTGGTGGTTGTGGTTGCCAGGTGAGATGCGACAATTCAACCTTGTGCTTTCAAAACCAACTCTGGAGAATGCGAGTTGTGTGAACGTTAATGAAGTCGTTTTTCAACACAGCCTCACTATTGGGACACTAACATCGTACCATTGTATGGTATGAGACTGATCAGCCAGATTGGTTGGCAGTACTGGGATCTTACATAGTAACCATATGCTCATAGAGTACCACAATATAGCCACCCACATCATCATCATCATCGATCTCCCACCGTGTTTTGAATGTTCAGATGTTTGTAAAGCTTATGGGACTTAACTGCGCAGTCATCAGTCCCTACCATGTTTCGTTCTTGGCAGCAAGTTGTCTGAATCATATGCTTTGGACGGTGTACACTAGACGTTAACTTGGCGACAAGTTGGAAACATTGCGAAGCAAGTTTGGATTGGGTTGTTTGGTTCGGATAGTGGGACTAAACTACTGAGGTTATCAGTCCCCCACTGAGGAGGAGAAAGAGTGAGGATAGGAAAGGAGGGGAGTGGGTAAGGCAATGCAGTCCGGGAAGTAAAGGAAGGAAGGTAGACTGCATTAGCTCGGGGCCCCATGCTCGCTACGCACGTACTCAGGAAAGAACCGTGAGCCCCCTGGGGAGAAAAGCTAGTTTGCCCCAGTCGAATATCCTTCTGTCTTTGCTCCACAGTTAAGGTCTTCAGGGCGTCGGCGTTCCGTTTTTCTGTTATAGAAGTTTGCATCACCGATGAATATTTTTGTAACTTCATTTCACATAGCGTTTGCAGCATATGCAGATCCCTTCATTTGGTTTTAGTTGTAGCAGGTTTCGCGAGTACGACATTGATTTCTGCAGTAACTTTTGTAGCTGCTTTCATCATCTTTTGCGTTACAGTCCTTTTCAGTCATCACTCAACACGAATATCTGTGTTGTGAATGATTATTTCCAGCTTCTTTCCCCTGTAAGCGGTATAAATCATCGAAATGCTGCCCCCTTGAAACAACGAACACTTCAGCCATTTTGGCAAGTAAAGCACCCACCATACGACTAAGAACAATTGGCTCAAGTTCGAATTCACTTAGTGCAGACAAATGTTCAAATGTTGGTAAAAGCCTAATGGACTTAACTGCGGGGTCATCAATCTCTAAACTTACAATCTACTTATGAACTACGTTATACCAAAGACGACACAAACATTCATGCCCGATGGGGGATTCGAACACCCCACGGGGAACGGCCTCGCGCATCGGATCATAGCGTCTCAATGCGCTCCGCCGCTCCACCGCGGCATAGTTTAGACAAAATGCGCCCACAACTGCAGCAACTCTGTTTTGACCAGACTGACGCTTATGGCATATTGAGGATATTGCACAGGTGCACCTGCAAGCATATGGCTTTATGTTTAAGCATGCCTTTCTTGCGATGTTACTCCTTTCACAGTACCATAGTCAAGTAGGCCTACAAGTAGCTGCATGGCTTCATATTTTACTTGTGTTTTGCATTGTTTCGAATTCACCTTCACATTGGAGCATGTAATCCCCTCCTCGTTTATCGTGATTCCAAAAACATTCATTTTAGGGTTCTTACGAACTTCACGAAGTCAATATCACGACGCTCCTGTTTCGGCAGTGAAGAACTGATATACTATTGTGACAGCTTTCGTCATACTGTGTGTTTGCACGATGCTGAAGTTGGGTATTACCAAAGGAAGACGTACACGGGCCGGCTGGCACGGAGGTAGACACAAAGAAAAGAAAGCGGCGGTTGAGGCTGGCAGAACGGGAGGTCGTTGAACGCATGTTGCGGCTTTCTCCAGGTGAGGCTATACGTGTGCTAATGTGCTGCCGGAGGCACAGCCGCCGCCAGTGTTGCGAAAATGGCGTTTCTTGTGGCCACTCGCAGGAAATACACCGGCGTGCTGTTATTTCTCAATGAGAATTTCTTAGGAACGTGTAAGCCCACCAAAAGTTGGTGTCTGGTGCTAATGCTCAGTATGTTTTAATATTTGTGTCGGATTATAGACGCTGCTACACCGACAATGTATAGGTGTGCGGAAATTCCCCTTACATACTTCAGGGCCTTTTAGAGGGAGGTTAATCTCTTATATACATACAAATGGAGGTGTTTGTGTCTATATTTCACTCTGCAGCCAAAACGACTTATCGCACAAAGAAAAAACTGTAACAGATATAAGTATACGACAAAATAAAACCGCAAAAAGCGGGTATTTGCAGCTGTTACATAATATTTTTGACCAAAGAACAACAAAATGCCCAGTAAACATAGACTCTAAATGGATAAGTTATGAAGTCGCCGTTATCTTTCAGTGAACACGCCTTTTCTACTGGCGAAACTCTTAGGTATGCACTTTGGACGCCTTTTTTTACTAGACATGGGATTGCATTTATTTCTTCTTGTGGTCCATGCTATCTCTTCCCAAATTATGGAGAACAAGGAACGTGCAGTAGAAGAAATTTGTTTCGCAGTGACAAGGATTTAAAGTCACAGAATGACATTGTTTGTGTTTGACAACAGTTCCTTATCACAATGTTACGTACGGGAATTTCCGAACACTTCGTATTATTCCGTTGTAACAGGAATACATTGGAAATGATGACAGAATCGCGTAATACAGATAAATTGTCAGTTCCCTCCTCCGTTCTGAAAATAGTTTACTTACATAACCCATCGAGGTAGTCGTAAAAGGATCAGCAGATCATGAAAAGAATGATGACCGTTGTATGTAAATATACGACACAGAGCTAAAGAATACACAAGATGACACTACGAAATATTTCAACTTCGCAACTGTAAAACATTCATGAAAATAAGAAACGTTTGTAGTAAATTTCTATCATAATTTTGAACAATAATATAGGATAAAATTGCAGACTTCGGTAACTCATTCACAGAATGATATGCAGTTGACATTAAAAGCAATCTCTAGTTACTTCCGTATGATTAATTTGATTGCTCAGTACTTACATCCAACACGTCAGTGACAATGATATTTTTCGAAGAAAGTTATGTTAAAATGTACGTGGGCTACTGTTCTACATCTACATGGATACTCTGAAAGTCACATTGACGTGCATGGCAGAGGGTTCATCGAACCACTTACTTGATATTTTTCTGTAGTTCAATTATCTAATAGTTCGCGGGAATAAGGAACACCTAAATCCTCCTGTTTTCGTTCAATTTTACTAACTACCTATGAATTACCTTATACTAAAGACGGCACAAACATCCTTGCCCGAGCGGGATTCGAACCCCCCGACAGGGAACGGCCTCGCGCATAGTAGCATAGCGCCTCAGTGCGCTCGGCCGTTCCGTCGCGGCTGTTTTCGTTCAGATTTCTCATATTTTATTATGATGATCATGTCTCCCTATGTAGGTGGATGCTTAACAATATTTGTTCGCATTCTGAAGAGAAAGTTGCTGAAAGAAATGTCGCAAATTTATCTTGCCGCAACAAATAACGCCTTTCTTTTAATGATTTCCACCCCAACTTGTGCATCATTTCCCCTATATCGTAATAGCACAAAACGAGCTGCCCTTCTCTGAATTTACGGATAAAGCATTTCTTTATGTATCATGAAGCCTCTGCTTTATGATCGGACAAAGTTTCCGCGAAACTAGCTTCTTACTCAGCACAAAACCTAATGCTATCTTTAGGGATTGCTTCCAAACCTAGGAAAACGTATTTAAGAATATGCAGCGACATAGAGCGTAAACGAAAACTTGAATTGAAAGTCTTCGTATGAAGGGAATATTGATTACACTTTCCTGTTGAAAGACCCATCTCGATAGGATTAATATAGGGAAACGAAGAAAACGTATAAATATCTTGTACTGGATTTGTATCACCGCACTATGTACCACTGTGCCATCACACTTCGTATGAAATCATTGCCACCTTAGTTGCACCGTAATTGTGATAGATTTCTGAGGTGGATACCGACTTACTGGGTACCACTGCGTCTCAATTTGAATGTTCTACCTATACCTGATTGCCCATTCACAAGATTAAGTTTTCCTAGGTTTGGAAGCTATCCCTAAAGTGTGTGCTAAATGGTAAGTAGCTAGTTTCGCGGAAAGGACTTCGTCACTTCATAAAGTAGAGGCTCCCTGATTAGATAAAGAAATGCTTTATCCGTAATGGCTCTATTGTGAAACATTATGAATCATGATAGTTGGAAATTTCGTGTTTACTGAACGCAGTGAATACACGTTCCTGGCTGTATCATAAAGCGGTTGCGAAGGATACGTGTGGTTGCCGACACTTGTTAATTTCAGCGCTATTTTTGAAGGAGAAAATACACGAATTGTGAATTGGTGACCGAACTTAAGAATTCTTAACCAATTGATGGGTCATGACTTATGATAGCTGCACTTCATGGCATAAAGACATTGCTAACATCACTGAACAATTAACAACATGATAAGGAAATGTAAGGCATCACCAGTGCTATTCGACCAAAGTCTCCCAATAAAATGCTATTATATTTGTCGTTATTTAAGTAGCTATTTATAGAGTGAGGAGATCATGATGATTTTAGAATCTTGGCTATGAGCCAAGTGCAGTAAATGGACACTAAAAGAATCCACACATTATTGAAAGCCATTTTAGGCCGTATTTTATACAGTATATCAGCAACCGATCATTATTGATAGCTACTCGGTTTTGGTGTCATTTTATGGATTTAGAAACAGGGTAGATAAAATGTGAATAAAAGAGAATTGTGCTGGGCCTTTCTCATCGTCCTAACGTTATCATCGTGAAATACGTTTGACGAATCTTTGCAAAAGCGGTAAAATATAAGCATAAGTTGTGAAATATGCACCAACCCCTTGCTCTGTCATAGAAATATACAAGAATCAGACATCTAGTCGTAAACTAATGCCCAATCTCCCTTCTTTTTGTAGTCATAAAGCAACACGTAACAAAAAAGTTGTAGCAGTACGTTGCGAAAATTTTCTGCTGCTGTGAGATGCCATCAGTGGTGTTCAGCTCTCTAAACCAGTTTCCGAATGCAATAACTACCAAATCAGCTACAATCGTTGTAGCTGAAGGAAACACGTCACAAACGTGGCAATAAAACGGAAAAAGCAATGAAACTGTTTTCTAATAGAGACGAAGGCAATTCCACAATTGTTGCTATAGCTAAACCGCAATGAAACTGTTTTCCAACAGAGACGAAGGCAATTCCACAATTGTTGCTATAGCTAAACCACAAATGGTAAAATCATCAAAGCTTTGCCTTTTTAAGCTAAAGTAATTACACTGAACATAATATGCACGTTTGAGGAAGACGTATGAGGTGTAAAACTGTGCGAATCATTAGACTCCACACCGAATTTCTACATGTCAAAAAAACTGCCTGTCGTAGTAAGAAAAGTCCATAATAGAAATTTATTATTGTTTTATGTTTATAGTATACTCACTTTCGGCGGAAATACACACATATTCGTAAGTATTTGTTCAAGACAAAGTTGTTTATACTACTGAATCAGTCAAATTGACCTTTTTTACATTAATTTCCGTCTCTTGATATTTTACCAATGTTTGTAACGCAAAAATTGTACTAACTATTTCGTTAATTACGTACAAAAGTAATTATAAACAAACATCACAACTGTCGTGGCTTCCCCACCGCTAGGAGCGCTAGTGTCGTTGCAGCTGTCAGTTGGTAACAACTTTTACAGCAGTGAGTGTCGCGACTGTATATGTTAGACTGCGATTTACTATTAGTGCAGCTCTTTTAGCCAGGAGATAGAGAAGAGAGTGCTACAATGATAGAACGCTCTAACCGGAATATAAAACTAGCAGGAGAAGCTAGTACACTTACCTCTCGAAGATACGTACCTTTCCTTTTGCTCGGACTGGATCTGTATGTAAAACCTGCCTTAGCGGGGAGAAAGAGGGGGGGGGGGGGTGTATGATGAGTTGAAGTATGACTGGCGAGATGTTCGGAAAGGCTTTTAATAACCGGATGCGAGTGTAGATAAACAGTGAGGAGGGACAAAGTGTGGTGGCGTGAGTACGCGAGGAGTCAGTGCCCCTTGGCGGCGTGCTGGCAACAGCGGAGCCGCGCGCGGCGTTGCCTGGCCGGCCGCTGCAGTGGGCCGCCGGCTCCTCCAGGCGCTGCGCCGCTTCCGGGTTCTGGCGCTCTCCCTGCACTTCGCGACCAGCGCAAACAAAGTAGCAGGTGACACCGAGTGCCCTGCCTCGCTTTGTTCAATTACTTGTTGTTGTTATGGTCTTCAGTCCAGAGACTGGTTTGATGCAGCTCTCCACCCTACTCTATCCTGAGCAAGCCTTTTCATCTCCTCATAAGAACGGCAACCCACATCCACTTCAATCTGCTTACTATACGCGTCTCTTGGTCTACCTCTGCGATTTTTACCCCACACACTTCCCTCCAGTGCCAAATTTACGATTCCTCGCTGTCTAAGAATGTGTCCTGCCAAGCGATCCCTTCTTTTAGTCAGGGTGTGCCAAAAATTCCTTTTCTCACCAATTCTGTTCAGTACCTCCTCATTAGTTACGCGATCCACCCACCTAATCTTCAGCATTCTTCTGTAGCACCACACTTCAAAAGCCTCTGTCCTCTTCCTGTCCACACTGTTTATCGTCCATGTCTCACTCCCATACAAAGTCATACTCCACACAAATGCCTTCAGAAACGACTTCCTTAGGCTTAAATCAATATTCGATGTTAACAAATTTCTCTTTTTCAAGAACGCTTTCTACCCATTGCCATTCTGCATTTTATATTCTCTGTACTGCGATCATCATTTGTTATTTTGCTGCCCAAGTAACAAAACTCATCTACCTCCTTTATTGCTTCGTTACCTAATCTAATTCCTTCAGCATCACCTGATTTTCTAAGACCGCATTCCATTATTTTTGTTTTGCTCTTCTTAATGTTCATTTTATAAGCTCTCTTCAACACACTGTCCATTCCATTCAACTGCTCTTCCAAGTCCTGTGCTGTCTCTCTATTCCAAATTTCTCCTTGCTTTCCTTTATACCTTGCTCAAGTACAAATTGAACAACATTGGAGAAAGGTTACAACCCTGTCTTACTCCCTTCCCAACTGATGCTTTCCTTTCATGCCCTTCGAGTCTAATAACTGCGGTCTGGCTTTTGTATAAGTTGTAAATAACTCTCCTTTCCCTGTATTTTACCCCTGCCGACTTCAGAATTTGAAAGAGTGTATTCCAGTCAACATTGTCAAAAGCTTTCTCCAAATCTACAAAAGCTAAAAATGTAGGTTTGCCTTTCCTTAATCTATCTTCTAAGATAAGCCGTAAAGTGAGTATTGCCTCCCGTGTTCCTACGTTCCTCCTGAATCCAAACTGATCTTCCCCGAGGTCATCTTCTACCCGCTTCTCCATTTTCCTGTAGATAATGCGTGTTAAAATTTTGCAACCATGACTTATCAAACTGGTGTTTTCACACCTGCCTGCGCCTGATTTCTTTGGAGTGGGGATTATTACATTTTTCTTAAAGTCTGAGGGTATTTCGCCTGTCTCATACATCCTACACACCAATTCAAATAGTTTTGTCATGGCTGGCTCTCCAAGAGACTTTAGTAGCTCTGTGGGTATGTCATCTACTCCTGGGGCTTTGTTCCCACCTAGGTCTTTCAAGGCTCTGTCAAATTCATCTCTCAGTATAGTATCTCCTATTTCATCTTCATCTACTTCCTCTTCCTACAAGTTCATTTTCTTTGTAGAGCTGCTCTGTGTACTCTTTCCACCTTTCAGTTACTTACTAATTAATATTGACGCTCCTGCCATACCCAGGCAACACGAAGGCATTCCACTCCATAGTAATGACGCACACATTAAACTACTCAAATTGATGGGGGGATAGAAATTTTTCATAACTATTTCCCTAAATATCTACCTTCCTCACTCGGAGACACTTATGTAAACAACACTGCACTAACCTGTCAAAGCAGCTACCAGACAGCAACAGGAAATAACGGGGATAGCAAATACGTAAAGCTGCAATTTCTCTTGCGTACTCAATTTCGAAGGTTTTTTTCTTGTTCGGGTTTTCAGCACGACTTCGTAAATGTACACGGTCCATTGCGGGTTATTCCACGAAATCTCAAAGGGGTAATAAGATGGCTATTTTAGGATTAAGTCACGTCTAAATGGATAACTACCAAATAACACTACCGTAAATCTTAACAATTTCTGAGAAATTTACATTTGGCTGCTCAAAAGTACGTGTTCAAATGTTTTCAAAGCTATGGACCAAACTGCAGTGGTCATGTCCCCAGACTTACAAATTACTTACTTATGCTAAGGGCCGGCCGCGGGGACTGAAGCGCTTCAGTCACGGTCTGCACGGCCACTACGGTCGGGGGTTCGAATCCCCCCTCGGGCATGGATATTTGTGCCGTCCTAGTTCGTAAGTAGTTCATAAGTAGTTTGTAAGTTTAGGGACTGATGACCCAGTAGTTAAAGTCCCATAAGCTTAACAAACATTTGAACATTTTTTTTTATGCTAAGGACAAAACACACACACACACACACACACACACACACACACACACACCACACGCAATTTAAACATGGAAAATAAAAATTTATATAAATATAACTATAACTGATTTTAACACGCCGAAATGACAATTCACTTTTGCCATTTAGCCAGGCCAGAGCCTGGATAAAAGTATGAGGGAGTCAGTTTATTACGAAAATTTGGAAGACGGAATATGGTCACATCCGGGAAAAACGCCGTGATTACCTGGCAGTTAATATTTTTTCGTTGATGCTGTCACAAATTTTTATTTATGACAAGTTTCAGGACACGTCTGTCATCTCCGGAAACGTTACAAAACATTTTTTTGTCATTAGTCTTCTCACTGGTTTGATGCGACCCGCCACAAACTCCTCTCCCGTGCCAACCTCCTCATTCAGAGCAGCACTTGCGACCTTTGCTGTATGTGTTCCAATCTCTGTCTCCTCTTCCAGTTTTTGCCTTCTACAGGTCTGTCTAATAAATCGCAGATATTCCCTGATGCCTTGGCACATGTTCTACCATCCTAACTCTTATTAGTGTCTTGGAAAGCTCTTTTCCTCGCCGATTCTGCGGAGAACCTCCTCGTTCGTTACCTCATCAGTCCACCTAATTATCAACATTCTTCTGTTCTGCTTTTCGCACAGTCCACGTTCGCTATCATTCATGCTGTGTTCCATGCGTATTTTCTTGGAAATTTCTTCCTCACCTCAAGGCCTATGTTTTGACACCAGTAGACTTCTCTTGGGCATGAATGCCCTCTTTGTCTGTGATAGCCTACTTATGTCTTCCTTGCTTCGTCCATCGTGGGTTATTTTGCTGCAAAGGTAACAGAATTCCTTGCCTTTGTGGAAGCTGTGCTCACCAAATCGCCTTTCTTTGGTTTACCGTCAATCCAAATTGTATGTTCATTAGTCTGTTCATTCCGTTTATCAGATACTTTAATTCTCCTTCGCTTTCACAGACGTTAGCAATGTCATCAGCAAATATTTTATCATTGTTACCATGTCAACCTAAATTTTGGTCATTTTCCACTCTTATTGTTCTCTCTTGGTACTAATATTCTACATTGTCGAACGTCTTTTCCAGTTCAACAAATCCTAAGCAAGTCTTGTTTCTCTTCAGTTTCGCTTCCATTATAAAGCGTAACATTAAAATTGCCTACAGACTGGCTTTACCTTTCCTAAAGCCAAACTGATGGTCACCCAACCGATCCTATATTTTTTCCCTTTCTTCGTCATTGTCCATTGATTGTCATAGGTGCGGGAAAAGCTAAGCATAGCGCCGCCATGCTGCTGTACCATAACATATAATGAACGAATAGACGAGTTATGTATCGCCTGGACATTGCAGTAACACTATTGAAGTACAGCCTGTGCCAATACGGCCTAACAGCTCTTGGGTCTTCTACCTGTCGGGCAGAGATCGGACGGGGAGATAAGCGCACCTTCGCTCGACCTTTTCTGGGTGCAAATGTCACTGGGTGCGATTGTCAGGACACCGACGGGAGCAGGCGCGCACTCCGCAGTAAGGCGCCTTGGGGCTCACGGTCATTTCCACGTGGCTCAAGTGTGTGTACTCTCCATTAGCCAGTCACTAACCTCCCTATTTCAGAGATGTAGTATTAGTACTGGGCCGGCCGCGTGGCGGAGGGAACTGAGGCGCTTCAGTCACGGTCTGCACGGCCACTACGGTCGGGGGTTCGAATCCCCCCTCGGGCATGGATATTTGTGCCGTCCTTAGTTGTAGGTAGTTCATAAGTAGTTTGTAAGTTTAGGGACGGATGACCCCGTAGTTAAGTCCCTTAAGCTTAACAAACATTTGAACATTAGTACTGGGTTGACCCACAGATCTCAATTATGTTGTGAATTAACTATGTAGTCAACTAAATTGATATAATGTATAAAAGTGGGATACATCATTTGATAAAATTGTAGAATCAAACTGTATTTTCGTAGTGTGCTTAAAATTTGTGGTTTAGCTCTCTACAGGAAATCAGTAAAAACTTTTAATTTGCGCTTTTTCACCCTTTAGGGTTACTATTGTCGTCTTCTTATTCGTCGCAGAGACATAAAATACCTACATATTAAAAAAATTATACAGAGGTAAAGAAGGGTTTTTACATGTTCTTAGCCCAAAATCCAGCTATGTCAGTAGCGTTTGGTTGTGCTGATGTTAAGCCCTCGAAGGTATAACGTGACGGACAGAGGGGCAGTTGTACATATGGGTGGTCGTTTGAAGTCACTGAGGATGCAATAATTTTCATAGCCCCATTTGTTTAGAATTACTTTTGACCTTGCTGCGACACTGCATAGTCGCTTCGCAGACTTCCTAAGTATCCAACTCTCGTTGTGTCCAACAGCTAAGGCTTTGGAGGGCTCCATTCACGGGTGCCCTACCACATCCTTCCAGCATTCTACCGTTGTTCTGTTGCCATTCTTGGTTCTCAGCTGATGTGAAGAACAAAAAAAAAAAAAAAAAAAAAAAAAAAAAAAAAAAAAAAAAAAAATTGTTCGGAGATTTAAGCCTCTGTGCTGTTGTTTTCCATGGAGCGGGTGCCACCTAGAGACTATTCATTTTTCTCTGTTTGTAGGCTGCCTATTCTCGTCTAATTGCTGCAGGTGCAATACCGGCCAGATGACAAGATATTACTTACAGAGGTTGGCTGCAGACATCCTGTAACGATTCTGGCAGATTCGTTGGGGGCGACGTCGACTTGTTTGGATTGTACTGACCTATAGCAAAGTGAGCTACCTTATTCGCAAGCGAAGTAGCCTAGAGATACGGCTGACGTTCTTACAACCTTACGTATTGCGTCCCAGGTGGAACCCGTCAGTCGTCGCACAATGTTGATTCGACCACACAACTGGAGTTTTGTTGCATTGCCGTTTAAATGTCGCGCTCAAGTTAGAATTTCTGCAGTGTTCCAAGTCAATATCCCTCCACCTCACTTGCAGCTGTTTGTTGCGCATATAGAACGTACATATCTGGGTTTTCATTGCGTTTGTTTTCAGTTGATTACGGCAGTAATAGGATTGAAGCTCTCCCAGTGCATCATTCAGCCTCTTTCCACATCCTCAAACGACGGTCCCTGAGCAGATATGATCCCATAGTTAGCATATACGTAACTGCTGGTAGTGACAGGAAGTTGCGGAACGGTTGTTTACACATTGAAAAGGGATGGAGCCAATACACTTCCCTGAGATAAGCCATTGGTAAGGTTTCGCCATCGGACAAGTTTTCCCTGAAACTCTACAATGAATTGACGATTCTGAAGTAGGTTTCTATCAGTAAATTTTCGATGCGTAGTGACCTTGTGCAGTTTTTCAATTAGTTGTTGAGTGTTGACAGTGTCGTAGGCGGCAGTCAAATCAATAATAACAGCTCCTGTACCCCTTTTCTTCTTAAATTCGCCCTCTGTATACTGTGTTAGACCTATTATTTGTGAGGTGCAGTTTCTTTCAGGACGGAAAACCCCCTTGTTGTGGTATGAGTTTGGGCTCGATCACATAATGTGAGTTGAGTTTGTAATATTCTTTCAAAAATCTTAGAAATGTGACAGAGAAGTGATACAGGTAGATAGCTTTTGGGATCTTTGATGTCCTTTCCAGGTTTGAGGATTGTTATGACTAGATTTTCTCCTTATACTTGGAATCTTACAGCCCTACAGGCATTTATTAAACATATTTAACACACACTGTTTGGTCTATGGGCTAAATGTTTGATCTGTTCTACTGGAATATCATTTAGTCCAGCAACTTTCCCTTTTAAATTTTGCAATGGAGTCGTTATACTCATCTATTTTGGTGGGCTGTGACAGTGAGCTTGTTACATCCTCCGTGGTATTGCACATATTCTTGGTTTGTCTACGAGATCTGTTTTCTGGTTTTCCATTTTTTAGTAATTGAGTGTCTACGTTATCCGCTGAAATATTGGCATGGTTCTTCAGAAGAGTTGGGTCATTGCTTAACCACTTAAGAAGGATTCATGCTTTATGACTGTTTATGATCATGTCAAGTTCCTGTATAAGATTAACCCAACCTTTTTTTAACTTCTGAGTTAGAATTTAACAATTGTTGCCCTGCAGCCACTGTTGATTCATAGAATGGAGCTTTTTCGAACAATGGCCTTGGATGTACTCAGTTTTACAGACTCGGGTTATAGCTAAACCTGAACGTTTTTTCGTGGTATCTAAGAACTTATCGTATATGACACGACTAGGATGTAAGGATGCTACCTCGCGATACGATTTTTCCTGGCCTTACGGAAGCTGTACCTTCGGCAGAACACTACACAAACTGGTCTCACAGCAGTCATTACTTGTCACATTACAGGTCGGTATTGTTTTTTTTTTTTTTTATAGAGGGGCATACTGGTATGCATTGATGACCTACAGATTCTGTTGTTGTCTTAAACCAGTGTGCGATACCTCTTGACCTCGCGGGTTATGGCGTCTTGTCAGGGATTGTGCGGCCACTCGCTCGGAGATACGTGTCATCCCTCGGGCGTCTCTCTCTCTCTCTCTCTCTCTCTCTCTCTCTCTCTCTCTCTCCCTGCGCGCGTGCGTGTGTGTGTATGTGTGTGTTCTTAGCATAAGTTAATCTGAGTAGTTCGTAAATCTAGGAACTGATGACCTTAGCAGTTTGGTTCCTTCGGCTTACAAACATTGGATGCCCATTTGTGAATGTTCCCCAGAGCATAACTGAGCCGCCACCAGCTTGGCTCTGTCCCAATAATACAGGTGTCAAGGAGCTCTTCTCCTCGGAATTTTGACGGATTCGTACCGTCCCATAACGAAGAAGGTGTAGGGATTTATTAGACTATAAAACGTTCTGCCACTGCACCAACATGACTATGTCACGGCTCATTTCAATTGTAGTTACCGGTGTTGTGGGATTAACTTTGCACATGCGCGCGCGTGCGCGCGAACACACACACACACACACACACACACACACACACAAACATTCCCTGCCCAGCATTAAAAGTCCGTTGTTAGTTCTACCGCAGTACGCCTCCTGTCCTGTTTACCCGTGTGTGCAGCCTAAGACGTCCGACATCTGTAGTGAGGGGTGATCACCCAACTCCTCGAAGTTTGGCCGTCGTTTGAACCTGGTGTCGCCACTTGTTGAAGATATTCGCCACAGTACTCACAGAACACACAAGTCGTGCAGTTTCTGGAACGCTTGACCTTGATCAAATTAAGGCGCGCGCCTTCCCCATTCCACACTCGGACAACACGCTCACTGATACTATGTATACTGTGATGGTGTCGGACTAACAGTCATTTCTAGTCAGGTGACTCTGCTATCGCTGGGACAGATTTATATCTATAGTAGGTAGGTGGTCATAATATTCGGGCTGATCATTTATATTTGAAAGGTCCATCCGCTCATTGTGATTTAATGTTCTCCACATTCTCGGTGAGTTACCAGATTGTATGCAAGCTACAATTATTAGATAAGTTTGTGACTTATTAGGCTTCACTCAGTAAAATTTTGAGTCCGTGTAACACATCTTCTATATCTATTCAGACAGCCAGGCAGCCCTGAGATCACTGGCAGCTCCTGCAACAAGGTCTAAAATTGTTGCAGAATGGCACAGTCTTCTAGTGGAGCTAGGGGAAAGCAATAGAGTAAACCTGTTGTGGGTCCCTGGCCACTCGGGGATTAGTGGTAACGAACATGCCGACAGATTAGCCAGGATGGGGGCAGAGACTCCATTTATTGGACCGGAAACTGTCCTGACAATCACCAAGGCAATGATCAAATTGGAGCTACGTAACTGGCTCAGAAGACAGCACGTAGAATATTGGACCAAAGTCCATCAACAAAAACATGGCAAGGTAATGATGCCAAAGCCATGTTTTAAAAGAAGCTCTGCAATCCTGGGTCTGAACAGGAGAGAGATTAGACTCGTGGTTGGGTTGCTGACAGGCCATGGGAATTTCATAAAACACCTATGTACAATGGGAATAACAGAAGAGGACCCTAAATGTAGGATCTGTGATGACGGTGATGAAACTGCATCACTTCTAATCGCATTGCATTGCATTGGAGAGTAAAAGGCACAAAACATTTGGGACAATCAGACCCGAAGAAATTGTGTCTAATGAAGAACTGGTAAAGGGACTCCTTGCACTGTTCAAGGGCATTGGTTGGCTTTACTAGACATACAGGGAGGGATACCGCACAATAAACTCTGTTTCGGTGCGGGCAGTGGCGGGTTGGACCAACACTGTTTTGGCTTCCCTGAAAAAATCAAATCAAAACACATCCTTATTCTTGCAAGGGAACCATTTTTTCGTCGTTCAGAAACTACTGATCCTTACACTTTGCTGCTACTCACAAAATTGCCCACAAATGCGTCCATAATCGGAACTAACGTTACTGTCTGTGTGAGACATTAATTAAGAGAAATGAGTTTTTATTTAGCAACGATTTGTGAGAGTTGGAGTTTGCAGCTTCCAGCCATCGGTAATTGAGAGCCGGCGGGCGGCACCCCCGGGAGGGCAGATTATCGTACAGATTTACGAGGGCCCCTCGCCATTTGCATTTAATGCGCTCGTAAAAAGTAAGCGATATTTCTGCGATTAAAGTTTAATGCGGAATTCTTAGCATTCGGGGGTTTCGTGGGTCCTTAAAAGCGAGGCCACGACTATCGGGGGAAAGCCATCGGCGTTTCCTTTCCTTTGAATGTCGCGCCCGCTGGATTTATTGCTGGGACCGACGACAGCGTGGCGTGGCACGGCGCGGCGCGCGAGCCCTGCTCAGCCGATGAGCCCGCTTTGTTCTGCGCTCGCTGGCAGCTGCGTGTTCCCAGGGCAGCCGCTATGCTGCTCCAGCGGGAACTAACTTCGCCATGTATTAACTTTCGGTAGGACGGATGGCTTGTAGATACGGTAAATAATTGGTTTACGATTGACGAAATTTGCAGTATGCGTTTGCGGCGGATGAGAAATGCACACGATTTCCGTTTCAGTAGAGGCATACACCATGTGTGCCAGTAGCGCCACGTAAAAGTACCGCGTGGGCGTTGTTTTACGCAAAGAGTTTAAAGTATGCTTCGCAGAAGGCAGCAAGCACTTTTCGGGGTGGAATCGAGGAAAAATAATTGCTTATAAGAATTGCGGATTACCCTTCAGAGAATTCGGTGATCGTGTTGTACGTCCGACCAACCATCTGTGATGTGGATATGCAATCGTCGGATACAGGAGACTACGATGGACCAATGGGAGCGATTGAACTCGTATCCTAGCACCACTACGTGTGATTACAGACATTGCGCGCATGGGTCACTCTACCGCATAACAGTAAATTTGGTCTGTTGCGCATCAAGAAATGTCCGCGCGCACCACTCGTCGTATTTTTTAGCAGACTGGACTGTTCGCAATTGTCCATAGCTGCGTTTACTGCCACAATGGCAATGGCGCCACGAATGACGGACCTGGGTGACCGAATGGAACGGAATTGTGTATACCGACAAATCCCGACTCTGCGTGGACCACCACAGTGATCAGATTAGCTTGTGGGGGCGCCGTGGCCAGAGACGATGAACTATTATAGCGCTATAATTGTGCTGCACCCTGCGATATTAAACCCTAAGCATCCATCCATCCCTGCGATATGGTTAGGGCTGATATTGGATTCCGCTCCTCCTTCCCCCGCCCTTCCCTAGCGCATTGCCGGTGACACAAACCAGCCAGCGTTACATCTCTGAAGTGTTGTAGATTATTGCCCTCCCAAATCGTCAGAGCTTGCCGACGGCCATAATGCCTACCGTACGTGGCACGTAATCTTCTAGACTTCGTCGGCCATCGCTTTGCATTGCTACCTGTAGCCTTTTTCCCCCGTGTTATTTCTTATTGAAAACGCCTGGTTGAAGATTGCGAACGACTGGCTCGAGATACACCACCGGCTGCTGCGCCAGATAAACTTTGGCAGTATGGGGGAGCAGCGTGGACTGCTATACCCGAAAAACACATCTAAGATTCAGTACCGAGGGCGGAGCAGCAGATTTTATCGGCAGTGGTGGCAATACTCAATATATTATTTCCTCGCTCTGCATGCGGTTGTATTTCCCATCATGTGATCTTTGTACATCAAGTTTTCTCCCAAATTTTGTTGTGATACACCTGTTTTCTTGACTAAAAGAAGGGATCGATTGGTAGGACACATTCTTAGACATCAAGGAATTGTGAATTTAACGTTGGAGGGAAGTGTATGGGGTAAAAATCGCATAGGGAGACCAAGAGATGATTACAGTAAGCAAGATTCAGATGGATGTAGGTAGCCGTTCTTATGAGGAGATGAAGAGGCTTGCTCAGGTTTGAGAAGGGTGGAGAGCTGCATCAAACCAGTCTCCGGACTGAAGACCACAACAGTAACACCTGTCTTACTTGGTGTTATAATTTGGATGACCAATAATGTATATTGACAATAGACTGAGACATTTCGACAGTTAAGTCACTCATAATTATCCATACAACTTCTTGCCCGATTGCTGCGTTAGTTATTGAAGTAGGAGCGTGCATTTCCTCTGGTATCCTACTCACAGGACCGTTGCAACCATCGGCTAAGAAGTTGTATGAGCCTTTGTGAATAAACTTGGAACTGTTTCAGCCAGTGGACAATAGATGTAAATCTTCACTGATAAAATCTGTAGTCAATTTAGTGTGCTGCACAATGATGATGTGTGGCAATTGTGAGCAAAGAAATGTCACTGACGACGTAAAATGTGGCAGAATGTGCCAGAAATTCGTCAAGCTTAGTAAGTCAGTGTTGTACAAATTACACCAAGGAGGGACATGACATTGAATGGAGTGAAATTGAAATTTTTGTCCCAAACAACTAGGAAAAAAGATAATACAATAGAATACATGTGTTACTAGACGTCGCGCGGAATTGCCGAGTGGTCTAAGGTGTCATGCTACGAACTGGGCGGCCGTTTCCGTCCATGGTTAGAATTCTCATTCTCGCTGTGTGTGTTCTCCTTAGTGTAAGTTAAAGTAATTTGTAAGTCTAGGGACTGATGACCATAGCAGTTTGGTTCAAATGTTTGTAGAGCTTATGGGACTTTACTACGGGGTCATCAGTTCCTAAACTTACAAACTACTTATGAAATAGCTAATACTAAGGACGGCACAAATATTTATGCCCGAGGGGGGATTAGAACCCCCGACCGTAGTGGCCGTGCAGACTGTGACTGGTGCGCCGCAGAACGCTTGGCCATCGCGGCCGGCCAGTTTGGTTCAATACGTTTACAAACATTTGCTCTTAGGCAGCAATATTATGAACTGAATACTAACTTCGAAAAAAGTCATAGGTTTTATCTCACTGAATTTGACTCCAAAATTGAAATCGAGTTTAGATTGCGAAATTTGAATAGACCAAACAAGCGCGAACGTGACAACGTAATTTCGAAAATGGCATGTTGGCACAGGTAGATATTAGGCAAAATGTGAACCACGATATTTATTCCAACAAAAATATGCATCAGACTGTGAATATCATTCGCTCACTTCATTCTAACAATCGGTATCACGGCTGATGTTAACAATAAATGTATTTGCCATCAGACACTACGCTGAGTATCGTCTTGACCTGCGCATTAGTAAATGTTGTCAGAATGACAGTGTGTCAGAACTATTGGGAAACAAAGTGAAGTCGTTTTTAACTGTTGCGCTATGCAAAACACCTGTCGTCTGTTGGTCCCACCACTGAAAGAAATTTTTAATAATTTGACTAAATCGTTGAAGGCAAATACCGGAATTTCTACTGTGAAAAGTCCACCGTCTGATTTCCTTTCACGTTCTTTTCAGATGAATAATCCGGCCTTATTCCAACGATTGTTGTAAAGCGTGAGGGAATTTTGAAATCTGTATGGTCGAGTGAGAATCTCATCCTCGATCGATCCTAGTTTGAGTCCACTGTCTTAATACTATAGCGTTGTGTCACTCAGTAACTCTAGGAAAGTTTGCCCGCTTCGTTTTACGGAACATTACAAGATAGTGTCTATCACTTGATTTCTTTCTCACAAGGTAATGCTTCACCAATTCGTGTCGTCATGATTAGTTTGTCGCTTCACGGTGCTGTCTTCACGGTTGTAGGCCGTCAGTCGGTAACGGAAATAACGTCACAGAGCGGTGTCTAGCCAACGGTGCAGGTGGCCGGTTGAAATGGCGCGATACTTGGAATTGTGTTACGTGTCAATACGGACGTTTGCGAACCACGTGGCGCTTACTCAGGCGACGGTGAGCCCGAAGGACACGGTGTGGAAGAGGGAAATACCCGCTGCCCGGCTCTCTCTGTAGAAACCTTGTGTGATTTCTTGTCCCACTACTATCGGTTGCAGCACTGCAGAGCGACTATATCGAACTCGCCTTCGCGTAGGTTCTGCGAGCATACCGTTTGCGTTACTGGCGCCACGTTCACCCATAAATTGGCTGTAGAGTGGACAAATATAACTTGTTGCAAAACATTTTAGGAATTACCATCTCTATGCTAAATTATTTTCTTGTTTCATACACGAATCTATATATGTGAATGTCTGTTCGGTGTACGTTTATCCCGTCTGAACCACAAGACATAAAGAGCTAAAAATTTGTACAGTTACTAATGTCTACCCGATGAAGGCTTTAGGCACGGTTTTATGGCGATCGGATGGCTATTTATCTATATATATTAATGTAAATTTCTGTTCGGTGTACGCTTATCACGTCCGAACGACAAGACGCAGAGACTTAAATATTTGTACAGTTACTGATTTATACCTGAGGAAGGTTTTAGACACGGTTTTATAGCGATCTGATAGATATTTCGTAATTTGAAGAATATAACGCGAAATGCGGAACAATATTTACTCTTTGAAAATGGTGTTATTGGTTGCATTGTTGCTTGAAGATTGATAATGAGTAAATTGCGATGGAAAAGTATCGGTGTATATAAAATTCTACGTGTGTGTGTGTGTGTGTGTGTGTGTGTGTGTGTGTGTGTTAATATTTAGCTCTGCAGCGAAAACTACAGAACGCGAACGAATGGTCTGTGTGTAATTGTTGACCGAAGTCTCCCGTTGTACTCCATAGCAGTTCCACGCCGATAGCTATAAGGGGCTGGAAGATATGGTGGTTGAAAGTCATCAAATTATTTTAAAAAATCGGATTGAAGGCCAGCGATGACGTTTGCCAGTCTATAGCAAGAGCGAAACGTGATGCCATATATCTTTGGCCTATGCGTGCTACAATGTCTTCAGCTCTTTCTCTGTAAGGATAAGCACAAGAATAAAGAAATATAGGAATAAATAAATAGCACACTACTGAAAGATAGCTTATCTATCATAATCAACCAACACGCGAGCGGAGCCGCGGGTTTAAGCTAGTCATTCATACTTCCGAACCAGTAGATGAGGGCTTTCCGCATTTTCGAAAGGCGTTAACACTACAATACACTGCATAGTAGTACCGCTGTAGGGTAGTTACTCATTGGGCTTCGGAATCGTTTGCAGAAAGACGACGGGAGCACAAGGTGCCGAGCTTACGTTAGTTAATTTAAGTAGGGCGTCATTCAGCTTTCACAAATTCGATTGATGACTGTTTTGTTGTATTGCACCCGTATGTGTTTGTTTATTCTCAGACGTACTAATTTCGCAGAAGGTTGGGAGATTATTATCAGAAATAGAACATTTAGGATTTTTTGTTCAGTTTGGCATTAAGCAGTTAAATATGTAGTTTCGTGATCTTTCCTGTACTGAAAGTAATAAGAAAACGAGACTGAATAAGAGATTTTGAATACTATTTGAAAAACCGTAATGAGCTCGACCTGGATTCATACGTTGGCAAACCTGGGAAGGTTAAAATTGTTGCAAATGTTCAAATGTTTGTAATGTCTATGGGACTTAACTACGGCGTCATCAGTCCCTAAACTTACAAACTACTTATGAACTAACTAAGACTAAGGACAACACAAATATCCATGCCCGAGGGGGGATTCGAACCCCCGACCGTAGTGGCCGTGCAGACCGTGACTGGAGCGCCTCAGTCCCCTCGGCCACCGCGGCCGGCTAAAATTGTTGCCACGTTAGCGATACAGTCACATAGATTTGTGAAATACTTCCGGGCGCATTTACTGTTTAAACTTAGCATTGACTATCGAAATGTAGATTATGATGAGCTGTTCGACCATTGTTTCCCATCCTTTTCCTTATGCGCAGTCTCCGTGACAGCTAAACTTACGATAGAACTTCCAAACTCACTTATAATACCTACAGCTGATTTCTTGCTATACTTTACAACCAACCATCCTCACAGAGCTCGATGGTCCCTTTTCCCTCTCCGTCAGCTGATGATCTCTTCGTGGTATTCACTTAGTTGTGGTAGTTCATTCGCGCCTCCAGTCACATCGTCAGTCATCGGCTTGGGCTGCTTTAGAAGTGTTGGAATGCCGCTAATTAGTATATTACTCATTTTCAGCAGACATCCATTGACTAGTCCCAAGTTCGAAGTCAATCGAACCGATCCATTCTGCTCGTCCTGCTTCCCTACTGCCAATAAAATATTCCCGGTCATTTTTTATACTTGCGGGTCCACCTCTCGTGATAGGTAGTGGCCAATTCTGCGTCGTGTTGGTGTATCCGGATACTTAGGATAGGGAGCTGTATGTTTGTGTATTACATGCATATAACACACAAGGATTGCAAACGACTTTCGTTATACGCAAATAAGTAAGGCGCATATAGCATACACTTAAGTAGCTCTTTATTTAGTTGCGTAGGTGGACTCCATCCCAATTATGTTAATGAAGATGATCATTATTCTGTTGGTGCTAGTGTATTTCGCAGTGTGTGTAAAAGAATCGCCACATATCAACCCGTCGCATGTCGCTCAGTGATCTGTCGTCGGTTCTGTGCTGCCTTTGTTCGCGGAATCGCGGGAAGAAAGCGGCTGTGCCGTGAGCTGTGCGCTGGGATTCGCGACGTGAAAGTCGCAACGGCCGCCCCCACCGTTGCCAGCTCTGCGTTCCACTTCTCCCGGCCGACGTCCTCAGCAGACAAAATCAGCCGCACGCCACATTTAACAGGCGTCATACATGAAATCATGACGGCAAAATTCCTTTCACAAGTACCTGCAGTTTAAAACTTGGGCAAGTAATTTTGGGGTTGAGCTGCTCTGTGCTACAAATACAGCCGTCTGAGCAGGTGGATAGGGGGGGGGGGGCGGGGGTTCAAAACGCGGTGGCGGCGTTTTTTTATTGCAAATCGGACTTAAAAGTCCTGGTAGAGGTAGGCAGCCATTATTAACATGACAACACAAAGGATTCTAAAAAAAGCTGATTGGCTGTGGTAATGAAGGAGTTGTAGATGTTTTAAAATCCTTTATTTTTCTCTTTACGCTGACGCGTTTCGGGTCCAGCCCATCATCGGAGCGCCTGGTGACAAAGAACACGATACAGTATATAGTTACAAAGACCAAATTAAAAAAGACTCTGTCATTTACAGTAATAATGCACATACCTTTCCTGATTGGAGAACGGAAAGAGATGCATGTAAAAGCTCATACTACAGTAACGGTCAATATCAGCTGTACTTGTAACATAAGTTGCTAGCTCGATGGATCACACGCAAATACCACTAAATGGAAAGTATACTATTGAGCAACCTAGGCGTAGCATAGCCGCCCTCTTTGTAGGGCCGCAGAAGTTACCATAATTTACAAGGATAAAAAGAACTCAATGGCGAGTTAGTTAAAAACAATTTCAATAATGGAAAATAGTTGTCAAACAATAAAACAACATATTTAGAACCTATACTACTAATTTTTGTTTTGTTTAGGATATTCTCGTGTACCAACAACGTCATGAATATTGTGGATATAAAATCTCTCCATAAGAGGGGAAGAAGTAAACGCACCACCAATATCTAATCAAAGGACAAATAACAGAACCAACCTGTAGCGGGAACTAACTTTGCCAGTATTCACTTTAGGTAGGACGGATGGCTTGTAGATACGGTTGATAATTTGTTTACGATTGACGAAATTTGCAGTATGCGTTTGCGGCGATGATAAATGCATGCCGGCCGCGGTGGCCGAGGGGACTGCGTCGCGACAGTCACGTTCTGCACGGCCACTACGGTCGAGGGTTCGAATCCCCCCTCGGGCATGAATATTTGTGACGTCCTTAGTATTAGCTAGTTCGTAAGTAGTTTGTAAGTTTAGGCACTGATGACCCCGTAGTTAAGCCCCATAAGCTCTACAAACATTTGAACATTTAACCATTATGTCATGGTTATGGAAAGCATAACTGTCCAGTAAGTAGGGGACCCGAGTTAGAAACTCTGTCCGGCACACATTTTCAATTATTACTGCTGTTAGATACTTGGGAATAAGGCCGTGATCCAGGACATAATTCTCTGTCTGAGGTTTCGTCTACCACTGTTGAAGTCTATGCTGACACAAAACACTAGTTCACACTTTAGTCAACTCAGCAAGTCGTAATTTTTCTTTTTCTATCCATGCACGCAACCGTTGGTTCGAGACATAATGAGACCCGCCTACGATCATAGGTACGAAAACCTGACTGAAGTGTGAAGCGTTTTCTGTGTGCAAAGTCTTCGAAGATATCTTCAACAGTGGAGTACGATATGTCAGGCGGAGGATTATGGCGTGGATCATGGCCTTAACCCCAAGAATCTAATATCAGCAATAATTCAACAGGCGGTCGTGAATGCCTACATTCGATGAGAAATTTGTAACTTCATGTACTTCAGTGCTGCGTACTGACAAGGAATAAGTAGTCTGTGTTTCATTGGTTCGTTTCTTGGGTGGTTGAGCTTCATGTGAGAATTTGTAGTTGAATTGGTGCTAACAGTATGGTCACGTCCACCTCGGACTGAAGGGACAGTCCCTTCTCTTTAATTAGTTACATTTTATAGCATGGCGCCACGTAACATGTCCAGTGAAAACTGTGAGGCAGTCAACAATCTGATATTGAACACGACAGTCCTTTACTAGGTATAGTCTGATGGAGGTAGTATTTTCATTGCCTTCCTCCGACCTTTATACTCACCCAGTTCTTCATAGGGGGACCTACAGTTTCATGTGGATTTCGAACGCCGGTGCAACTCGACTTTTTCCCCTTCATCATTGCCCGAGATGAAAGAAGTTAAAAGTGACACATGAAAATCCTACGATTAACCGGGGATCTGACCTGCGACCTTTGGATTCCTAGCGCTTAGTCACCTTGCAACTTACCATAATGTGTTCTCGCGATGTCTGCCATTGGGAAAAGACGACACAGGTTTCCGAATGGCACCAGGTGACTCACGAGCCAGGACAATGATACCAGAGTAGAGAAGGACAAGGGCCTTGGGGTCAAAGAGGGTAATGTGTGTGGCGTCGGCTGTTTGGTGTTTTTCGCGTCACAGGAAGCGCGGCAGACGGCGGCCGGCGGCGCGCGCAGACTGCGGAGCGGCCGAGTTTCTCGGAACGCCGCGGCTCTTTATTCTGTAGGCGGCCGGCGGTTCCCACAGCGCATCCTAATGCGCCGGCCACCATTCAGCCGCGCCGTGAGAACCACACACCGCTCTCTGCTCCCCCCACACACCAAATGTCATCTGCTTCAAGCACGTGACAACTACTTTAGGTTTCCACCGGCCTGAGTTTACATATGGCAGCATCGGCTGAAGAGACACGTTCGTCTGATCATCCGGATTTATCCCGTTTTATCTATCTATATAAATGATCTGGTGGACAGAGTAAGTTGTAATTTGCGGCTGTTTGCTGATGATGCTGTGGTGTATGGGAGGGTGTCGTCTGTAACTGACTGTAATAGCATACAGGATGACTTAGACAAAATTTCTAGTTGGTGCGAAGAATGGCAGCTAGCTCTCAATGTAGAAAAATGTAAGGTGATGCGCATGAGTAGAAAAAAACAATCCTATAACGTTCGAATACAGCATTAGTAGTGAGCTTCTTGGTGGTGTCGCGTCGTTCAAATATCTAGGCGTAACATTGCAGATCGATATGAAATGGAACGAGCATGTAAGGACAGTTGTGAGTAGGGCTGACAGCCGACTTCCGTTTATTGGGAGAATTTTTGGGAAGATGTACTTCACCTGTAAAGGAGACCGCGTATAAAACGCTTGTACGACCACGTCTTGAGTATTGCTCAAGTGTTTGGGACCCGAAGCAGATCAGTTTAAGGGAAGACATACAGGCAGTTCAGAGGCGAGCAGCTAGATTTGTTACCGGTAGGTTCGACCAATGCGCGAGTGTCACGGAAATGCTCCGGCAACTCAATGGGGGATCGCTGGAAGATAGACTACGTCCTTTTCGTGAATTTCTGTTAAGTAAATTTAGAGGCCCGGAATTTGAAGCTGAGTGTAGTACGATCTTGCTGCCGCCTACTTACATTTCGCGTAAAGATCGCAAAGACAAGATAAGAGAAATTAGGGCTCGTACGGAGGCATATAGGCATTCTTTTTTCCCTCGTTCCATTTGGGAGTGGAATAGGAAAGGAAATGCCTAGTAGTGGTACAGTGTACCCTCCGCCACGCACCTTACGGTGAATTGCGGAGTATGTATGTAGATGTATATGTAGACACGGCTTATTTAGTTACATCCGTGGTAACCACAGTCATTTCCTTCACTTTAATTAACATTTTTGTACCCTTCATGTCTTCCATGGAAAATCGACCTACGTAGAACTTGCACAGATGAAAGTCCCGTTAAAGACATGTATAATCAGACGAGAAGGTACGTTAATGACCCAAGTAACTTGTCTCATTGACAACGGATCTTCTTTTCTTCAGTCAAAAGACTGGTTTGATGCAGGTCGCTACGCCACTAATCCTGTGGAAACCTCTTAATATCAGAAAAACAATCTTGCCAGATTAAATTAATAAATAACGTAATAATAAATAGCATCCCACATCTATTTCAAGAGAGGACTATACAGGGTGCCTCAAAAAACACCGCCAACACTATGTTGTTCGGGACGGCAAAGTGTTCGGTTTTCAGGAAGGTATCCATATCCTGGAAACGCTCGACTTGGGCGCCGGAGAACATTCAAGTCTGAGAACGAACTTTTGTGATCCGAAAGGTTTTGGTGCCTGCATACTGAAGGTATGCAAACCTTCAGACCAGTGGCGTAACTATGGGGAGGGGGGGATGAGGGGGATAGAACCCCTCCCCAGAACCCGAAAAAAAAGTAAGAAATCGTATAACAGCAATCTGGTAAAGGTAAAGATTGGAAACTTGGGGTGTTTTACCATAAGCTTTCATTGGAAAGCTTGAAATTGACTAAAATTTTGCTCGTCAAGCAGATCTATCCCCCCCCCCCCCAAGCCAAGTCCTAGTTACGCCACTGCTTTAGACCCCTGTGTATTGCGTATGGACGACCTAATCATAACATTCCTTAGTACGCGCTACAGTATTCCTCCACACAGCTCTTGTGCCCGTCCTGCTGCGGACCTTGTGTTTTGGACCAGTGCAGTTACATTGTTGACAGTAGTGGCGACATGTATCAATTCACACCTGCGAAAATGAAGGACATGGTGCTTGCTTACGGCAAAGCGGATTGCAATGGGAAAGATGTTGCCCGATTGTATGCAGAACGTGTTCCAGACAGACATATCCCACATCATTCCATGTTCTCGGTCATCGAAGAACGCCTACGAGAAGACAAAAACTTTCACGTAGGTATTTTCTGCTGAGGTTCGTCCATTGTACAGTAAAGTAAGAACACCTTGTGCTTGGTACTTGCAAATACTGTCACCTGTCTACTGTTTGTACTCTGAAAAGTGATGCGGGTCGTCCGCACTCGACTCGAACACTTCTGTTGGAGGAGAACGTGCTGCAGTTGGCGCAGGCACTGCACACGAATATAAGTGTCGTGTAGCGTGTTGTCCATTCTAACCATCTCCAGAAAGTCCAGGCATTATGGGAGGAGGGTACAGTTTGCGCAATGTATTTACAACAATGCATACTCCAGCCATAATTCCCGAGCTTGGTGCTATTCAAGGATGAATGCCTTACTAGAGACGGAATGGTAAACGTGCATAACATGCATGATTAGGTGGACGAAAATCCGCATGCCCAGGTGGTTCACAATCACCAACAGAGGTTCGGTATTAACATCTGGGCCGGGATAATTGGTGACCATACCATTGGACCCCACCCACTGCCAAATACACTGACAGGACCGATCTATCTCACATTTCTTCGAGATGTTTTGCTAACCCTGTTAGGATGGAAATGTGGCTGCAGCACGCCGAATCTCCAGCACACTTTGATGTTGCTGTGCAGAACCACCTCAACGTCGCATATTCCAATCGATGGAGTGGTAGAGGTGGACCAGTTCCGTGGTCAGCATGATCGCCAGATTGACACCTCTTGACTATTTTCTGTGTGGTTGCTTTAAGAGTACGGTGTATGTCACTATTGTAGCGTCTGCGGAGACGACCGCACGTACTTGCTCATGTGCGTGCGTCTCATCACTCGATGTACGCTCTGCAATAACGTAGGAGGTGCACAGTTCGAAGCCCTTTTGTAATGTAGACAGTGCTATGTGCTACTCATGTTGGGTTTATTGACTTAATGAGGAACCACAGACATATAAATGTATTACTAAACTGGCAATGCCGTAAACAGTGGCATTGTTGTCATTGGAGTTTAGCCGCCATATTTCTATATTATAAACGTGTCAGCAGTCGTGGTATTACAGAAAACAGCCGTAGCTCACGTAACTGCGCTCTCTTAAGAGTTTTGACATATGGGAAATTCCTATGTTGTGTATAGCTGAAACTTTTTTCAGTTGGAGTAGACTTTGACACATACAGTAATGAGTTTCATTGATTTGTTGTTATTATTGTTATCAGTTTCATTCAACTTAAGATTTTCTTTCAGTTATATGGTCATTACAAAAGTGTTGTTTATAGTGGATAACACATATTCTTACTCTTTTGAGAATTCTGACAAAATGTACAGTCTGTTTTGACACATACACTGAGTCACCATTCCTGTTTTTATTAATCTGTACCAGTTTTGATCAACTTCGGCTTTTCTGTTAATAGTATGGCCGTTATAAATGTGCTGTTTTTCGTGGATAACACACATCTTCATTCTTCTGGGTGTTTTTCAGATAACTACATTCTTCTTTAGGTGTACGTAATGAAAAAATTTGACCTATCATCCTGGTGGCCGCGCGTGATTATGCTGGTAACACCAACAAAACTGTAGATGGTCTTTGCCAACATGTTAGTATTCTTAAAATCCACATAGAGTGACTTGATTAGTGTTTCGTACAGACGATGAAGTAAATAAATAATTCTATTCGTGCTCTATGGGTGACAATTTCTTGTATGTACCCTAGTTCACTCAATAAAAGTAATGGCCCTCGTAAAACGAATATTTCGTGACAAAACATTTGCGTTGTCATGCGACTGGCTGATGCAAACGTCTCATGATTAACAGCATAAACACGGAAGCCGCCAGGATGGCAAGTACAATTTAACTGCACGTAAATAACACGTTCTTCTCATAACACGATTCGACAATGAATGTGTTAAACTATTGCGGAAGTATTAGCTCAAATACAAATCATCTTAAAACCAACTAGTATAGCTTACAACGTCATGTCGTGTCAGAAGATAATAGTAGTAGCATACGGAAGCTTTTAGACGTGAAGTGACGCAAAATGGCGGCGTTAGGCTCCAGCACAGAGGCAGGTATGTCAGTCTAGTAATGTATGGTTGTGTGAGGAACGCACACCCATCCCAGACTTCTCAGTATGCAGGCACCAAAACGGATTGGATCACAACAGTTCGTTCTCAGATTTGAATGCTCTCCATCTTCCAGGCTGAGCGTTTCCGGGTATGGGTTTCTTTTTGAAAACTTTGCTTTCCCGCACAACATACTAAGCGTTATATGTAGGTACCCTGTATTATAGGCCTTTTGACCATCTAGGGACAAATCCAGATAAACTGAGCACTTTTCTTCGTAGAACGAAAAGGTTTGGTGTGATCTATATATACTAGATTATAGTGTTTGTGTTGGAGACGAATGCTTTTTCTGGAAGCATGGCCGTATAGGCATTGTAGTCCAGTATGAATTGTTACGTATAAAGCATATTAATGAGTTCGTTGTGTCGGTTGTATTTAGTTACTTGATTCACTTTGTTTTGTATAATTTGGATGGACTTTACGTGTATTGGTTAGGCATTGAGTAATATTAGTAGGGAATCCGTTGTGGATGTATAGAAATAACTGTTCCAGGCACTGATATATACGAGAAAATACTGTTAAAATGACATTTCGTTCTACGGTAGAATTGTCAATAATATAGGTTACATTTATATTTTAGAATTTTTATCTATTGCGAACCTGCGCAGTTGTTGGGGTGGTGGCGTGTGTAGCATTCGGTTTGGGCGGGTGCCGGCCGCTGCAGTTTTCTCTGGCTGTGCCCCCGCCCTCCACACCGCCGGGATAACGATCGGCCCGGCCTGCTCTTCGTGAGTTCAGCCCTGCAGGAGAGCGCCGCTGCTAAATGCTGCCCTACCATTCATTTCATGAGCTCCTCAACCGTACAGCTTACCTTCCATCACCTACATGTATTCCTTGAAAGGAGCCCTCGGCGGTGTTTATATTTTGGTAAACCTAAGGGACAAACTACTGAGGTCATCCGTTCCTAGACTTAAACTACTTACACTAACTTACGCTTAGCTCACAAACACAATCCATGACCCGGTGTCTTATACCGCGGGACCATTGCCCGTGGCGTCTCTTTTTTTTTTTAACGCAGTTTACCTTCAGCTTACTGAAGATCAGTGTTAATTTCGCTGTGTGAGGATCAGAAGAACGTATCTCCATTTCAGCTACTTCACAGGAGAGATGAAGAAAGGTATTTTCAGATGAAAATTTCTTGTTTCAGTGGCTTAATATAAACTTATGTCTGGCCTGGTGGTCTTGGGGTAAAGTCCTCGACTGCAAACCAAAGGGTCGCGGGTTCAAAACCCGATCGGACCTCGGAATTTTTCAGTCTGCACTTTAACCCATCCTTCACCTCTCAACGATGTGAGGAGTCGCCAGAAACGACACGTGGTTCGGATTCCACGTTAAGCTGTAGGTCCCCTTTCCCCGGTTGGATAACTGGGGTAGGCTAGGGACACGCAAGTCGCCGAAGTGGCGTCCAATTGAAAGACTTGAACCAGGCCAATAGGTCACATGAAATTATTATTTATTAAACTTATATTCCAATAAAATTTATATTGCTTCACTGAAACAAGAAATTTTCATCTGAAAATACCTTTCATCGTCTCTCCTGTGAAGTAGCTGAAATGGAGTTACGTTCTTCTGATCCTCATGCAGCGATTTGTTTTGTCGTCTTGTCGGAAGAGTCGTTTCATGCGGCTCTTCTCGATAGTCTATTATGTTCCAGATTTTTCGTCTCTAAATACATACGAACTTTGTGAAGGATTATTGCTTTGTGTATTTCTTAGTATCGATGCAGAGTATGAAGTATTCAAATCAAAAAGATGTGTGTAACATATCACAAGCTTTTAGTCGACTTTTCTTCTAGTCTCATCGTCTTAGAATAACGCCTTCGCGCAAAGACAGTGGTTCCCAATCTTTTTCATAGTGGGACCCACAATTTTTTCTGGAAGAACTTTCGCAACGATATGATTAAACTCAGATTTTTGGTAGTGTTTAGTCTTAATGTTAATAATACTCTCTAGATGTTAATCGTTTACTACACCAATTTTGTTCTTTGTACTACTACTACTACTACTACTACTACTACTAATAATAATAATAATAATTAGTAGTAGTAGAGCATGCACGCTCGCATGACTAAGTCGTTGTGGATCAATTAATTCCTTCAAAACTTTATTTGTAAACACTTGACACACTCCCTCTCCACTCTATACGGCGACGATGCAGTCTTTCCCGCGCCCAAATGGAAATAAATACAAAATAGAAATATAGTGTTAAACACAACAAACACAGGTATATACACTAAACAACAAGCAAATTAGGTACGATCTCGTAGTGAAAGAAAAAAGATTCATTGGAAGGTTACTGTTATGACTTTAATCCAAGTGTAGGAGATCGCGGTGTACCAGTATTGCAATTACGAACAAATGATAAGACTGAGTTGTTCTCGTCTCACCCTGGGTACGTTATTAGCCACATTGGTTTGTTGTTTAGAACAGGTTTTGTACATTACTTTCCAGATTAAAATATTTTCCTCTTGAAAGAAACATTCATATTTTTTCATTTGGTAATATATTTTCCTCGTATGCTTTAAAGTACTCCTGCCACCCACCTGAATAGACCCAACAAACCACAGTATTGGAACCAAAGAATTGTGTTCCACCTTTTCCGTGCAATATTTTTACTTCCAGTAGCTTCAGGACCTAAGGTTCAGGTTCAGGTGTTGCTTCGAAAAGAAGATATAGGCGCACGACAGATATTGGTGGCAGGCCGCACGAAGTCAATAAGAAGGCTGACGCTCGTGGAAATTCCTGATTCTTAACACTTACCCCATAATGCATCCTTTTTCTTGTTTATTCAGCAGAGAAACTTTTCATTTTTTTTTTTCCTCAACCGTTTGGAAACCTATTGGACCAAACTGCAATGGTCCACAGTTTCTAAACTACACACTACATAAACTAACTTACACCAAGGGTGGGGGGGGGGGAGAAGAACCCACACACACAAACACACTCGCGGGCGCAGGGAGGATTCGAACCTCCGGCGGGAACGGTCACCCAGTCTTACAAGGGGAACTCCAAGTATGGTACCAACGGAATTTGATGGGTCGTAGGTATGTTGTGAGGGAATTCCTCCAGATCATCAAGCTAAAAGTATTTGTTCCAATGGGTCTTGATTTCTAAGAAAATCGAAATCAAATTCGCAGCAAATTACCACGCGTAACGTGTCTTCTTATACATGGCGGTTACCGCTCAGCGAGACAGCATGGTCTAATCGGCAAGATGCTGGGCTGCCTTGTAGGCGACCTGGGTTCAAGTCGGATATGTGTCAATTACTTTTCACACCTATCCGATGATTGTGAATGATTATGTATTTTTATAACCATTCTTATGTAAATGTTTGCAGTAAATGGTCAGGATAAAGACATGTAACATTATAAATTAATGAAATGCAGCAACCAGTTGCTTTTGGCTATTTATTTTTAACTTTAACGATCGGTTTCGGGCGCTTGAGTGCCCTTCTTCTGGTCTATTTTTGTACTGTTGCTAATGAATATACATGCTAGTAGTGGAATCAACGCTAAGTGTAACATTGTACTACTACATGTATCATTGTGTATTTTTACTGTCAGGTAAGTCTTTTGTGAAAAGACTACAACATGCTCCTCAATTATTAACAGCTAATCGCGAAATCGCTTCACGAGAAGATTCGATTCAAATACATTCATTACTGTTGCATCAGTCGAGCGCACCAGTCTTCGTTCCCATGATTAAATATGCCTGGTTTGCGTCGCAATTAATTGACGACCGGACATTGTTTTTGAATGTGAACGACCAATGTTTTCCAGTATCGCTGATGAAAACACCTTGCGCCTGTAAAGCGGTAGCATTTATTAGATGTGCGTGGTGCTTTCTGTGTTTTCGGTGCTTCTATGACAATTTTCACCCAGAATTTTGTACAGGTAGTGACGATGGCGACAGTGAGTAAATAACACTGCGCAATAAGTAAAATAATCAGTTACTACTGTGTTATTTGCTATTATCCTGACTGTTTTTAATCAAGCTGTAACATAGGAGTGGGTATAAAGACATATAATTATGCACAATAAAAGATGAGAAATGAAGAAAAGTGAAAAATAAATCACCCGAAGGGGAAGATATTCAATTTTTTTTAATTTTCTTGGTTATTTTTAATCGTTTGACTTTTCATTATTTCTGTTTTTCTTCCTTTATATCTTTTTCTTTGCTTAATTATTTTTTATTTGTTTTTTAAATATAAAAGTAGCAATTACAATTTTTAAAAACAGTTCTGCCGCTAGGTATCGAACCTGGGTCTTTTGCATGGGAGCCTCGCACCTTGCCGATTACACCACGCGGTCTCGCTGAGCGGTAACCGCCATGTATAAGTAGACACGTTACGCGTGGTAGTTTGCTGCGAATTTGATCTCGATTTTCTTAGAAATCAAGGCCTATTGGAATAAATCCTATAAGGTTGATGGTCTGGAAGAATTCCCTCACAACATACTTGTGGCATCAAAATCCGTTGGTACCATACTTGGTGTTCGCCTTGTTAGACCACGCGACCATTTTATGCTTCAGCGTCCATTTATCACATATCTTAGTTGCTTCGGTTCAATGCCTTTCCCGTTTTTACGTAGTCCAAGCTTAACTGCCAATTGAATAACCAAACGCCAGTTTCACTTGTTGGGCACACGCCTGGAATGAGAAAATCTTCGAGTATTTTAGAAATTGCTTACATAAGAGTAAATTACTTAGCTGCGAGTCCAGTAGTCAGTTACTAAGAGTATCAATTTCAGTACTGTTCGATCAGAAAGGCTGCAACAAATATGTTTGAAAAGGCCGCGCCCTGAATCATGGTTTCTCGATGTTAGGTTTCTATTTGAGTGATGAACATGGGGTGAAAAGCTCTCGTTCATACCAGCACCCATTTGTATATATCCATTAGAACCTCTATCCATATTAACAGTATATAAGCAAACTTCGAACCACAGACTGCAACTGGCGGTCAGGCAGATTGTGCAAATATAGTAATTCATTTTGGAAAGTATGTCACATGGGCTCATATCAATACTCAGCTCATGGCATCGTTTGTAAATGCACCATTAGGATTTCACGGATCAAACTATGTGCAAAGGTAGATAAATGGATAGAGTTAAAACGAAATTTTTCCATCCACTAAACATTGCTCGTTGAGATATTTTCGCGGTTTATACGTGAATTGTACAAAGTATTATCGGTAATAAAAAAAAATACGTAGTCCATTTATTTTTAGTAAATAAGTTTTGAAGACCCAATTAGCAACCTGCGTCAACTACGACAGCTAAAAAATAATCCTATCACAACAAAAGGCGAGTATGCCGTTGATAGAAGTAAAAGACGAGAACTAACCATGTAGTACATCCCAAGGACGATGTGGTTACGTGGCGGCTTCAGAAACATTTTAATGAAGAAAAATCTGACATACTAGCACTTGTTAATATTATTACCCATGTCACATGGTCTGTTGTATTTACCACTTCATGTTACACATGTATATCGTATGTCATGTTGTATAACATAAGACGTCAGACACTTCTTGCACTGCATGGCTATTTTACCACATTGCAAGTGGTATGTAAAGTCTTGCCACATCATGTGAAACTTTTATAAATGTCTGATATCATGTCACATGTACCAAGTCATTTTTGACACGTCCCATTACGTCATGACGCTTTGTGTTGTAATGAGACAATTAACATGCTGTGATGTGACAAGTGATAAGTCATATTGTGTCATATGCTATATCAGTATGTAACACAATGTTTCACATCGTATTTAATAAATTACCGTAATACGCCATGTCATATCAAATACTACGTCATGTTTTGCCCTTGTCATATCATCTCCTATTAGACATTTTATATATTATTAGGTTTCATTGTCAAGTGAAATAACCTCGTACATGATGCCATCCAACATGTTATTTTGCGTATCATTCAGAATGATCGAACGTGTAATTGAAGTTTAGAATGCGCGCAACCCCACTACAGATTCTTGATTTCAAGCTGTCGCATGAGTAAAACTAGTTCTCCTGTTTTACATCTTTCACTCTAGCCAGGGCAGACTCTCCTTTTGTTGTGCATAATTCATTGTTGATAGTGTATTATAACAAAATTCCGAATTCTGAAACTTACTAGCAGACATTAGTTTGTTAAAACAGTGTTCGTAGCAAGAAAATTGGTTTCCTCAATTAAGTGTGTCTAGTCTTTACTTCTGTAGAATCCTTATACTGTTAGTTTTGCATAAAATAATTTATCGTTTTAATTATTTGAGGCTGACAATCACGTCAGGTAAGACATACTAGTCGTGTCTAGAAATTGTTGTTGTACTCGTTTGATGTGGGGAAGTCAGAACACAAACACCAAGTACAACGGCGTACTTCCCCCAAGTGTCAACCGCCTGCCCATTCTTCTTCCGTTACACATTAATCCACGCGTACTTCCGGTTGTAGTATCCACCCTTTCATGTTAAGTATCAGCTGCACCACCTGGGTTTTCACAACTTACTTCTTGTGCTTTTTACCCCAAGTTTTAGATCTTTATAGCATGTTGATATAAAATGCAGAATGGCAATGAAAAGAAAAACGTTTTTGAAAAAAAAAAGAGAAATTTTCTATCATCGAATATTAATTTAAGAATAAGAAAGACTTTTATGAAAGCATTTCTGTGAAGTATTTCCCTGTACAGGAGTGAAACATGGATGATAAATAGTTCAGCTAGGAAGAGGATAGAAGCTTTTGAAATGTGGTGCTACAGAAGAATGCTGAAGTTTAGGTGGGTAGATCGCGTAACTAATGCAGAGGTACTGAACAGAATTTAGTAGCTTGTACCTATCTTTGAGGTCGAATTACTAAAAGGTAAGAACAATCAGTTAACTAGCTGCATCTGTTTTATGTCCCCTGGTGTTTTCTTTAAGATAATATCTAAGAATACCGAACTGTTTTGTGTCTTCCTGTGTTTCTTGATGAGCTGGCAGGATTGTAACGTACGAAGCACTTTTCTATTCCATGACACTATAGATTAACAAAACCTCATTTCATTATTACCTTCAGGAGAGGTGCGGTTTTTAACCTAGGAAAGTGAATCTCATTCGATAACTGAGTGTTCTCTGCTGTCTGTCACGCTTCGGAATTTTTGATGCGTTGGGAATTTAGCTTCCGATAAAACTCTGTAATTGCTTGACGGATGTCATACTAGTAACAGTTTCTAAACCCCATCATTTTTCCTTTAATTTGCTGTATCAATTGGGCTAGGCACTTCTTGTTGGTGAATAGCATTTTCCATGCTTATTATTACATTAAGAATTGGGGATTAATACCACAGAGGTTCCAACCATTACGATTTAATCGTAATTGTTACGAAAATTGTTTAAAATTACGAGTTTACGATTGGAGTGGTTCGGAATCCGATTTTCAGGTTTAAGTAACAAATCGGTCATTTGTTTTCCGTCGGCAAAACTCCTTTCCCTTTGATTTCGATCATGTGATGTCATCGACAAAAATAAATTGGTTCTGAGCAGCATCTTCGAGCGTGTTCTTGTGGAAATCACCGGTATTGACAGTAACTTCTACGAACTCGAAAACTACGCAATACGGCATACGGGAGGAATCCACAAAGGCGCGCCATTTTGGAATCCAGCAGGAGCCAATAAAAATGCGGCATGTCACTTGTACCTTTCATAACCTGCACACTCACCGAAATATCTTAACCTGCTTTGTTCCTGTAAGTTATGCTTTTACGTTATCTTGTGGTTGTGTGCCAGTTTTAATGATTCTTCTATATATCTCTGGAAATCACCAAATCTAATATGTTCGGTTCTGAGGAAGAAAACAATTAGTTTTGCTTCACCTCTCCCCACCCACACATATTCCTGCTGTACACATGAGAACGATGTAGTAATACGCTGACCATATATCATCTGCAATCTTACAAAACTGGCTTCACAATTTTGATCATTTTGTATTCATTTTTTCTCCTTGGAACCCTTCAAACAATCTCCCCCCCCCCCCCCCCCCGCGCCTCCGTCCCCGCTCATACATATTATTTGCATTACTATTTGCCATATTCAAAAGTTGGAATCTCTGATACCATCCTCAAATTATTTGGAGCTAACTTATCAGAGGGAACCCGTACAGTATTCGATAACGAATAACTGTATGAGAGGATAAGACTAGTTGTAATAGTGAGGGAAGCGGGATTCAGGCAGCAGAGGCTTTTCCCTAGACCTCCGCAATCTCAGTACAGCAATGTTACACTGCGGGCTGGCATGGAACATTAATACGGAGTAGCTGCTGGACGGCAGCCAACTACCGGTTCGCAAATAACGGTATGCCTGCTCTAGCTCACTGCACGTAGTACATCCCAAGGGCGATGTGCTTATTCTGCCCGTTTTTCCCAGAACCTCGTCCCGCTTGATTAGCATCTCCATTGTTTTATTTTTGCCTACACCAGTCTTGCTTGAACGTCTAGCGACCTATGTCATTAGAGTGAGGACACTGCAGTTTGCCCACAAGTGAAAAACTGATTTCGAGTGTGTGAAAGACAAGTGCTGTAACGAAACTACATTCGTGTTTTAGCAGCAGCCGTTAGTTGCAATCTGCCATTTTTCGCAGTTGATACAATTCTCGACTCGGAATTGCAAACCAATAACAAAGAAACCTACGAATCGGTTCATATAGTATATAAACCGCTGCTGTAATAGGACTGGCTGCTAGGTGATATACAAAGTGGTATAGCGTTTGCGAAAAATAAAAATATAGTAAATAACCACTAAGGTGGGTTTATGAAGTTCTTTTCTGGAGAAAAGAATAACGAGACTTAATTTTATTGACAGGTTGCAAGGAAAAAGTACTCAGTTTGAAATGTGTGCGTATACGACCACTGGTATGACGCGCTAAATTCGAATATTAGCCAAACGTGTTTGCTCCCCATCACTTTGTAATGAAATAGACATTGTGTATTAAGAAAGGTATTATAAATCAGTACTCGGAAAAGAGTAGAACTAAAAGTTATTGACTTGCTGCTCCGTTAGGCGATTAGCTACTTTTTACTTTGATGAAACACGAAACATTGCGCAAACTAGCTTGGTTGAAAGCTATAGCAAGAGCGGCAGCTGTTGACGGCTTGGCAACACTGGGCGTCCGATTCCGACCTAGCAGCCAGCGTACACCCAAAGCCAACCACAGCTGCGTTGACTGCAGGGGAGTTCGTGCCTTGCGTCAATTCCTACAGCAAGATCTGTGCATTTCAAATCCTTATGCGCAATACATCATCCAACCGTAGTGATTTCTATGCCGATGAGGCATAACTTCCTTCATTAGAGACGGTTATTTTTTTGTTACAAGCTGGAAAAAGGCAAGATATTATTGGTCTTATAATACTAGTCAGCCTGTGAACTGTAGAATTTGTAAGTGAAAATCGTTACGTCAGTCCGTCAGAATGAGATGTCAATTTATGAAAGAGCCATTTCTCTTATTTTACTACATACAATCAGGGGTAAGGGTATAGAATTTACTAACTGGCAAGATTATAAACAATTTTAGTCACTGTTAAAAGATGAATTTTTTTATTATTATTTGCCGCAGTTATTAGTTTTTAAATATCTCCATATTTTATAGTGGTAAGTTGTGTTTTAAACCACAACTGTTACTTTGTTCTAATATTACTAATAAGAAACGCTTTTTACGAAAAATATTTCGTTTGCAATAAAAGCTTTTCTACGAAACATGAGGATTGTTACAAAGCTCTGCTTCAGTCATACAAGTCTCCAAGTAAATACTGTTTTAGGGGTTTTTAGTACCTGGTAAGCAGTACTATCGCAATAGCTGTTTTAAAGTATAGACATAATGTAGTTCCCCCTTTCCTTTGGTGATACTAGCAATATGTTTCTGCTGCCGTTGTGGCTCAGAGTTTTTGCTTGGTTATAATACCCACTTACATGAACAGCGGTATTGTTTCGAAATGTTACAGTCACTCCAGAAACAAGTTTTTCTTTTCTCATGCAATAACTGGTTACCAATATTTCTACTGGCTTCAAGAGCGCACTTGGGCATTTGAGAGTTGCGGAATTTCAAGTTTCAGTGTATTTATGTCAGTTTTTAGTCTTTTTTTTTTTACCGTTGCTTAATCTGCATAAGAGAATAGGGTTACGGGTAATTGCTGGGCGTCAAATTTGATTTGAGTGGAAATACTGTCGTGAGGTTTCACATTACGGCTTGCCAAAATACTGTGAGTGCACCTATAAAGGAATAAAAACTTTACTTATTTCGGTTAAATGTCGTTTCTAACTAACGTATATCTTTAGTGCATCGTTCGTATACGGATTTACCCAATGTTGCCGCAGCGTTCTGTTTCCCCGAGATTGCAAATGCGCACCTGACGCCAGTGACGAACTAGCTCACGCCGTTGGCAGTCCTGTACAGCGATGGCCGCCACTAGGCTGGTCCCCAGCCGAGCTCTCTCGCTGCAGTGGTGGGCTTGTCCCCAGCAGAGCGCCCTCCCCAGTGATATTGATTTGTAAGTTTCACTGGCTGGAATGGCCGTGAACTGAAAGCGCCTTCTTCCTTCGCTTTATAGGGCACTACTCGCCGATATCCTATCTGGGACGTTGTAATTTAGATCATTAGAGCGTAGTCAGCAAACCATTTCTTAAAAGGTGACAGGAAACTAGACTGATTAAGAAGAGTCTCGTGTAATTTTACGTCGTAGTTATTGGCCTGGATCACTTAGTAAAGTTTGCTGCTGCTGTTAATTTACAAAACGGGCATTCATTCACATGTTCAAGTAGTACGTATAATTTCTAGAAGATAACTGAATCATAGGCATCGTAGCGTTGGTAAAACATATAACTTGTATGCAATAACATTGTTTCCTAAACTGATGTGTGCTAAAAGAACTGATTTTCACATTATGTTGTTTAGTTTAATAATTTGTATCTTGGGCGTACTATAGAATGTATGAAAAAATGGCTGTTTGTTGCAGCCACAAATTAAGTTAAAAAACACTACATTTACATGTAGTGTTATAAATGAACGGAATACACAGGGCCACTTGGCACTAAGGTTTTATAGTTTTTGTTTCTGCCTGCTAGGAAGTGTAGCGCTCAGTACGGCTGTTTGAGGAGACACCCGCCCTGCTGCGTGGCCTCCCACTGCTGACTCACGCGCGGCGTTGCCGCAGCCCGTATCGCTTCATGGCCTCCAGCCTCACCGTTAAGCCTGGCCGTGCTTCCGTGTTACTAGCTATATAAACCTTCTCGAAATAAATGGAAAATTTGAATCTGTAGTCGCCCCCTGGTACCACGACAGATTTTAATATTGCGTGGTCCGTTTGTGGGTGGATCAAGGCTTCTTTTGCGGGGAATATGTATTATTGCAGACTAGGTTTCAGTGTGATTCTACTTTAACAATGTTACTTACGATCTATTAATCTTGTTTTGGTAAAACGGTGAATTCAAAAGTTTTCAGAAACGTCAGATTTGATACGTATAATTTTTTTTTCTGCAACTTCCTCAGTGATTATACACATTCACAAAACTCTGAGCTGAAGTATATGGCCTAGTTTATATTACGTCGCTTCAAAAGCTAGTCTTTGGCATAACATTCCTTAGATAAGACTTAAATTCCAGAAACATACCTCAACACAGAAGAAATTGTTTTTGCTTTTAAAGTCCTTGCGTTAAAAACAATTTTACTCTTTGCTACAATATATAATGTATCTTTCTAATGTGTGTGCATTGAAACATATTTTAAACACTGAAATATATTGGCAGTTGAATTCATTTATTAAAAAAATACACTGATAGGAATTATGACGGGAAAAGGAGATTCGTGCTGCTTTTCTTGTATACAGCAAAACACTTGCCAGTACTATACACATCTTTTAATTCAAATGTTACAGCTAACATATACCTGATAGACCAGGATGAGAGTCAAATACTTTTGCAACACAAGACGTAACGGCAGCATTTAACTAAAACTACTGCCGTGAACGTTTTTCAAACAATAGAACGATGGAAGGAAGACCTTAGTGTAGCACAAAATAATAGCAGCCTGCAGAATACAACGTGTTTGATACTGATACTCCGGCTGAAGTTCCTAATCGACGTCTGCCTTAGTCTGGCTCTGCAGGGTTACGGTTTTTTCCACGTTACGCCTGTTGGCCGATTCAGCATGAAAGCCTTGCTGCCATTGGAGGATTTCTCCGCCAATAGTGGTTAAGGCCGCGCCGAACCAGTCCTCGGCTGTTGTCGGCTGGACGCTTTATATAATCCCCCTCCCAGTTCTGCAGCGGGCTTTTAGTGATACCCCTACTTCTCCCTATAGTTCTCCTTGAAGCCTTTCTACGATGATGACGTCACCGTAGGCGCCATGGCAACCTTTCGCTCGTTCAGAAGCGACAGAGTTGCCAGGCAGAATTCTCCAGGAACATCGATTTTTAAGCAGAGAGATGCAAAACATTAGTTTCCGCGTTCAGTACAGTACAGCAGAATGTAAGTGTTGCAACACATACATTCTATTTGCAGTCACATAGTGGCGTGACAACTGACTTCAAATGCCCGTATAGCACGTAGTTTTAATAGGAAACCTTTTTGTTTGAGTTAGACGAAATAAAAATTGCGACACCGATGTTTTCGTCATTTGAAGTTGTGTTGCGACACAACCGTAGCACCCAGAATAAATATAATGGCGAATGATGTGAAAATACTAAATTGTATGTAAACAAACTGTAAAACTCATTTGTCCTGTACTTGTTCCATCGAAGTCTTATTCTAGCACCGAATATGTTACACTGTTATCGTCGCAGTAATGCAGGTGTTAGGTGTACTTATTTCTGCTGCCACACAATTTCGTCTTCGGTTCAGCGCTGCCGAGAGGAGCGAGAATAAGCCAATACGACCGAAAGCCAAGAACTGCGTGTGGCAGTGCGCAGGCGCAACGTCTGTCCAATAGCGAGCCTGTAACCGAAGTGGGAGAAGTTCTTGGCAACGAGCCAGTGCGCAGCGACGGCTGCGACCCCACCTCCTATGCAAAAAGAGAACGGCTCGCAGTACTTTTAGGAATTGTGCATTTGCTGTTTTCGTGACAGCGCCAATTTAGGTTTACGTCTCTGTCGATAGTTGAATTGTAACTTAGATGTGCGGTGTTGATAACTATTTTCTCCTCCTAGAAATTGATTTTAAGTCAACATTTCGTCCAGCATTATAATTTTATAATATACACAGATTGATTATTTTTATTGTCAGTGAACAAATATTTACATTGGAGTCAGAACAGATTTTCATACGTGCCCGAAGTTAAACATTGTCAGTATGGCTCTTCTTGCAACTTTATGCCCGACTCGGGAGCAATATTGTGCCCGTTTAGTTAATGGGTTGGCTTTCTTTTCTTCCCAAAATGTCTTTATCCTGTAGTTGAGCTGCTTCCTTCGTTCTTGTTGGGATGTTGTTGGGTTAGTCTTTAAATGTTTGGTTGTCGATTAAGGTTAAGAATTTACACCTGCAACATTTGTCTTTGGAAATGTTGATTACCTGGATATCCGTTGTTTCAAATTCATTTTTAATGAGATCAGTTTGAGAATTTCTTTAGTCAATCATTGTTTATTCTGATAGTGTGCCCGTAAAATTTCAATCTTAAAATAGAGCGTTTTTCGCACTGATGATATACAGGGTGGTCGGAAATTCCCGTTACAACCTTCTAGGACTTTTATAGGGTAGTGACTACATAGCATTTTGAATAGGCACCCATGTCCGGAAACGTATCGTTTTCGTTCCATGACGGTTTCATTTCAGGTAATGATCTCATCCACTCCTATTTCAGGAATGTAATTCGGTGTGACCCAGTATAATTGTTGCAATCAGTTTGAAAAGAAGACTGAATGGTTCCGTCATTACTTACGAATTTTCATTACAATTTACACCTTACGGTTTACGTTAGTCGATTACAATGAGAATCCAGCATCTACAGCACCAGCGGCAAAGTACTGATTCTGGTGTCTCTTTCAACGCCTAATTACATTCAAGTAGGAGAGGATGAGATAATCATCTGAATTGAAACTGTCGTAGAACGGAAACGATACGTTTCTGGACGTGGGTTCCTATTCAAAATGTTATGTACTCACTACCCTCTACAAGTCGTAGAAGGTTGTAACGGAAATTTCCGACCACACTGTGTTTCTTCAGATGATTTATTGCTGCACATTCCCTCTAAACAAACTGGCCTAAAAATGTTATTAAAATTTTTCCTTTCTTGTTTCTCTGCTTCTGCTTAAAAATTTGTTTCCCGATGCATATAACGCTTCAGGTATGAACACTATGTTGTTATATCAGTGTTTTGCTTTCCGCGATACTGTTTTTTTTTTTTTTTTTTTTTTTTTTTTTTTTTTTATTATAACTATTCCAAGAGTTTCGGTAAATTTTCTATAATTGGGAATTTGATACTCTGAGGGCCGAATAACTTCTCTCCGATATTTGAATTGGTTCACTTGAAAGATTTTGCTGAGTTCAGTTGTTATAAGTATATTGAGGCTCTTCATATTTTGCGTTTGATGATTTGCACCGGCAGTAAAGACATAATAGACTTAGCATTGTGGTTATTTGTTGGTAAATAAAACTAATATGTTGTATATGTACTTACCATAGTTTCCAAACACATGAGCAAACTGGGTGCGCATTAATCCTAGTACGGAAGAGAATATCCCATTGGGGATCAGTCACTATTTGTGAGTTTAGGAGTGGAAATATTCTGAGGCTGTCCAAACTTTGTTTGTTTGTAATAAAATATGAAATATCAGTTGAACCGGAAATTATAATATCTGTAACGCCTGAGTAAAGGAGTTGAAGGGCTGGAGCAAGAAAAGTCAACCCTAAATTTGTTCACTACTTTTATACCCTCAAAATTATAAACCTTAAATTACTGTTACACCGTAGACAGGTATGAGGCATCCCTCCACGAAAGTTCCTCTCTTGTAATCAGAGAGAGGAACACAGCAATATGGTTGAATAGAAGGGAGACGTAAGCTTAATTTTTAATTACGAAAACTAAGTATTTGAAACTCGTTTTAATAAGTATTAAAGAATTTATAGTAAGAGTTCAACTGTTCTGAGTTTATTTAAGAATTCAGTAAAACAAATTCCCGACTGTTTTATTAGTACCAATTTCATCTAGGTTTTAGCTATGAACAGCGGTATTATGGGATTAGTCTGCAGAAGAAATAAAATATGTAGTAGTGTGCTGGGTAAGTTATGCCGAAGTGGCATGTAGCAATCACATTTAAAAAGTTATCAAAACGCCAGCTTGGTAGTTGATTAATGTAAAATCCTCTGTTTCTGAACAGTAAGCATTACTATTTATTGATCATAATTTTATTTTGCTGCTAATGTTACTTACCAACGTGGAAAAGTAGCGATCCAGGTTTGTTAATGCACTGAACCTAATGCCGAACTCAAAACGTAAAAGCAGTGGACCTACTGCAGAGTTATCAGTAACACGTAGATCGATTCAGTGCAGGTGTAAGGCGTGATGCACATTTACGGCGCACTGCGACAGAAATTCTGCAAAATATTTGACGGAATGTAAGCTGCCTCCAACACGATGAACAACAAAAAGCGGGTGACCAACACGCTAACTCAAAATATGCCCAATGACTAATGGTTGCCTCTCTTTTACAACTCAAAACTTACTGTTTTGAGCAGATGTAGCAGCGTAGCTGTAGGCCCACATCTCGGTAACAGGATGGCGATACTGGCCTCGGCCTGCTGTTGTATGACTCCGAAAAGGTCAGGTTTTGTTGCACACTATGTGATCAAAAGTATCCAACTCATAGCTGAATATGACTTAAAAGTTCCTGGTGTCCTCCATCGCTAATGCTGGAATTCAGTATGGTGTTGGCCCACCCTTAGCCTTGATGACAGCTTCCACTCTCTCAGGCATACATTCAAATCAGGTGCTGGAAGGTTTCTTGAGGAATGGTTGCCCATTCTTCACGGAGTGCTGCACTGAAAAGAAGTTTCGATGTAGGTCAGTGAGGTCTGGCACGAAGGCGGAGTTCCAAAATATCCGGAAGGTGTTATATAGTATTCAAGTGAGGACTCTGTGCAGGCCAGTCCATTACAGGGATGTCATTGTCGTGTAACCATCCGCCACTGGCCGTGCATTATGAACAGGAGCTGGATCGTGTTGAAAGCTGCAACAGCCCTCCCAGAATTGCTCTTCCATAATGGAAAGCAAGCAGGTGTTTAAAACATCAGTCTAGGCCTGTGCTGTGATACGCAAAACAACAAGGGGTGCAAGCCCTCTCCATGAAAAACATGACCGCACCATAACACCACCGTCTCTGAATATTACTGTTGACACTAAATACGCTGGCAGATGACTCCCATCGGATCGCCACATGGTGTCTCATGATTCGTCAGTCTGCACACAGTTTTCCCACTGTTCAGTCGTTCAATTTGTATCATCCTTACATCAAGCGAGGAGTCGTTTGGTATTGACCTGCATGATGTGTAGCTTGACAGTCAACACTCGGGGTCGGCCTGTGCGCTTTCGTGCTGTGTGTGTCCCTTCACGTTTCTACTTCACTATCACATCAGAAACAGTGGTCCTAGGAATGTTTAGGAATCCGTGAGTTCCACGGAATGCCCCATTCTGCTTTCTCACGATGTCTGATGATATCCCAGGTCACTGATAAGGAGTACATGGCAGTAGGCAGCAGCATAATGCACCAAATATGAAAAAATGTATGTTTTTTGGAGAGTACGGTTAGTTTTGCTCTCACAGTGTATATAACGGTTAAAATGCGTAATATATTGCGTATTTCCAGCTTTAGTCCGTATATCTCAATTTAAACTAGAGCAAATGTCAACAAAAATATGCGGACGTCAGGGTTATGTCCCATATGGCTTCCGAAACGGTAAAAGCATAATTTCGCTTATCATAATCTATGTTTTTGGGAAGCCTGTAATTTGTTATTCATTATTTGAATAACTATAAACTGTAGTACCTACGGTACATATTTTTTATTTGAAAAACAGTGTAAGACGTACACTGTAAGTGAAGTTTGCTTGTTAATTAGATTAATACTTGTTCCATAGATAATAAATACATTTCGAAATGATGTGGAACGTGTGTTTTAATAAAAGGTGTCTATGCATGATAATCTGCGATTATGATGACACAAGACTTAATAATCTCAGACATAACTATGGTGCAACAGAGAGAGAAAACTACATATGCAAAATTCACAAAATATACTTGTGAAAACAAATTACATTGAAAAGGTGAACGAAAGGCGTTGTGCTAAGCCTGGAAAGAAATTAGGTACAATTTTTCATTCTTTAAATCGAGGCAAAAAAATTTAACATCAGTGGAAGATAACGATCGTAACGACTCTTTTATTTTCCGACCCTTTATATCGTCTGTGATCGCTACAAATGGCAAACACTAGCTCGTACGTAACGATATTCAATCATTAAATTCGTACACGAAAGACTCTTAAGAAGTGGGTATAGATCATGGGAGGTGCTGCGAGGATTCTGGGGAAGTATATTTGTGACATTTCCATACGCCAGCGACCCTGCAAAGCGAGCTAAGGTTATTCTCGAGGACCTAGATAACCCCCTTTGAGGCATCATGATTTAGGTTTATGCGGGTTTCCTTACTAATAATGAACGATTTTACTAAGCTTCGTTCCAGTTAAAAATTATTCTGCTAGATGTTATCACGATGTATAGACTGACTGCATTATTCTGGCGAGATGCTACTTGTTTGTCGGCAGCGCGTACACGATACATGACAAATGTAGCATAAGAATTTTGTATGAACAAAGGAATGGTGAAAAATAAATATGTATAAATATCAGTTATTATGTAGGTGTAATACGCAGGCATGTACAGTTCCAAAAGTCCAGATTACTCCGTAACAACTGACTGCCACTTGCGACTCTTGTTTCTGTCAGACTAGACTACAGTATTTACCTTACGTTGATACGGTTTACAATGATGATGTGCATAATTATATGAGCTGGATATTCTTAAGTAGTATTTGTTAATATAAATAACATTACTACCTGAAAAAAATCAAGACGATATCCTAACCTTATGCAAGTTTTCAACAAACTCCTCGAGGGGCAATTCGCGGTTTAGTGGGCGATCGCTCTAAGGCGGAGCGCGCGGTTGCTCACCAGTTTGGCCCAATAGATTTACAAACATTTGAACTTGAGGGATAAGAATTCTCAATGCAAAATAACTAGATCATTTGACAGACATTTAAATATGTATCTGAAAATATGAAGAACTAGATCCGCAAGATTTCTAAGATTCTAACGCAGGTGAGCAAGGTTTATAATTCATGAGGTGTCGTCGTCCAATTGTTAACTGCTGATTAATTCCACAAATACATTGTCTAGTCACCTTGTGACCATTCGATAAAGCCTAAATAACCCTCTTTAGGAGCGGGAACTGCTCTGAGACGTACAGAGTGAGATTTAATGGGTCCTGTAAGTTACTTATTTACGGGGATGTAGAGACATGGAGACCCGACCCGACCCGACCTCGCACCGGTTTTCTGAGTCGAGCATTTATAGCGGAAAGTGATTCTCGTTTCGGTTTAAAGCCGGGGGGATGGTAAACTCATTCAGATGCTCTTTTAATGACACGCGTATAAACCGCGAGCAGTGACAGCTGCTTTGTCTTACTGGTGGATGCCAACGTGCCGACGAAAACTAAACTGCATGGAGGGGTAGGCATGATCTCAAGGGATAGACGCATACGCGTATTAACCCGCTGTGTCTTCCAAAATGACGATATCATAGAGGGCATTCTCCAGACTACAACACCTCCTCTGTCATGGATCTTGCCGGCGACTGTTGTAGTCTGTTTGCTGTTAGACGTTTCACGTCGTACTTGCTAACAGCCATCTGCCCGATGGATCAAAAAATGTGATTCATCTCTCGCCGCTCAGTGGACGTCCAGCGTCGCTACCGACGAATTGTATAGATGTATGAATCAGGCTCCTGCTGTGGTCTGCAGACAGCAACTTTAGTTGAACGGTTGTTGACACTGTTGCTGTAGCCCGTTGGTTCATGTTGGTTTTGAGCTGCTCGAATGTTGCATTTCCGTTCGCTCGTACACATCTCCGTAGCCGTTGTTCACCCCCTGTCATTTCCAGCCCTTGCTACACCACAGTTGTTCGGCGCAGGTGGTGAGTAGCGTCCTTTTGCCACGAACGGTGAACTTGACTCGTTTATCGGTTAATCGATTGTGCTGCATATGGAAACAACCTGTAAATGAATTTTACGCCATTAATAGAAAATGTCACATTTTGTCGTAAGAATACGCACATTTTTCACTATCGTGGTGCACCTGCAATACACCTGTAAGATTAGGTGTCATCTAAAGTAACATAAATTACGGAAGGACCCAATGTATGTGATATTAGTCCCGTAGTTTTGTTTTTTTCAGTAGGGATGGATGAAAGGCGAAATCAACTCAAGGTGGTAAAATGACACTTATTAGCTCTGTTAATTAGACACACTCACTTCAACGAAACGACTAAGCTGATCGAGGAAAGGAAGGAAAACTGTGTTGAAATAGCTGGCTGTACGTTAGTAAAACTCTCTCTGCAATAGGTTATTCCCGTATTTTTCATCGGAATATTACTGATAAGAGTTATTGTAATGATTGTCACTATGCACAGTATTCAAGAAGTTATAACTGTGTCCACACAGACAGGAAGCTGAACATATCTTTTTGTTCTGGAGCAACTGAATATGATGTACAAATCTTCTAGTATGTGGAGTGTGAGTGAAGCCTCAGTGCATTGTTACATCGGTTCTACGAGGCCCAGAGGCATTGGGGTATCGTGTTGACTTAAGAGAGCTCAACCGCCCCCCCCCCCCCCCCAAATGCTCATTGCTTGGACGAAGTTTCTTACATTACTTGAATGGCGTCCTAGCGGAGCTCAGCAGCCAAGAAGTCAGTTGACTACAGCATATAAAAACGCCATTATTTCCTGAAGTGAAAGGCTCCTCCGTTTCGACACAATTCTTAGGGGATGGGGGTGGCATTGCTCTGCTAAGGGTACACAGTGTCTGCAGAGTGCTTTACGCGTCAGATTGGCAGTGTTCGTTTCCGCGTCGTTGAGGAAGGATAACGTATCATTCCACTATATTGAAAGCGTGCTGAAAAGCACGAATCGTTGCCTTGTGTAGCTGTACCGCGGCTTACTAATCCAGGTGACGTTTGCCTTTGCATTTAATATCCACTGAATCAGATCAGGCATATGTTCAGCTCTGAGCAGTTTGACGTTGTCTGAAGAGGATACGTATAATGCTGCTTAGCGATGTTTTGACGAGGGGTGTGCGCTGTAACTATCGATTGCCAGCATTGTGTTGATGGCAGTATCGCTCTTCCCCAGATAGAGCTGCTCACTCTACACTTTGTCACGGCCGCTTGCGACAATCGCGTTGCTTGAATAACGGAAAGTGATGGGGTTTTCCGACTGTGCACGCCGTTCGCACCTATGACGCGAAAGTTATTCGAACGTTTCGACACTATTTTTATTGGCAACAGAAGCAATCATTCTCCACCATATTACAAGTAGTTGTTGAGTGTATGTGACCATTTAATTCTAGTCTGTTATTAGTAACAACATAAGCAGGATTTGGCATATCTCCTGTCACAACTTCGTGTGCTTGGGGAACGGTTTCATTAGTACACCGCGTCGATATAAAGGTGTAGTCTTGTAAGGATTCTAGGGTTCAGACAGCGTCCCCCCATATTCTTCTCGGATATGTTGAGTGGTTTTCTTTGAAACTTGTGAGCAGATGTTTGTGGTTTTTCGCATTCACAGAGCATTAACAGTGGTGCAAGTTGCTAGAAAAAATAAAACGGGGAATTAAACGCGGAACTTGGGGAAACTGTAACTAAATTTGTAGTTAATATTCAGTTGGCCGTAAGTAGAACGGAAAAGAGGGGTACAGTGTTTTCGTTTGCATACGGACAAATTCGATCCGGGTGGGTTGTCTTGTTCCCAGTAACTATGACAGCAACGTAGCTTCAGCAGTTGTGCCTGATAAGTGTGTAGAGTTGTGCCTTGTCGTTCTGTGTTTGTCGTTGCAGGCGGAATGGCGGAGATGGCACGTGATTGTGTAGTAAATTAATTTTTGTGTCGTCTTCCGCAGCGACGTACGGCTGACAGTGTGTGTGTCTGGTGTTGCAGCTATGGGCGCGTCCAGAGCGTCAAACTGCTGCCGCGCGTCAAGGACGACGACGGCGGGGGTTCCAGCGGGCTGTGCGCCACCGTCGCCTTCATGGACATCAAGTCGGCGTCCAAGGCCCACAACATGGAGCACAAGCTGGACGAGCGGTGCCTGAGCACCGAGTACTACGAGCCCGCTGCCATCCCCGGAGGCTACTCGACGCCGCGCTTCCCCCACGGGTGCGTCGCTGCTCTTCTCCTCTCCCGCTCTCCACCGCCTGCCTTCACCGGTCTCCCTCATGTACACGTGCCACGCCCTCTGCCCTTGTGATTCAGTTTACAGATAAATACCAGTAGACCACTCGACGTTTGTGATGCCCGCTGTTCTTCCAAGAATGTCTGTCGACACGACAGCGTCGTGGAAATGATCTGATAGGCCATACAGAAAAGTCTTCGTATGTCACATGACGTGGCATTTTCCGACACTCGTGACTATTCTAAAAATATAAAAGATGGTAACCATCAAGCTACACAGCCAAATCCCCGCGCCTCCCAACCCTAATACACACCCGAGAGTAGCTAAAACCAAAACTGCGCACCTCGCAGTGCAGTGTTTTTTGCGATAGCGGTAATGACACAGGTGTGTCAAGTCAATCTGGAATGGCTTGACACAGCTTCGTTATCGTTGTTGCAGAAAACAAATCACCGCTCGATACTATTTCTTATAGGTGCGCTGCGTTTTTTGTTACTCGAGCCGTGTGCCACGATGGTGGTGCACAGAGGTTTCACTTTGGACCAGTACCGCAGAATCTACCAAAAAAACAAACCAGAAATAAATTACTGAAATTTAATCTTTCAGAGATATAAATGAAATCCCATGAATAGTGTTCCCGAACTTTTGGGACTCGTAGAGGAGGAGGTGAGTGGAGGGTTAGTACAAGATATTTTGAAAAGCAATCAGTGTCCGAAAATGCTTCCGAAGACGATATGAGCTCTTCTTCATTTTCAATACTGTGAAACTAATCTCTTCTACCGTAAACTCTTTGCTTTCCATGTCTTCCGATGAGGTACTATGAACTGTTAGTTAAAAAATGTGCCGCGGCCGAGCGCATTGAGGCGCTATGCTCCGATACGTGAAGCCGTTCCCTGTCGGGGTTTCGAATTCCCCCTCGGCCTGGATGCCTCCTCTGCTAAGTTAGTTCATAAGTAGTTTGTAAATTTAGGGTCTGTTGACCCCGCAGTTAAGTTCAAATGTTTGTAGAACTTATGGGGCTTAAGTACGGGGTCATCAGTCCCTAAGCTTACAAACTACTTATGAACTAGCTAAGACTAAGGACGGCACAAATATCCATGCCCGAGGGGGGATTTGAACCCCCGACCGTAGTTGCCGTGCAGACCGTGACTGGAGCGCCTCAGTCCTTTCGCCCACCGCGGCCGGCCGCTTTTAAGTCCCTTAAGTTTAACAAATATTTGAATTTTTTTTAATGTCCAATAAACATGGGCAGTTCATCTTCGGTATTGCATAATATATTTCTTAAAACAGTCTTCGGTGTGGCTGAAGCCCTGGTGGCGTAATCTGTCCTGAACGTGTAACGGATGCCTTTTACTTTCTGGTGTTTGCTAGATTTTTCCCCCCTTGTTTTGATCCATACTACTTCCTCCCATAAAAAAGAGAAAAGAGGTTTGTTTCACCATACCGACGATTAAGAATTGTTCATTGCGTTGATGGATGACATTTTCAGACATGGCTTGCTGTTGAAAATCTTGTCTACACACTCTCCTATACATGTCCACGAAGTCTGTAACTTGTGTTTTAGATCACCTTGTATTTACAGAAACACTAGCTTCTGTTGGATGATCATAATTCACATCCCCTTCCCTTCATCTGTTCGCAGTTGCTGGAATACAAATACAAAAAAGCTGACACCGAGTCAAAGGTTAGTTTAAATATACCAATGATTATTTTGTACTCATATTGTTCTTCGTATTTCTCTTCCGCCTATTCATTAGCAAGATCGCTAAGGGGACCTATTGCCACCTTTGGCACAGATAACAGCAGCGGCTTCTTGACTGGGAGTAATGAGGCCTTAGTATGTCGCTGGAGGGATGAACATCCCAGAGGTGTTCGATAAGGGTCAAATGTGGCAATTTGGTGGGGGGTAGCACATCAATTGCAGCTCGCCACTTCCTCTAACCACCTAATAATGACAAATATCTGTGAACTGAATCCAAAACTGTCGAAACTTGGCAGTGTTTGCTATTTTCTTTGAAGTCCAATCCTGTCTTTACCTAATCGATGAGCACGTGTACATGCGGGATACTCGCCGAGGAAACGTGTCCCTTCCGTTTCTCCCCTTTAACGGCTTTGTCGCATTACTTGCTTTCAGGGCTATTGTCTCTCAGCGTTTGACAGCGTCAGTTGGCCTTGTTCTTTTATCGAGGTGGTAGTTGTTTGTATTAGTCGGATTAAGTGATGGTATATTCTTTCTCCCCCCACAACTGGCAACTTGCAGACCCATCGAAAGGCTTAGTGTTCAAAGTAATGAAATCCGGGATTGTTAAATAATTCCTCACTGTGCTTAGGTCTTGTGCATTTCGCAATAAATGGATATATGTTAAGATTCTTCAACCCCTGTGTGTCGCTCTAAATTTGAGTGACGCTTCCTTTCGTCATCTAATGATAACACGCGTCCTACTCACGCGTCTGCCTTTTCAGTGTGTTATGAGTACGTGTGTTTTTGTCTTTTTGCTCCATATTTCACACCAGATGCATTAGTTTTTTTGCCAGTTTCTGTTCGGATCGAAACTTCTCCGTCTCTCCCACACCGAGAATTTCGAGTTTGCATGACGCAGTGCCGTGTTCTGCACATGGAGGTAAATAAGAAGAGGAGGAAGCAGTTCGTGCGTGTGCCACTCTCCATCTCCCTGTGTAAAAGTGTCGTCAGATCATCGTGCCAGCAGCCAGCGCCAACAGTGAAGCGACGAGTTCTTCAGTGTTTTGTGTTTAGTGAGAATTGAGTGAAGTGTTGCCACATAGGATGAAGGCACCGATCTCGTCGCGTGTGTGACAGCCTGCACCCTGGAAACCCAAGAACGTCGCAGTGAATACGCCTCGGTGTCGATGCAGTGGAAACAGCCGTGTAAGTGTGGACTGCGTGTGGAGCAGCAAAGGAGCTAGCTACCGCGCAGTGGTGACTCGCGGCATCCGCGCGCGGAAATGCAGTGAAGTGTCTGTCGGTGCCGCTGTCGGTTCGCCTGCAGAGCCGTCCGAATCTGCAGGGTCGGTCGTGCGCCGCTGGCGCTGGAGCCACCAGCACGGAGCAGTGCGAGTGCCAGTGTTGGGCAGGTAACCCTCACGGACATCCGCCGCGTGGCTGCGCCTCCTCGCAAGGTCAGTGTGGATTTCCTCATTCTGTGTGGCGTTTAGGTGCATGCTCCCTACCGCCTGTCTCGGTGTGCTGTCGTAGTTTGGTTGGACACTTCCAGGACGTTCGCCTCCATTCTAGTGGCGGCGCTTCGATCAACTGCTGCATATCATTGCAGTAACTGCTTGCGAGTGAAAGGACACAGTGACCGACGACTTACAGCAACCTAGCAGTGACAGCGATCTATCATCCAGAGGACATACGAACAAGTGAACGAATAACTAGGCCTCAACTAGTAAGTCACCGACAACATGGATGTACAATCGCCGTTATGCTAGTCTACTGGCTGCATCGATTTTTTTCCAAATACCTATATTTATTAAAATTATTGTACTTGTATAAGTTAAACTAGACAAGGATTGTGCCTGATTATATGATAGGCATCTGTAAGAACATGAAAATCTCCAACATGACTGAATGGCGGTAAACTTGAAAGGGTTGGAATTAATCAGCCTACCAGAGTTTCTTTCCGTTCGTTCGTTGCCTGTGAAATCCGTATGGTACAGCAGTCTAACCAGGCCGCTAGAGGAACTGAACTAAAATGCCACAGCCCATAGAAAAAGCGAAATATCCTGCGGTAATTCACTACCCCTGAGGCCCTCTGCCACCAATTTCTATCGATTTTCGATGCGTCCCATGCTTCTGAATTAGTATATACCGATAGCTCGGATGTTGATGGTGAAAAAAGGTAAAGGTAAAGCAGTCAACAATCCGAAGATTGGTTTGAATACCACAGTGCTTTACTAGGCATGGTCCTGTTTGGAGGTGGTATGCCGTTGCCTTCCTCCGACCTTCGAACTGACGTACCCAGCCAGTTATAGGAGGACCTACTGTTTAACGTGGGTTCCGAACCACGGTGCTACTCGGTATTTTTCACATGAGCAATACTGCCAGAGGTGAAAGAAGTGAAAAGTGACAGATAAAATCCTAGGACGAGGCGGGGATCGAACCCGCGACCTTTGGATTTGTAGTCTGGCACTCTACCACTGTGCAACCGAGATATTGATGGTAATGTCTGCATATTCTCATCCCACACTGAACTGCGCTTCTGCAGTACACTTCATAGGTGTTAGCTACATTGCTTTCTTGGGGATATTTGCTCCTGCGCCGGTGATTTCTTCCACATCGCATTGCGGTTTGACACATTTAGTATTTTAAATAGTGATTTTCTGAGCAGCTTACAAGCCATTGTCAAGTGTTACCGTCGCCATCCTTTGGTTGTGGCTATCTAGGTGTCCATATACGCTCTTCATCGGTCTGGACGTCCAGTATAGTTCGTCTGGACACAAGGAAACGTCGGAATTTCTGGAAAGGAACTGGTTGATAGGCTTGTGAAGCAGGCTACCAGTAAACCGACTCGGGAGATTGGCATCCTAGTAGTTGATCGTCGATCGGTAATACACCAGGAAGTGGAATTCAGAATGGAAACACTTGAGCATTTCAAACAAATTGCGGGTTATCAAGGAGGATACGAATGTATGCGGATTTTCTATCCTAGTCTGTGGCAGAGATTGTTGTCCTTTGCCGGTTCCGCATTGTCCATACCTGACCTACATACGGCCACCTTCGCCGTGAGGACTCTTCAGTGCCGTTGTGGTTGGCGATTGACAGTTACCCGCATTTTCTTTGACTGTCCTGCACTGTCCGCCTTAAGGCAGAATTTTAATATTCCGGACACACTGCCCTTTGGTGCTTGGTGACAATATCTCAACGGCTGATAAAGGTTTAAATTTTATTCGTTATCATTCTATTTGAGTTCATTGTTCTTCCTTCTCGTATCCGTTTTTCTCTTGTCCATGACTTTTAGACTAAGAGATTTTAACGGCGTTCCTGAGAGGGTGGATCATTCATTTATTGCTGTGACGAGCCAACTAAACCTCACTGATAAATTTTTGAATCAGAAACAGCAGACACGTTGCAACTGTGCCGCCCAATCGAGACGGCTCCTTAAGCCGTATAGATTGGTTTGACACCTCTGCATCATTTCCGATAATACCATAAAACGAATTACCGTGCGTTACTTTCAGTTAATTGGGCTATTGCATTTTAGTTCGGTCCCTCTAGCGGCTAATGATATTGCGTCGGAGGAATTTCATTGTCTCCCCAGACTACAAACATATATATCGGAACTATGAGAAAATTACTTTATTTATGTTGAGGTCACAACTGATACATAGTCATATGGATGGTTGATAGTTCTTAATAGGACCCTCGTGAACGGAACTCTATTAAAGTAGTATCTTTTGAATTTTAAAGCTGCTGTGCTCATTTACCCTGCAGTTATCATCTTAGTCTGACGATATTAGGGTCACAGCGAATTTCTGTAATTCCTTTATCACGCCGATTTGTTTTGAAGGTGTCAAACTATTATGATGACAATGCGGACTTCAGGAGTAATAACGCAATGCCGACTTCACCTGCAACGGTAATAACTATTCGCCTTCCACTTGTTAAACCATCCCGACATAAGACTAGAATGATATTAAGAAGCCATGAAGTTCTTGAATCCGGGTTGTTAGGAAAGACACGAGTAGTCTACATTTCCCGAAAATGAGTCAACTGTCGTTCGCGCCAACGCAACTTTCACGCATATATCGCACCCCAGCAAGAAAAGTGACACAAGTGAAGAAACTCCAATTTTAGTTTGTCACTTTAAAATACATCTAAAGTGCCGCAGCTTGTAGGGGTAATATCACAGCTGCATTTCGATATTAATCGGCTCAAAGCAATACCACCGACGGTATTGCTCAAGGATAGTAGTGTCACTTGTATATGTATGTCATATCGGTTCTTTCGAACATGTCATTCTTATTTCCGGTGCGATATAATTATACTTATCTGCAATAAACCTCAGTAACGGTTCAGTATTTGTAGTATTTGATCATTTGCTTATTTTGTGCAAATTTTATGGTACTTGAGTGATTCACCCAAACCTCCCTACTTTGTGCTGAAAAATGTAGATATGGTGTCTGTTCTTTCTGACAGGTTAATGAAAAGTGAGAGCCGAAGGATAGGTTAAGGCGAACGCTGGCCCGAAGCGGGAATACGGGTTCGAATCCCAGTTCAGCAAACATGTTCAACTTCGCCATAATTTATTTCAGTGTCCTGTATCAGTTGAGATGTTCCATTATTTCGAAAGCGTACGTGTTTCTACCTTAATTCTGACCCTATTATATGTTGAGTTGCTAAAATGATAGCCAACAGTGTTTCCTGCGTGGCATCGTGGCTGTATCTTGACGATAGCGCTATGTGACTTGTTTCCACGAACACTACATGTTCATTCATAATATAAAGCTGTTGGGTTTCCAGCCGAGTTAGTTCATCGGAAGTTATTACTCTTAAAGAATGTCTCAATGCTTACTTAATCTGACCAGTGCCGATTACTTTCCAGTTTTCCAGTAACTAGTGCTCCCGCTTCCAAAGACCTCGACATGTTTCTTACTGATTTGCTTTACGTAAGCACAGACAAGAAGCTGAGCACATTTCTTATCACAATGATTTGCGGTATAATTTCATTGCGATCGTGGACGACGACTCTTGAGTGTTCATTTCAAGCTGTTACAAAACCACATAGTTAACCGTCGAGTCGCCGTTTTGTTATAGACCAATTCATAAGAGACAGTCGATTCCTCCAACGACCAGTAGTCCCCAATATCCTGACGACAGTAATGCTATTCAGTCCGAAGACTACTTCAACTCTCTCTCTCTCTCTCTCTCTCTCTCTCTCTCTCTCTCTCTCTCTCTCTCTCTCTCTCTCTCTCTCTGTGTGTGTGTGTGTGTGTGTGTGTGTGTGTGTGTGTGTGAGAGTCTAGAGACGGATGACCTCAACAGTACAGACCCTTAGGTCTACAAACATTTTAATTCTTCATTCCGGATGAACACTCTTTTGTTATTTAAAAGAGAAATGACACAAATAGACTTGTGTGCAAATGCTGTGGACGAAAGTAACTTAAGTATGATCTCATTTCCAATTTACAGAGCTCATTGAATCTTGTGAAACTTGAACCATATATCCAAAAACTGGGGCAGTATGAAGAAGTATATAAATGAAAGATATATTGGAAATATTACTTGTATTAGGATTTGTGTGGTCCACTGCACTTTACAAAAGGCTGAGCATCGTTCTTAATATAACGTACCATCTTCACTGAACTGGCATGCATTCTCTGCTACTTGCTCCTTGCTGGCTGGAAGTTGGATGAATAGTTCTTGTAATGGGGCGTTCCATTCCTATACTAAAACGGTTGATAAGTGCTGCATGTTCGTTGATGCATGTGGACGCGCGGTAATACGTCTCTCCAACGCATCCCGTAGCACTTCGTCGTATTTAAGAAAAGAAATAACAGAAAGACTAGTCTATTCGCCGAATGTCCCCTCTTTCCAAGAGCCGCTCCACGCCTTCAGTGTTTAATGCGCTCCCACGTTATTCTCTATAAAAATAACATCGATGACGACCTGAAAAGGTGCTTTGAGGAAGGTGCACAGTTTCACAAAAACCATGCACCAAAGAATCGGAGATCACTAAGCTTATACAACATTATGCCTCCCCACATCCGGACACACAAAAAAGCAAAGCGTTCATGCTCGAATTGTTCTTAAGCGCATCACACATTCCCATTCTCGCTATTTAATGGTGCATAAATTAATGCTCCAAGGGTCAGTGTCAGAGATGATCGTTCTGTTGTTTGTGGCGGTATAATGTTTAATGGGCGCACGTACCCCAAATCCTTTGAACACGGTACACTCATGGTCATCGTTACTGTACACCTTTCCCAAGCGCTCCTTTTCAGTTCTTTCGGCATTAATTTTACTTTTTGGATGATGATGCAAGGCCGTATCAAACAGTGCAGGTGTGGAGCAGCTCTTGAATCAAGGAAATTTTCGGCGAACCGACTGCTTCGCCTGCTTTCCCCATTTAAATCCCACCGACTATAGGTGGGATGCGTTAGGTATAGGCCATGTATTACAGCAGGTCAACATGCACCAACGAACTTTCATAAATTGTCAACCGCGCTGGTGGATTAACGGAACGCCTTGAGCAACATAGGAGCATGTTATAGAATATGAATTGCCGTCCCACCTTTTGTACTGTCACAAATAGCACCGGGTTTCAAGGGTTTTAATAGAAGCGTCATATATAACGCTTCTAAAATGTAGGGATGCTCGTACATTCTAAGATACTGAAACGGAGAATGATAAGGTGAAGAACTAGTGAGGCTCTTTCGGAGGTATTACCACCCCGTCAGTCGTTATATATAATCTTCGTATTTCCTTTGTTACTTTCCACTCAACACTGCTTGCAGTTTTTCTGTGTATGGCAAATGTTTAATGCAGCTATATTAGTTGGCAGTAGTGACACATCATCTGGAAGTTGAAATTCGCCCTTTTGTTCTACACATCATTGTAGTTTAGTGAAACGACTGACGGGGTGGTAATACCTCCGAAAGAGCTTCACTAGTTCTTCACCTCATCATTCTCCGTGTCAGTATCTTAGAATGTACGAGCATCCCTACATTTCTATTACAGTCTATGTTGTCTACAAGACCGTTACTACCCAGTCAGTGTTTACTTACAAAACTTTTATAAAAACTTGAAAGACGCTCTTATTTTTGTAAAGATATCTCAAGTAAACAGAAGGTTTTATAAATAGTCTTTTTTTTAATACTAGCAAAACCGGAAGCAGTTGCTAAATATGCAAGGGAATTAAATATGCATAGTATTCTCTTTCTCCCTAATCTCCCTGGCCATCACTTCCCCAATCGTTATGCCTGTCCCTTCCCTTCTTAGTTAGCTGAAAATCCAGTTTTGCTCGGGTGTGTTCACTTAGTTCAACATTCTGTTAATCATCGTACCTACTCTTCCTCTCTGTACATCTCCTCTACCTGTCTGTGCCTCCTCCTCCTTCCTCCTGTCATTACCCGCCCTCGTTCTCTGCCTATCTCCTTCTGTCCTCTCCCTCTGTTCGTATCCCCTGCACGTATGAAAAATTTCATGGCCATCGTCAAACGGTGTCGAAGCTGGAGTAAGGTTTCCTCCACCATGCTCCTTACGAAATCTTACTGAGACAGTGCCGTACTCTTCAGTTTGTCAGCTGTACAACATGTTACCACAGTCTGACGAACATTGTGGCAACGCATAAAATACGTAGGTAATCCTTACAAAATACATACAGAATTAACAGCTGAGGTTTTTTCGATTTTTAAACTGTTCCTTTGGGTTTCCCACGTTTTCTTCCCGAACTATAAACTGTTGAAACAGAGATAGGGGGGAAAATTTTCTTGCTTTGCCTTACCCTGTCACAGGTTACCCATAATTGCCCGGAACCACAAAAGTATATGCAAGGGGTCTTTCATTTGATGCACCCAAACTTCCCCCATTAACTATGTCGTTATTCATATTGGCAGCTTCAATTTAATACGCCAAATTCTAGACGTTCTACCACGATATTTCCAAAGTGGTTGGAACGGCAGAATATAATTGTAGTCTAACTTAATTACATCATCAGTAATGTAAATGGTATGAAATACGTTGTGATTCCGGAGAATCGAGATAATGGTGTATAGGTTCGAGTTCTAGTCAGACACAATTTTTTAATATTTGACACGCGTATTAACCGTCGTGCCTGTGTACCTTAACCTACACTTATTAAATACGAGGTGGTAATTTGGAAGTACCATGCGAAATGATCTCAGGTTTCAATTGAATACCAGTCCTGATGCACTCTGTTGTTTTAACTTGTATGTACTACATGTCGTGTATATGTTCCCTCTCAGGTACAAGCAGATCAAAATGATCGTCTGCACGGCCGCTACGGTCGGGGGTTCGAATCCCCCCTCGGATATGGATGTTTGTGTCGTCTTCAGTACAAGGTTGTTTGAAAGTTTAGGGACTGATGACCTCGCAGTTAAGTCCGTTAAGCTTATCAAACATTTGAATATTTTCAAAATGATCGCGTTCTTTACACTTTCCACGTTGAGTCGTTTACATAGGTTTTGTCCATGCGGACGGACGCTTTTCAATTAATTTTGTTTTAAGTAGTCGCGAGGAAAATAAGAAAATACTAAGATAGTAGAAAATTCCTCTTTCTATTTCTGTTAAACCCGTAATATAATTTATATTTTTGCTACAATTTAGAAAGTGTAATGTTTTTTTTCAAAAGACAAAAATTGTAACTTCTGACGCTGATTCTTGTGAATGTGTACAAGAAAGAAACACCTACAAAGGAACATATTTTATTGGTTGCCTGGTTTGTGTTCTGAAGGTAAAGAACTACAAAAGTCGTCGTTCCCTTAGTTTATTGAAAGAAACATGTGGATACAAGAAAGGAACTGTACAGAAATGTATCTTTCATGCTGTAGTTGTGCGCGCTTACTGGAAGTTTCAGCACTTACAGCCCGACTAAAATTACGTGCTAGTTGACAGTTCACGGGCTGGAGATATTTTCCTCCAAGCATAGCGCTGTCGCGCTGGACCCGAACCCCGTTGCTAAACTGCCACAACTGGTCAGTTCACTTCCATGTATTTGTCTGCATCTCTTTCTCGATTTGTTTTGTACCCGATTCACAGGTCAGGCTGATTTATTTCGCATTTTGTAAGATAATGGCAACCAAACAAATTAGGCATGGGTAAAGGTGCTAACGAAATACGTACTCAATATACAGCACTAAGCACGCGCTACTGGATCTTTTCCTATATTCCGTGATTTAACGTCACATTATAGCAAAGATTCAGCTTACATTAAATAAGTTTCGTATGATTACGTTAAACCGAGCTTTCCGATAGCTACAGTTCAGTGTTGTTACGGGTTTGGTGTGGAGAGGTTTTTTAAATAAAGTTTGTGTTACTCAGTTCTACATCTACATAGATACTCTACAAATCACATTCAAGTGCCTGGCAGAGGGTTCATTAACCACTTTAATAACTTTTCTCTACTGTTACTATCTATAATAGCGCGCGGGAAGAAACAACACCTAAATCATTCCTTTTTCGATCTGATTTCTCTTATGTTATTGGTCATGTCTCCCTAAGTAGGTGGGTGCTAGCAAAATATTTTCACATTCAGAACTAAAAGTCGGTGATCGAAACTTCGCAAACAGATCACGCCGCAATGAATAACGTCTTTCTTTTAATGATTTCCACCCCAATTCGTGCAACATTTCCATGACGCTTCCCCCCTGTAACGTGATAAAACAAAACGAGCTGCCCTTCTCTGAACCTTCTCAATGTCTTCCGTCAGTCCCACCTGGTGAGGGTCCCACAAGGGGCAACAGTACTCCAGGAGAGGACGCACAAGTGTGATGTGGGCAGTCTCTTTGGTGGAGCTGGTGCATCTTCGAAGCGTTCTGCCGATGAAACGTAACATTTGGTTCGCCTTCCCCCACAATATTTTCTATGTGTTCTCTCCAGTCAAAGTTGTTCGTAATTGTAACTCCTAGGTATTTGGTAGAGCCGGCCGCGGTGGCCGAGGAGACTAAGGCGCTCCAGTCACGGTCTGCACGGCCGCTACGGTCGGGTGTTCGAATCCTCCCTCGGGCATGGATATTTGTGCCGTAGTTCGTAAGTAGTTCATAAGTAGTTTGTAAGTTTAGGGACTGATGACCCCGTAGTTAAGTCCCATAGACTATACAAACATTTGAACTTTATTTGGTAGAATCTACGACCTTAAGGTTTGACTGATTTATCGCGTAATTAAAGTTCAGCGGATGTTCTGATGGATGGCGGTTGTTGTTGTTGTTGTTGTTGTTGTGGTCTTCAGTCCGGAGACTGGTTTGATGCAGCTCTCCACAATACCCTATCCTGAGCAAGCCTCTTCATCTCCACGTAAGAACGGCAACCTACATCTGTCTGAATCTGCTTACTGTATCCATCTATTGGTCTTCCCCTGCGATTTTTTCCCCACACACTTCCCTCCAACGCTAAATTCACAATTCCTTGATGTCTAAGAATGTGTCCTACCAATCTATCCCTTCTTTTAGTCAAGGTATGCCAGAAATTTCTTTTCTCCCCAATCCTGTTCAGTACCTACTCATTAGTTACGCGATCCACCCACCTAATCTTCAGCATTAATCTGTAGCACCGTATTTCAAAAGCCTCTATCCTCTTCCTGTCCACACTGTTTATCGTCCATGTTTCACTCCCATACAAGGCAACACTCCATACAAATGCCTTCAGAAAGAACTTCCTTAGGCTTAAATCAATATTCGATGTTAACAATTTTTTACCCATTGCCATTCTGCATTTCATATCCTCTGTACTGCGACCATCATTTGTTATTTTACTGCCCAAGTAGCAAAACTCATCTACCTCCTTTATTGCTTCGTTACCTAATCTAATTCCTTCAACATTACCTGATTTTCTTACACTGCACTCCATTACCCTAATTTTGTTCTTGTTAATGTTCATCTTATATTCATCTTTCAGCACACTGTCCATTCCGTTCAATTGCTCTTCCAGGTCCTTTGCTGTATCTGACAGAATTACTATGTCATCGGCAAAACGCAAGGTTAGAAGCGTACATACAATGCTGCTGGTTCAGTGGGCCAACCCGAAGGCGGGCGGGCGGCAACGGCGCAGTTTTTCGCGTGGGTTTTCGAAGGGAACGCCGGGTGTACTATTTTGGGCGTGTAAGTGCGCCGCGGCACATTTCAAGGTTAGCGCAAGGTGAGAAGCCTGTGAGCGACGGCGGGCGAGGCTGGGCGGCGGCCACGTGGCAACGCCGCGGCCAGATGCGAGCACTTCCGGGTGGCCGCAGCCCCGCCGTCGCCTCCGCAGGCGCTGCACCTGTTCCCCGGGGCGCAGGTGAACACTCGCCCTATCGCCCCTGCTTATCTCTCCGTGCCGTCCACTACCCTTGTTTACCTCACTTCAGCTGCCATTGTTCCTCTGTCGGCCGTGTGTCATTTACGATGCAGAATGTCTCAATACAGTAGCGAATTTGTTCGGAAGACAGAACAATTACTGCCTCGCTAATGAAACTAATTATGCGCGTTAATGGGGGAACACGAGGAACTTAACAGCTGTCAGTACCGCTTCATTTCCGTACTCAGTTGGCCTCCAATGTGTACTACGGCTGCTCCGGAATGACAGCGCGGGCCGGGGTATCATGTTACGGATTGCGCGGACGTTCCCGTTAGAGTTTCGGGCGCGCGCGCGCGCGCGCGTGTGTGTGTGTGTGTGTGTGTGTGTGTGTGTGTGTGTGTGTGTGTGTGTACACCTTAGCGTATGTTTGTTTAAATAGTTTGTAAGTCTAGGGACCGATGGTACTGGCAGTTTGGTTCCTTGCTAATACAAACAATTGAACATTCGTTTACTTCATTGTTCTGTTCTAGGTATATCAAAGTCGGTAATTTAGAAGTGTTCCCAACGAAATCTTGCCTTCCAACTATATAGTGTGTGTCGAACACACAACCATCTGTGTGAAACATGTTATAGGATGCAGTATCGCCTGAGTGGAAATTACTGGAGGAGATGTTCAAATGTTTGTATAACTTATGGGACTTAACTACGGGGTCGTCAGTCACTAAACTTACAAACTACTTATGAACTAACTAATTCTAAGGAAGGCACAAATATCCATTCCCGAGGGGGGATTCGAACCCCCGACCGTAGTGGCCGTGCAGACCGTGACTGGAACCCCTCAGTTTCCTCGGCAACCGCGGCCGGCGAGGAGGAGAACACCAAGAACCAGTCAATACCTGGTTCTGACACTTTTTGAAATCAAACAATGCATTCCTTTCTCAGACACATACAGTCTCTGCGTATCAACGATATTAACAATTTGTGAAGCTTTGGATTAACCCCCTTTTATGCATTACTTTTTGCCGGCCGCGGTGGCCGAGGGGACTGAGGCGCTCCAGTCACGGTCTGCACGGCCACTACGGTCGGGGGATCGAATCCCCCCTAGGGCATGGATAGTTGTGCCGTCCTAGTTCGTAAGTAGTTCATAAGTAGTTTGTAAGTTTAGGGACTGATGACCCCGTAGTTAAGTCCCATAAGCTTAACAAACATTTGAACATTTGAGCATTACTTTTTATTTGAAGCTATGAAAACTACCACGATTAATATATAGGGCGTAATATATCGATAACATTATTATATCCCACTAGCAAAAAAAAAGTTCATAGCTATATAGTACTTCCATGGTGAACTCGATGTTAATGTCACTATTATGCCTCTCATCTTTCCAGAAAGTAACTCATAATGCAACAGTAGTATGAGATTGACTACTTTTACATGGCAAACGAGGAATACTAATGAAAACAAACGCACATGTTAGGTGTAACTCAATGCAGCCAACTGTCGAAATGATTCAGTATCACTCTGCAATTTATAATTTCTAGGACGAGCTGCTAGTATATCTAACAATAGGTATACAAGTAGCTACAGACGAATTTGTGGTAAAATCAGTTTGGGAGATAATGAAAAATAATAATAATAATAATAATAATAATAAGGTATGTATCTGATCAGCTACACTATGCATTAAAGGGTTAAAATTTGTGCCACTACCGGGAAACGAACCCTGGATCTGCTACTTACTAGGCATTCACTGTTCACACTCAGCCACAGTGGTCTCATGGATGACGCGAATGTACGGAATAACCTAAGTACGTCTTCCTTCACAACGCAAACCTCCATTCTGTCACGATTTTTCCCTGTATAATTCTTATTTTGGAATTATAACCAATAAAAGTTATTACTGAATAAATGAGTGTCTGCGCAATCGTGCGTTAGATATATACATTCGTTTGGAGGCCGCGACTCCGAAGGGAATGTTTCTTCCACATTAGGCCCTTTCCTGAAGACTTGTTTGCCGCAGCTTTCTATGCAAACGTCTTCACCTCACCACAGTTGCTGCAAACTGCACCCATCTCAACCTTCTTACTGGTGTCAAACGCTACGTCTCCTACACTTCCATTCATTGATAAGTTGACGAAGGTTTTATCCCCAAGGATAGTTCTATCGATCGACCACTTTTTGTAGGAGAGCATTAAAATGAATGTCATACCTCCTCAATTCGATTAATCAATTCCCTAGTTTACCAACCTAAACATCGAGCTTAACTCTGTAGCGTGACTTCCAAAAGATCATTTATACCGTGTGCTGTCATTTTACAAAGTGTTAAAAAAAGCCACCAAAGCTACAGTAAATGCCCATCACACAAGCCTTTAATATTCTCTCGCTCTATTCACACGAACTATTATTTAAAGTGAAACAAAATGAACAGGGCCATTGTATAGGAAATACAACTTAGTCTGATTTTATACTCGGAATTGTTCTGCCTCGAAATTGAAGTTTGAGTTATTCAAGAAAGGGAAAAGGAAACCCCGCGATAATGCCTTAAAGACCACGCGATTGTCAGTCGACTGTCTTATCATCCTAAACCACTGATACCATCATCAGAGTCATCTAACTTAAAAAAGCGAGCTTCATCTCGCCCCCTCCCCCCCCCCCCCCCCACACACACACTATTCCCACCCACATTATCACCCATTACTGATCAGGATATTTATTATTGTGTTTAAAATTAGCGACCATACGCTTTATTTTTCATTTTCGACCTTTTTTCGTTGACATCTGTAAAGTTCAGTTATACCACCATGCCACTACATAAATATAGTCAAAGCAGATACTTCCTAACATACATGTGTATCAAAGCTACCTTTTAGAGAATAAAATTTTCTTATTTTGTGTTCGTAAATAATGTTTCTCAAATATGTACATGAATGACATGAATTGTCTCTCTCGTACAGTCTACGGAAGTTTGGAACATTTTAGGGTGTGATTTTACAGCTCGTCGAACCCGATCCTTCTAAGAGTTGAGCACTTTTCATTGGTTACATAATTTTGTGATACTTAGTGAGAAATCGGTAGATAGGCCTACTTCTGAGTGGTGTGGATTTATAACATATACCGTATGTCAAAATGGGATACTGAAACTTCACTAAGTAGGACAGCACGGTTAGTCACAGGTTTCTTTGTCCTACGAAAGAGTGTAACGGAAATTCCAAACTGTACAGTTTGTTGAGCAACAAATTTTATTCATATTGGGTGATTTTTAAATGGATTGACCCCTTACTGTCCTTTGAAATAGTCACCTCCCATAACTATGCACCGCTGAACTCTGGGATACATGCCCTGGAAATTTTTCACGAAGTCTTCCTTTGGGGCAGTGTTAAAATGCCTCGTCACGTTTCGAACGTTGCATGTCAGGAATATCGCGTTTCTTTCCTTTGAAAGCGAGTTTGAGTCGAGGGATAGGAAGAAGTCTGGAAGATGGAGATCTTCATCTACATACATACTCTGCAGTCCACTCAAAGATGCGTGGAGAAGGGCAACAACTACTAGTTACTGGCTTTTCTGTTCCACGTAGAACTCCCACATGGAACAGGAAAATTCCCTGAACGTTATTGTCAGAGGTTATATGAAAAGCAAAGAGAGTGCACTAGAAAGATTTGTTGCATAGTTTTCATTAATTGCTCACAGCGTCACTGCATGAAATTTCTTGAGATGGTTTTATTATAAAAATAGTATGCTCTCACTCTCCTCCGCATTTTCCGAACGCCGTGTATAGATCGTTAGACGTAACGCGACATGAGGATGAAGGTAACAGTATTATAAATTCACGAGAGATTCTTAACAGCGTTCATGTAAATGATTTTTAATTTAAAAAAAATTTTTTTTTCCATCTCTTGGAGCACTTTATTCTGAAGAAACCAATGGGATAGAAATTAAAGCTGAATGTCAGAATACAAATATCTTCAAGGGGGTGACTTCGCCGTAAACTACCATCATAACAATTGATTTTATATTTACTTTCTCGTCTCACTGTTTACAGCATTGCTTTTAATTTCCATCTTCCTAACATAAAAAAAGTAAAAACTAGGATCCTACTCTCCCCCTCTATAGCTACATTTATTCAGATAGGAGATCTCGCTAGTAACGAGACGCACTGGTGCAGTGTCATTTGTATTGTAAATATGTCTGTAAAATTGGCCCCCTTTGCTTTAGGTTTTTGCCCTTGTGACGTTAAACATTCCTTCACTCCTAGTGTTTTCACGCGGTTGCTCGGCGTCGGAGGTTCGAGTCCTCCCTTGGGCATGGGTGTGTGTGTGTTGTCCTTAGTTTAGTTTCACTTGTTTTAAGTAGTTTGTAAGCTACGGACTGATGACCACGCAGTTTGGTCCGATAGATTTACAAACATTTGAACATTTGATATGTGGGTCACATGTTTTGATTATGTTTTACAAGAACGTTCTGTGTTTCAAATAAAGGAACACGTGATTAGGAATTTCTGTAGACCAGTGTTTTTCAATCTGGGGTCCTCGAATTATTCTGCGCCGGGGGGGGGGGGGGGGATGTCTCCGCCACAGGCGTAAGTACTTACAACATAAAACAACCAGGGCCCTCTACACACAGACAGGTCAAAGAGGAATTTATTTTATGTTAAAATTGCGTAATTATCTGTTTAACTTTAATTCGGAATTGAATAGGATTAATGGTTTGATTTTGAAAGGGGCCATGTGAGTTGAGTAGAACATAGATTGTTTTATAATATAGTGTGTTAACGACGAATAGGCGCAGTAGAACGTAGATTGTTTTATAATATAGTGTGTTAACCACGGATAGGCGCAGTCTGAAAACTGTTTTCAGAAACCAATCTAAAGGTAAATAAACAATTTTGAGGATTAAAAAAAAGTACTTCTTTGGAAATTGGCTACCGGTATACCGTGGGATCTTTCTTAATGAGTATTGCCTGAAAATACCAAATAATCTTTACGCAAAATAATGTTTTTATTGATTAATCAATCAGTCGGCCTAGGCATTAAGACTACCAAGTGGACAGGTTAGAATCTTGGCCGTGGCTTTTTCTACTCTTTTGTTTCAAACATTGTCTGACGTGATTACTAGCCCAGTTAGTTTTACCGGACATGTAGACACGTGATTCGCCAGTGGTAAACACGTCATCGACAGTCGTAAGTGTAGGCGTACAGTGAACAGCTAGCGTGCCAAGTCTGTAGGTAGTAGTGTTAGATAATTGATTGCTGGGGCAGACAATGGAACCCTAACGGTGACGGGGTAAGTCCTCGCCAATAGCTATACGTGCAGGTAACCGAATTCTCCTACTGCAATGTGTAGACCGTGTTTTCTTGAGTATATTATCGCTCAGTATAGCAAACATTTTGACTTTTTTTTTATGTCAGCCGGCGACCCGGTGGAAGCTTTCGTTACTACACGGTGGGAGTTTACCACCCAGTCACGTATATTTTTGACTAGCTTGAGCGCCGTGTACAGTTGCTGCTAAGACTTCGTGCAACCGGTAAGTTACTGACGCAATGGAAAATGCGATGGTCGAAATTAACGGTGCGGCATATGGAGCTTTCGTCATGACTCTAGAGGCACGTACGTTGGCAGCGTTAGCTTCTTGATCCCCTGTGACGATACCGACGCGTGGCTCTTCGCGTTGGGCAGCCCTGGGTGTGCTGCGCTGGACAGCCCTGGCTACGCCTTGCCTGTGCCGGCAGCCATCTTGGCGAGCGTGGGCACGAGCAAGGAGCTCCTGCTTTCTCTCCGCGTCTGCTGATTGCACCACATCGTTCAACAGTTGCGGCTCACAGTTCTTGGCTCCGTTCTGTGGTAGTGCTTCGACCTGCAGCCATATTGAGTCACGCGGAGTTCCTGCGTTATTGTATGCGTTTGATATAATCTAGGCGTTATAAGAAAGACCGACTGTAGCGGTATTTCAGCACGTCGCTTTGTGCTGACTTCGCCGCGAAAAATAGAGGTGGAATAATGTATCCACTGTAATAGCGAAACGAATGTTTGCGTGTTCAGAGATAAAAGCGGGAAACGGGATTCTTTCACACCATGCTTTCAATCCGCCTCTTACTCAAACATTATACATTAGTTTCTTGCTCTATCGTGGATTTCTGAGCTTGTTATATAAACGGTACGGCCTCTGTGTGGTTACTATAATAGTTAAATCAGAACTATACATAAATCCCGTGTCTAACATTGCCTCACATCACACACATTATTAGTTTTTTTGTACAATGCTTTTCTCATGTTGTAATCCTTACATCATTTTATACCAGTATTTTATTGGTCTGGCGGATTCTTAAACTTTACATTCAGCCGCGGCGGAGGGGCCGCGCGCATTGAGGCGCTATGCTACGATGCGCGAGATCGTTCCCCATCGGGGGTTCGAACCCCCCTCGGGCATGGATGTTTGTGATTTAGTATAAGGTAGTTCGTAAGTAGTTTGTAAGTTTATGGACTGATGACCCCGCAATTAAGTCCCATAAGCTTTACAAACACTTTACATTGATTTTTCGTCTATTAAGTTTTATCGTCGTTTACACTGCCTTCTTACTGCATTTCCCGAGGAATCACACTTCATATTGATTCCGAAACACACAAGTATCTACAGAAATTAATTCATAACAGTTGTTCATTTAGAGATGTACGTTAGTTTAGCAATATGGCTTATATTCAGTTGGTAATTTTACAGGCCTGTTAAATCGACAGTGTTTTATATGATATATACTTCTTAAATAACGTAACTAACTGCTTTATATTAACGAGTGTAAATATAAAATCTTTATTTTAGCCCCCTCCTCCATTTCTCTTGGTTATTCACAGTGGATGTAGATCACTCCTACCTTGTTCATCACTCTGTAGAAGACATTTCCAGATTTCGATCCATGTACGTAATATAGATTCTTTCTGCACTTCATTTACCGAAAAACATTTATTTATTGATTCATACTCTTTGCTGAGAAAACAAATGTTGAAATGTTAGCTGATTGTTGCCTAGTCTTCTTTGTGAAAGGATTATGTGACACTACTCCGTGTCTATTGCTACTCCGTGACGTTTCTGTATCCGTACCGTTAGTAGTTTTCATCACCTTCATTTTTTGTTGATGCTCCCTGTTGTTTACAAATAAATTTGTTTTTGGGTATGTTTCGCAAAAAGAAGGAAACAAAAAAATTTTTACACCTTCAAGTAAGTGAAATTCCAAACTTTAAGACGACGAGGTTAGAGATCCTGTTTGTCAGCCCACTGCGCTTAATGTGAATTCTTGCCTTAACGATAAACACCGTAAAAAAAATACTGTGTCGTTGATGGTATAACGACCTAAAAAGTGGCATATTGGGCTTTTCCAGTCACAGTAAGGAAACTGAACCACCTCAAGAGATCCTTGCCTAGTAAAGATGTTTGCCGAAGACTTTCACTGACGAGTTGGGTAATGGCGCGTGGCATACCGAGGCACACAGGCCGCAATAAGCGCGTTTAGCGTCGCACGGCTCGGCTGTCTCCGCACGCTGTGGCTGCGCAGTCGTCTACTGCGGTAAACAGGCTCACATGTGCCGTGCCGTGAGTCCGAAGGTTGTTTGCTGCGATAAACTTTTTTACTCGCCCCAAGGATGTCTGGTTGCGCGCTATTGCCACATGTACGCGGTCACGTGTCGTAGCAGCAGCAGCAGGCGCTGGCATCTCCGCCTTTTAAAAACGAATGTACCCTGGAGAGAATTGTACGTACACACACACACACACACACACACACACACCGTTTGTGACCATAGAGATGACATGTAGCAACAAGAGATGTGTTATGCCTTGTATTTGTACATTCGATTATTCGCACCTGGTCAGGTCAGCTTAGAGTGTAATGAACTATATTTAGCCGCAGTGGAGTGCCCGAGCGCTCTAAGGCGTCTCGATGAATAGCGCGCGTTTGCTCGCTGTTGCAGGCTCGATTCGTCCCTGGGGCATGGGTGTGTTTGTTGTCCTTAGGTTTAAATCTAGGGACTGATGACCATAGCTGTTTGGTCCAATAGGTTTACAAACATTTTTGAACTACGGTATATTTAATACAATGAATTTTGTTAGGATATCTTCGTAATCCACACGTTTACTTACTTACGTACCTATCTTGTAGATCAGGCGCCTACCTTACAAAGTGATCTTCGTGCATATTTTTCCATTCCCCCCCCCCCCCCCCCCTTAAATCTCCTCCTTCCCTGGACAGATATCTTTTTCATGTTCTCCGTCTCAAACACCAGAAGTTTTTTCTGTATTGCTCTTCGTTCAGCGTTTCCATGTCATACAACAGCACTGGGTCAGTTTTGTATTATAACCATGCTTTAATTTACACTATTTTTGCATTAACTTTAATTATTTGTTTTTGGCTGTTATATGATCTGAATGCTTAAACAGTTCGCGTTTAGTATGGCTCGGTGACTCATTGTTAAAATGCGAAAAATGCTGATTTGCCGTAGTTCGGAAGCAACGTTAAATTTGAAGGGCCTCCCACAATAGATTGCCAGGTCAAAGGTCGGAAGAAAGCAACGACATACGATCCTCAACCGGACTATGCCTATAGTAAAGCACTGTCGTGTTCTAACCAGTCTTCAGATTGACGACTGCTTTACCTGTGGGTGTTTTTTTTTTTTTTTTTCAAATTTTTCTCTTTCATCTGTAAATCACAACATTGATGTTTCTCCTCCTACTTAGGCCTACTTCCAAACGTCAGTCTTTTCTGGCTTTATTCTCAAGCCAATCATCGCTGCACTACTGCTCACATCCTTCACTATTTTTATCTATTATTTCTTGTTTTGACTCTCACATTGCTGTATTATCATCTCCATACGCTAATGTCTGCAAATCTCCAGTCAGATTGACGACCTTTCTCCTCTTTCCATCTCGGGTACACTTGTTTCAAAGACAAAGTTAAGTACTGAGTACTATAGATGGCAAGACATTGCCATGTCATAGTCCAATTCGAACGTTTAACTTGGTTTGACATTCCTCTTCCATATCTTGTTTCGTTTCCGTAGAAAACGCTTTTAACGGGTTCAGGTATTCCAAACTACCGAGATATTGTATAGGCCAACTCTATGGATACTATTGCATGTGTTTGGTAAATCAACTAAAGTGACGAACACTGAGAAGATTGATATGTTAAATTCTCGTTTCTTTCCTCATAGCTGTCTCATAGCAAATATATGGACAATTGCAGGTTTTCCTGACTTGAAGCCGGGGCGGAGCTGCCGAGCGCATTGAGGCGCCATGCCCCGATGCGCGAGGCCGTTTCCCGTCGGGGGTTCGAATCCCCACTCGGGAATGGATGTTTGTGCTGTCTTCAGTATAAGTTAGTTCATAAGTAGTTTGTAAGCTTAGGGTCTGATGACCCCGCAGTCAAGTCCCATAAGCTTTACAGACGTTTGATTTTGAACCTGGTTTGAACAGTGTTCTGTAATTTCATATTTTCTCTGCTTACAGGAAATGTTTATGCAGTATTATCAAGAATAAGACCCAGTAGTTGGTATTCTGCTGTAGGAACCCTCTGTAGTTATTATAGTTTCTTTTGCTTTTCTTCTTATGGGTTGGTACAGTGCTTCTGCTCAGTGTCTCTCTCCTTTATCCCATAAAACTATATTTAGCATGGTCGGCCCTTTGCGGTCTTCATCTCCCACCTTGAGCATATCTGATGTTATCCGATCTTCTTTGGCGCGTCCCTCTTCTTAAGATTGTTCCTTGCCTTTCTCAAATCCTCTCCGGTAACTTCAGCCGTTTAATTATTCTTTTCTTGTTCTGTATACTGAAACACCTGTATGTGGTTCTTCCGCAGTTAATAGCTGGACTAGGATAATGTTCTACCCTCAGTAGTTTTGGTAACCTGTTTCGTTATTGTTTTCTTGTTGGTGTCAAATCACCTGAGTCTATCACACGTTAGGTTTTTCACGTTTAAAGTAATGTAGTGCTATGGCTGTGAACTTGTATTTGGGACGAAGTGGATTCAAATCAACTTTCGAACGAACTAATGATGGTTTCCTTAGTCCTTTCCCTGGATGTGACGATATTTATTTATGTTAAAATTGGAAACCTTCATATTAAAACACAGCTTTCGAAGTTATGACGTGAAACAATTTAAAACCGTAATGACCGTTATTCGACAGTAACTTTTCGTTGTTCTTCCTCCGTATAGCGTTTGTCGTCTAATTTCGTCATTAATGTTATTGTCCCAGGTCAGCATGAAAGCTTAGCATCCCAATTCCCGGTGTCGCGCCCTCGCTACGGTGTCGTGACAATTACACCCAGAAAATGTGGTGGGAATGTTCGCTAATCTCTCCGTCCGATCTCTTCCAAGGGCGGTTAGGTCGCACTAATGGAGGTCATACTTTGCTCCAAAGTGTGACTGCAATAGTATTGCTGCAATGCCTGGGCGACTTGCAGTTCGTCTATGTGTTCACTGTATGTTATGGAAAGCACGGCGACGCTATTCGCAGCTTTTGCCACACCTATGACAAACGATGGACAGTGACGAAAAATGGAAAAGAAAATTGAGGGTCGGTTAGGTGACGATTAATTTGGTTTTAGAAAAGTTGAAGCCAGTTCTGACCGCGGTGGAGTGGCCGAGCGCCCGAAGACACCTCGCTGCGGAACGCGCGGTTACACGGCGTCGAAGGAATAATAGTCCGAGCAAGCCATAGGAAAAGGTAGTTAATGCATATATTGTTTAAGAAAAAGAGGGGACAATAAGAGTGGAAGACAAGAACGAAGTATTCAGATCTGGCTTGTTGTCTTCAGTCCGCAGACTGGTTTGATGCAGCTCTCCAAGCTACCCTGTCCTGTGCAAGTCTCTTCATCTGAGAATAAGTTCGGCAACCTATATCCTTTTGAATCTGCTTACTGTATTCTTCCCTCGGTCTCCCTCTACGATTTTTACCCCCACACACTTCCCTCTAATGCTAAGTTGACGATTCCTTGATGTCTCATAATGTGTCGACCAATCTATTCCTTCTCTTAGTCAGATTATGCCAGAAAATCCTTTTCTTCACAATTCGGTTAAGAACCTTCTCATTAGTTACGTGATCTACCCATCTAATTTTCATCATTCGTCTTTTGCACCACATTTCAAAAGCTTCTATCATCTTTTGGTGTGAACTCCTTATCGTCCACGTTTCATTCCCATACAATGCACACTCCAGACAAATGCTTTCAGAAAGGACTTTCTAACATTTAAATTAATATTGGATGTCAACAAATTTCGCTTCTTCGGAAACGCTTTTTTTCCCATAGCCATTCTGTATTTTATGTCTTCTTTACTTCAGCCGTCAGAACTTATCTTGCTAGTCAAATAACAATACTCATCTACTTCTATAGTCTCATTACCTAATCTTATTCCTTCAGCATCGCCTGACTTTCTGTTACTACATTCCATTATCCTTGTTTTATTCTTGTTGATCATCTTTTACCCTCTTTTTAATACGCTGTCCATTGCATTCAATTGCTCTTCCAGATCCTTTGCGGTCTCTTGACAGAATTACTATGTCATTGCCAAACCGCAAATTATTTATGTCTTCTCCCTGAACTTTAATTCCCTCTCCAAATTTCTCCTTCACTGCTTGCTCAATGTACAGATTGAACAACAATGGGGAAAGGCTACAACCCTTCTTATTACCTTTCCAACCTCTGGATCCCTTTCTTGCCCTTCGACTCTTAACAACCGCTGTCTGGTTTTTGTATAAGTTGAATATAAGTATTCGCTGCCTCTATTTTATCCCTATTACCTTCAGAATTTGTAAGAGTTTATTCCAGTCGACATTGTCAAAAGATTTCTCCATATCTACAAATGCTAAAAAATGTAGGTTTGTCTTTTCTTAGCCTATCTTGTATTGCCTTCCGTGATCCTGCATTTCTCCTAAATCCAAACTGATCTTCCCCAACGTTGGATTCCACAAGTTTTAACCTTTCCTAAAACCAATCTGATCGTCACTTAACCGATCCTCAATTTTCCATTCCTCGCCATTGTTCATTCATCTTTCCCCCTAGTAACACATTCTCTTACAGTCTTGCATTTCTCCTCAAGTCACTCCTGCTTAGCTAGTCTGCACTCCTGTCAACCTCATTTTTCAGACGTCTATATTCTCTTATGCCTGCTTCACTTGATGCTTTTTATATGTATTCTCCTTTCATCATTTAAGTTCAGTATTTACTGATTATACCAGTAATTTCTATTAGGGCTTGTCCTTCTGCCTATATGATCCTCTGCGGCCTTCACTACCCTATCTTTCAGAGCTCTCCATTCTTTTTCTACTGTATTACTATCCCCCGTTTCATACAATCGTTGCCTAATGCTCCCTCAAAAACTCTCAATCCTCCTTCAATTTGTCCAGATCCCATCTCCTTAATGTTGTACCTTTTTTGCAGTCTTTTAGTTTAACCAATAAGTTACGGTCAGAGTCTGTATCTGCCCCTGGCCATATCTTCCAGTTTAAAACCTGGTTTCTAAGCGTTTGCCTTACTATTTTCTAAAAGTCAATCTGGCACCTCCCAGTGTATCCTGCTTTCTTCCTTCTTTCATGATGAGCAAACCAAGTGTTTGTGATTATTAAATTGTGCTCTGCTCCTTTTCACCAGTCCGTATTCACCTGCTACATTATCTTCCCTTACCTTCTACCGAGTTCCAGTCTCACATCACAATTAAGTTTTCTCCTCCTTTAACAGTCTGAATAATTTCTTCTATCTCATACATTTCTTCGAACTCCTCATTATCGACTGAGCTGTTGGGATACAAACTTGTACTACGGTAGTGAGTATTGGCTTGGTGTCTATCTTTGCTACGATAATGCGTTCACTATGCTGTTCATAGTGACATAGCCGCATCCCTATTTTCTTATTCATTATCAGACCTACTCCTGCCTTGCCACCAATTGATTTTGTATTTATAACCCTGTACTCACGTGACCAGAAATCCTGTTCATCCTGCCACCGAACTTCACTAATCCCCACTATATCTAACTTCAACCTATCCATTACCATTTTTAAATTTTCTAACCTCCCCACCCCTTTAATGGATCTAACATTTCACGCTCCGATCAGTAGAATGCCTGTTTTTACTTGATAACGACATCTTCATGAGTAGTCCCCGACGGAGACCCGAATGGGAGACTATTCTACCTCCGGAATATTTTAGCCGAGAGGATGCCATCATCATTATATTCACACAGTAGAGCTGCATGCCCTCGGGAAAAGTAATGACTGTAGTTCCCCCCTTGCTTTCAGCCGTTCGCAGTAACTCCATGGCAAAGCCATGTTAGCTGATCTTACAAGACCAGCTCAGTCAATCATCCAGACTGTGGCCCCTATAACTACTAAAAAAAGGCTGCTGCCCCTCTTCAGGAACCACACGTTTGTCTGGCCTCTCCACAAATACCCCTCCACTGTGGTTACACTTACGGTGCGGTTATCTGTATCGTTGAGGCACGCAAGCCACCCCACCTCGGAAATGTCTGTGGTTCATGAGGGTGGACCTTTAATGGTATCTTACCAAATCCATGGAAGCGATAGATCTTTAAAAATTGTATTCTTATTTCAAAAGATACACATTTGCAAGATAAGCCTAAAGATCCAAAATACCTCTGGTGATTCCTACACCTAGTTCCAGTGAATAGTTTTCTAAATCTACATAATTTCTCTGCAAATCACATTTAAGTGTATGGCAGATGGTTCATCGAACCGCTTTTGTGATATTTCTCTACCTTTCCATTCTCTAATAACGCGAACTTTTTTAAGCTACTGAAAATGCTGCCAGGGTAGAGCATCATCTAAATGTGACGGGGCTATGTGATTGCTGGGGTTCACGTTTATTCTTAGTACACTATGTACATTTTACATCTACTCTCTGCAAACCACTATGTATGGGGGAACCTCCCACTGTACCACATGTTAAGTTTTTTCGATCCGTTCATGTACGGAGCGCGTAAAAGAATGAATAATAAAATGCATTATACGTGGTAAATTAGTCAGCTTATGCTTTCATAGTGTCAACGAGAGCAGAACATAGAGATTCAGGTATATCTCGTAAATTTGTTATAGCTTAATTGTACTCATTGCTTAGAAGGTAGGTTTTTAATCTGTATGAGTAGTATTTGGATGAAACTCATATATATGAGGCCCATTTTAATCGTGAAAGCAGTGGTTGGAGACGACTGTTAAGTGCAGTACATTAATAAGCCACGCGTGTGCTCTGCAGGCAAACGACAGTGTTATCTTGCATATACTGCTTGTTTGCAAATCTATTGGACCAAACTGCTATGGTCATTAATTCTCTAGACTTACAAACGAAGTACTAACTTACACTAAGGAAACACACATCCTTGCCCGAGGGAGGACTCGAATCTCCGGCGGAACCTACCGTTATGTACCGTAAAAGACTGTGTAATTCTTAATGGACACATTTATTTTAATCATTTAACAGGAAAATAATCGTTTCCATTGGTGTTCAAACACTTTAGTGAGTACATTGAAGGAGAGCACGATGTCCCAAGGTTTTGTCTATTGTGACATATACTTCCATACCAGTAGTGCATTACGTTTCCCACGCTCATTCCTCCCTGCCTTCCTTCCTTCTGCGAATTCTGGAGTAGAATTGATAGGCGGCTTTACGTCGCTTCTCGTAAGAGGCTAATAGAAGTAGTATCATATGTATTAAAAATATTGATTCTTTCAAGTAGTCGAGGTGATTTTGACCTGTTATTGTGTTGAATCATGAATTATTTCCCTTTTTATTGTAAGTACTTCTGGATATTACAGGTAAGAGGGACTGATGACCTAATAATAGCTTTGTCCCATAAAATCGTTAAACCAAGCAATCGTGATTGTACAGGGGCCACTCGAGGTAGGAAGGAAGCGGTCCAAGTGGCATAGAGTTGCTAAAGTATGATTTATAATTTTCAAACGCAGGCTATCTGTGGCAGATGCTGTGTCGAGATAACCCATAGGTTTCCTGATATCTGGGCGCCACTTGACTCGCACGCTGCGCAGATAGCCAGTACAGTCGGCCAAAATGTACAGCACCTCTCTTGCCTACCAGTGGATTTAGTTGTAAAACCTACACGCACCGTCATCGACGCTGATCGGTTGATGTTGCACCCGAATAATTGAAGTCGCTCTTGGCACTGTAAGTAGAGTTAGTCGACTGAAATACATCTGTCGAATTGGCACACGTTTATTATTTTGCAGTTATAAATCAAAACAATAATACTGATTCGTATTTCACTGAATTCAGTTAATTTTTCAATTCAGAATACCGTATAGGTTTCATTGCAGATCCTTACAAACCAATTCATAAAAGAGGAACCTCATCCTAACAAAATGATTCACGATGAAGCCCTTTGGTCAGCCTTCGCCGCGGTGGAGTAGCCGGGCGGTCTAAAGCGTCTCGCTGCGGAGCGCCCGGTTGCTTGCCGTGGAGTTTCGAGTCCTCCCTGGGGCATGGGTGTGTGTGTTGTCCTTAGGTTAGTTTACCTAGGTTTAAGTAGTTTGTAAGCTACGGGCTGATGACCACGCAGTTTGGTCCGATAGATTTACAAACATGTGAACATGTGTGGGTCAGCCTTCCATATTGAGCTCTTGAGTTGAAAGCAGTATGTGCATACAAATGATTCAGATTTTGGTCTCGTGCGCTAATATAGTATCTAATAAGAGATGATATAAAATAATAGTAACAAGCGTAAACTGGTTTGTCAGTTTATTTTTAACATCTGTGACAAACATACGGAATTGTCACTGTCTGATTTTTTCTAAAATTTGGATATGTTATAATGCATGAAAAACTAAGACACACATATATTTTTAGCGTCCGTAAAACGTATTTAGGGAAGAAAAGGTACCTCCAAAATAGGAGCTAAAATGGAAAAATTGCGTTAACTTAAAACGAGTCTAGTGAAGCGATTTTTACGATTTTTGTTATAAAAGTTTTCCTTTGATAAAAGACGAAAATTGTATATTGTAAGGGGTGTGAAAATTAGGGGGCCAAATATCCCGAAAGATACCAATCTTTTTGCTACAAAAATTAGTTTTGATTTATTCGAAGTTTAATAGTGAAAGTTCAAAAGGAAGACTAATTAAGGAACGTGTATTTTTTATTTATATATAAATATTTGAGGCGTAAACAACCCTTATATTAAATTTCCTAGCAGATTTAAATTGTGAGCCGGGATCGTGATTCGAACCTGAGGCCTTTGCCTTTCGCGGGCAAGCGCTCTATCGACACACTAATTTAATCTGCCAGTTTCATATAAGCGCATATAAGCGCACACTCCGCTGCAGATTCTGTGAACCCTGATATTGCCGCGCTCGTTCGATACTGCTCATGAAATAACTTGTGAATCAATATAAATTAATAAGAAAATAGACTCAAAAGAAAAATCTTTCATTACCCAAATTGCGCGGGCAAACAATGAGTCGTGTTAAAGTCGTGAGAGGCAACAGGGCTCACTCTATTTTTGCTGCGGGAAGAGATGTCAATCGGGCCTTACGACCTCCACGCGCTACATCACGGGCAACGCTAACGCCGGCGATAAGTGTTTTAACGTTTTGTTCACTTTTATTCGCTATTATTTCAAAAAGTAGGTTTTACAGTTCTTTTTAAAAAAATTCGTGTCTAGTTACTGTCTACTCAACTATTTTTTCGGATTTTCGTCCGCTGTGTTGGATCAGTCATATTGAATTTAGAGAATCTGATTTCAGATTAGAGAGATGAAACAGTTGAAAAATATAGATTCACTTTGTGTTTTCATGGGCAGTATCAAACGAACTCGACAAGATAAGGATTGTTTACCTCTCAAATGAATAAATAAATATAGAATTAGCCTTCCTTTTGAAGTTTTAATAGATTTTACTTCGATTGAATCAAAACTAATTTTTGTATCAAAAACTTGATCTCTTTCGGGGTATTTTGGGCTCTAATTTTCACCCTCCCCCCTCCAATATAGCTAGGCCGATTTTGTTTATCAGAAGATACTTCCATAACAAAAAAAAAAAAAAAAAAACAAAAAAAAAAAAAAAACAAAAAAAATTAAAATCTTTTCATTAACCTGAAAGTTAATGCAATTTTTTCATTTTAGCCTCTATTTTGGAGACACCGTTTTACCCTTAAGTATGTTTTAACGTCGCTAAAAAGTATACGTCTCCCTTAGTTTTTCATGTATTATAACATACCCAAATCGGAGGCGGACACTTCCGTATGTTCAATCACAATTTAGTGTCGTATCTATCCCATAAATTCACTGTATCTACTGAGAGAGCTGGAAGCTAGCAGAAATGCTCCCTCCTCCCTCCTCCCTCCCCCTTCCCACCTCCCACCTTTCACACACACACACACACACACACACACACACACACTAAGCGCAGTCGCTAATGGTTGTCAAACGCAGGCTGAAGGGACGCAGTTACCGCCGTAGACATTTTAGATGGATTGACGTCACGTTGTTTTCCTCTCGTCCCCGTGGTAATGTGTTCTTACGAGAGCATATATGGTCGCCTGGCCGTGAAGCGTCTAATGTGACGAGGTTTTAATGCGCCAGTCTTCCTTATTATTACACATACGTCTATGAAAAGTCTTGTTGCACTTGCGCGACCTACACTTGCGACATGCTAGAAAAACGAACGTGCTCAGTGCTCTTAATGTGTATTACCTGCCATTCCACCAATTACGCCAACGGTAAGCAGAAATTTGGAAATAATTACATGCTCTTGAATGTCTCGCTTAGGGAATCCTACGCAATTACATAAGTCTGGTGTGATATGTTTCAGATCTCCGGAAGTCCTATTAGTGTACGTTTAAAGTACCATTGACTTGTAGGCTATGTGGTTTTAGTTATTTATTTGTTCCACGGTTAAAAGTGTATTGATGTGTGGTTTGCTTCATATTATGTGTGTGCCAGAGGGGATACGTGCCGAAATTCAAGGCTGTTAATGAAGATATATGCTCCGACATAGTTAACGTTACACATTTCAGAGCTCTCTCGCAATAAAGGGTTGCAACTTGTGTCAGCGAAGTAGGAAAATCGACCGAGTAAATGTTCAAATGTTTGTAAATCTATCGGGCCAAATTGCGTGGTCATCAGTCCGTAGATTACAAACTAGTTAAACCTAGGTAAACTAACCTAAGGAGACACACACACACACACACACACACACACACACACACACACACACACACACACACGCGCGCGCGCGCGCCCCAGGGAGGACTCGAACCTCCACGGCGAGCAACCGCGCGCTCCGCAGCGAGACGCTTTAGACCGCTCGACTACTCCACCACGGCTCGACCGAGTAATATGCTTCGCATGTAATTCTAAGATCAATATGGAGAACATGTTAAAAATTCTATGTTTTTATTTTCAGCACGCCTTCGTAGTTCTTTCTGCCAACTTCAGTCTACGCTCGTTATCACCGAGTCTTGTCTTAAGCGAAACCAATCTAGAGTAACATTTTTTTCGTTGAATTCCAATAAATGCGCACATTAGTTATCAGTTATCGCTAACCTATCAGTCTTAGTGATTAAAGGGTTTCTAAATTTCAACGCTGAATTCGAACAAGATAATTCACTCCTGCATAGTTCCTACATAAGTACAAAAATGACTTCAGCAAACATCCCGGCTCCCTCCGCTAATTTGTGGAGAACTGTCGATGCAACACTGCTTTCATGCAGTATGTATCTACGTACGTTTGCTGCTGGTGTTTTCTTCGAAGACGAATAAACGTACAAGAAGGGGTCAATAATTGAATTTAAATTGTCTTATAGTCGCGGTCGTTTAGCTTTTTAAAATAATCATTGGATCCACTACATCTCCTTGTGCATCGAAAGTGTTTAGCTTCATTTTGCACCGAATTTGTTAAGCATGTTTGGGACACGCAGTAAGGGCTGTTAGAACAATTCAACACAGATAAATGTTCCGTCCTCTTCGTCCACCTCGTTCACTCTTGCCGACCTTCATTTCACAGTTTATTTGCTCCATATTTTCATTTCTATATGCTTTGTAAAGAAAAGAAAAAATATACCACTTTCATTTCTTTGTTTGCCCGTCTGCATCTTGGTCAAGGACGGTGGAGCGAAAAGGAACACGTATGGTGTCAGAATGATGTTAAGAACATATTTCAACGGATTAAAGCTTTACCTTATCTGTATGGCACAGAACGGCTTTAAGCCGGAAATTCCATTACCGTAGTAGATTAGCATTGATTATATTTTCCGCACATGAACGACGTGTGACCTCTTACACTGGAGTTGGACCACTTGTCTGTCATTAGAAAATGGCAAACGTATGTAACTATTCTACAAAAACTGAAAATTCTAAACATTACAAATCTATTGCATTACTGTATACCGTACATCTTTCGTCGTCTGTGACAGCTCGCTATGTCTAGTAATTGCTGTCTACTGCAACATTAGCTCTTGAGTACAATGTTCAGTCTAACATGCACAGAAGCTATTCACTAATTTAGAGCATCACAGTGGAAAATGTACCAAAATAACACCAGAGGAGCGAAATTTCAAATTAACGTTTACGAATTTCTGGAAGCGTTAATGGACTGCTCCGTGTTGGTCACCAAAGGGCAACAACTACAGCGGACGATCGGTATCTGGGGGACTTCTCGCCCAACGGATCCCCGACCAGACTGCCACAATGATAGACAACTGACTTTGTTTTATGATGATGGGCAATGATCCTTTCTTCATTGCGCAGGCACCCCTAGGCCCTTACACTCACAGGAATCAGTTTGATCAAACCACGAATTTGAGTAATAGTGGTCAGGAAAAAGTTGAGAATGTGTACCTGACGGGAGGCGAGCTAGAGTTGCCCGTGCAGTTGTCTTTGTCGCTGTGTAGGGATCAGCACAACTGCCTAGCAAGCAGGAGACCGGTTCGAAACCCGGTTGGGTCTACGTTTTCAACTTCGCAGTGAATGTAGTAAATTCTGTGAAGCCGGCCGCGGTTGCTGAGGGGACTGAGGCGCTCCAGTCACGGTCTGCACGGCCACTACGGTCGGGGGTTCGAATCCCCCCTCGGGCATGGATATTTGTGGCGTCCTAGTTCGTACGTAGTTCATAAGTAGTTTGTAAGTTTAGGGACTGATGACCCCGTAGTTAAGTCCCATAAGCTTAACAAACATTTCAAATTCCGTGAATATGACTTTGTTAGGACCACCGGGAGGCGAGTGACCAACCGCTTCAGACTTTTTCTGCATACAGACAGTAATGGAGAGGCCAGGTTTTTACACCCAGACGCCACGCTGCACCGTACAGATGGGCCCAGCATACAGCCAATCGAGTACAGCAAGGTGGTGGATCAGTCCTGTCTGGGTGGGGATTTCGGACACCATCGTTTCCCGTCAGAGGCAACCTAAAAGCTCCACAATACAGGGATAATGTCTGCAAACCTTGGTAGAACTGATACAACAGCGTTTCGGGAAATACCACAACTACCGAGTCCATCGTGCAGCCATAGTCAACGATTTTTCATCCGCCGTACTGCACAATCAGATTTGCCTAGACTGCATGTTCCCCTCTGCTATAAATCCACTTGCACGTGATTGGGATAGATTGTAAAGAGCTGTGCTAGCCCGTCCAAATTTACGAGTTAAGCAGGATGACCATTGAAGAATGAATAAACGAGACCAGTAGTAGTTAAATGAACTTTTAAGCAGCATTTCACACGGGGGCGCAGGGTTTACCGACCTACAGGATTCCTCTTTTAGAAGGTGCCTACCCTGTCGCACCTGGGAGAACAAGTGAGCCGTCTGAAAAATACTCCTGTTGGACTGTTCCTCAATTTTCGAGAGCATTTGTACGTTGAGCCTTCAGCAGTAACAATAAATTTTATGATTGAATAACAACAACCACTGTGGGATTTTTATTATTATTCTTTTGGTAATGGCTTTCGGTCTGTTCAGACCTATACAATCACACAGTACAGATTAAGAGGGAAGTCACAAAATGAAATATATAAAAACGATTATACCAGTGGTGGATGATGGAGATGGCCGGTGGAGCAGCTGTCAAAAGCTCGATCGAGAGGCTGCTGAAAGGTGTGGCAGCAGCGCTGCTTAAATACGTGATGCTCCTCCCACCACAGCCGAAATACAGCCCTTAATTTTCCTAGTTGTCAGCCGCCATCATTTCTCCGTATTCTTTGAGGTTTACTTTCCTTCTACAAACACGATGTCAAGAACGGATCAGTGATGCTCATTGCTCCGAACAAGGCAACAAAAGAAATGAAAGATGACGATTTGGTGATAACGTCACGTCAACGACGGGCCGTTACAGATGGAAAGTATTTATGATTTGGGAAAGGATCGATCTACATGAATACACCGCTAATCACATGTAAGTGCATGGTGGAGGGTGAATCGACTCGCTTTTATGATATTTCTCTATCGTCGAATTAGTCACTTCGGTGATCACTTTGAGCGACATAAGGAAGTCACAGAAAACCTAAATACTGATGGGAGGAAAGGGATATGCGCTGCGATATCTTCAACACGAGCCTAGTGTGCTGAATTGGCCATCCACAACGAAGACCGAAAGGAAAGACAGAAATGTATCACTACAATGAGCTACATCAGCACATGCCTTCGACACCAATTTACATAGCGCATTCTGAAAGTTACAAAAGTCTCTCTGGAAGTGTTAATTTTGTTAGTACCCACTTTACTTTTCCACGTAATCTTCGTTCACTTTTGACCAATTGTCGTAACATAGCTATGTTTCTTCATGCACTTGGCATGCAAGTCCTTAGCCGGAAACCGATCTGGTCGACTAACGCTTACTACTACTCCGCATCTTCAGTTTTCCAATTAACGTGTTTCGTTTTTGAGAAAATGCAAGACATAATTTGAATTAATTTTTCGTTATTGTTACTACCAGTTTCAGCAAACTACACCCTCGGTGCAAAATATAGTGAATCTATCGTTTTCTGTCGGCTGATGCATGGCACACATCTTATGTCCTGAGGATACATCCCACTGTTGGACGTGGAGCGCATCCTACTGGACTGACGTATGGCGAAACCCTTATTCTCTTACTGGTCTACGTGCTTTCATCTTTTGCTTTCATTAATTTTCGGTTACCTAGAGGTCCATCTGTGTCCTTCATCTCTGAGGACTATTTACAGCTTGATGCATAAGTAGGATGGAGGGACCGAATACTGCGTAGTTGGTCCGTTTAATTCCTCCAATACACTGTAACTTCTCGGAATGCAAAAAATACAAATACTGCTCACATACTGACATGAAAATCAAAGGTAAACTATATCATCGTAGTATGCCGTTTCTTTTTAGTCTAGTCATCAATATTTCAACCTAGAATAAGCAGTAACCCAAGACAGCAATTGAAACACAGATTATAGTACACCAGTCTGAAAACTTGATCTGCTGTTTCGCTGTACGTCGTAAACATTTGCTTGACAAATTTTGAGTGTTGTCGTCATTGTTTAACTTCAGCTTAATGCATTAATGTAGACCCCTAATAGACCCCTAGATTATACACAGTTCCTCTTGAATTTTTTCCCACGATAAAGTTTAATAATACCACACACTTCCGCAGTATTAATGCAGCGCTGCTGCCACACCTTTCAGCAGCCTCTCGATGGAGCTTTTGACAGCTGCTCCACCGGCCATCTCCGTCATCCACCACTGGTATAATCGTTTTTATATATTTCATTTTGTGACTTCCCTCTAAATCTGTACTGTGTTATTGTATAGGTCTGAATAGACCGAAAGCCATTACCAAAAGAATAATAAAATTTCCCACAGTAGCTGTTGTTACTCAATCATAAAATTTATTGATACTGCTGAAGGCCCGACGGATAAATGCTGTCGAAAATAAAGGAACATATTCGCCTTTTTGTGCTCCAAGAGAAGTATTTTTCAGCTGGCTCACTTGTTGTCCCAGGTTCAACACAGTAGGTACCTTCTAAAAGAGGAATCCTGTAGGTCGGTAAACCCTGCGCCCCCGTGTGAAATGCTGCTTAAAAGTTCATTTAACGATTGCTGGTCTAGTTTATTCATTCTTCAATGGTCATCCTGCTTAACTCGTAAATTTGGACGGGCTAGCACAGCTCTTTACAATCTATTCCAATCACGTTCAAGTGGTTTTATAGCAGAGGGGAACATGCAGTCCAGGCAAATCTGATTGTGCAGTACGGCGGATGAAAAATCGTTGACTATGGCTGCACGATGGACTCGGTAGTTGTGGTATTTCCCGAAACGCTGTTGTGTCAGTTCTACCAAGGGTTGCAGGACATTATCCCTGTATCGTGGAGCTTTGACGTTGCCTTTGGCGGGAAACGATGGTGTCCGAAAGCCCCACCTGACACCCACCCAGACAGGACTCATCCACCACCTTGCTGTACTCGATTGGCTGTATGCTGGGCCCATCTGTACGGTGCAGCGTGGTGTCTGGGTGTAAAAACATGGCCTCTCCATTACTGTCTGTATGCAGAAAGAGTCTGAAGCGGTCGGTCACTCGCCTCCCGGTGGTCCTAACAAAGTCATATTCACGACATGAACGCTACCTGTAATTCGAAAATGTTGCCTGTCCTTACATCACTTTGACTCATCACTTGTCGACGTGACTTCTGTTGCAGAAATTCCTTATTGACATTAAACAGCTATCTGTGTGTGGTTCACATTCGTATTTTTTGTCATTGGAGAACGTTCATTCTGTGTATAAAAACTCCCGATACTGTTCCTACATTGTCTATTTAATGAAGGTACAGATGTTACTGACTCACCTACATTCAACGAAATGGGTGTGCTTTCGGTAGAGGCGTTATAGGCAAGGTTTTCTTCCACATTGTATGGCTGTTCAGAGAACAGATTTTCGAATTAACGTTAACGCAGGTACAGTAGAAACGTTTTAATGGTATAGAAAGATGATTCAAAACTGTTTTTTATGTGTGTATTTTTTACCTCCGAATTTTTTAATTTGTTACTACACAGTAACTGTAGTGAATAAAGAAAAAAGTATAGCGATGAATTCAACAGTAAAATTTAGAAAACTAATAATTATATGTACTATATCTTTTCCACGAACAGTTTCCTTAATGGATATCTCGTAGCTGCAGGAAAGCCGTGTTCCAGTTCATGCTGTCACTACAATAACAAAGCTTAACACGGAATGCGGAGAGGATAACTGTAATATTGAAATGGATAAATATGTTGGTTTTGAAGATTTGAATCTCGGTTAACAAATAATATGCTACATGGTCTTCAGAACACACGGAAAAAGTCGACCGTAATAGTAATTATAGAAGTGGTGAGCTACAGAATTCGTGGTGTTGATACTCAACTGTAATGAGTTATTTGTTGTTTCTTTAGGAGCCGTCCGTGAAAAAATGTTACATTCACAAGACTCTAAACCACACCTAATGCACATAATCCACCTGATTTTTTCAGTTCGTTTAGAGTGCCAAAGTGGGTGTCTCTGCAGTGTATGACAGCCACAGAATGATTTTTAGATACGTATACAAATGATTATTAGACCAGGAGCTATCGAAAACACGTTATCCTTTATCTCTGTGATAAATAGAACCTAAGATACGGTCTTCCGAAAGATGGCATATTTGCGCGCGGCGTTTTGGAACATCATAAGAACGGTGAAATGTCATACACGGACAGCGATCAAATATACACGCATTCCTAGTGTATAAATAATCTGTAGTTGCTGAGACATTCTTTAAAGAGACTGCCTCGTTACCTTGTAGATATTGTATGGCACTCGTTTTCGTGGCCCTCCATGAGATTGTCTTCATACGCCATTGCAGAGCCTCCTCAGAAGTCTGTCCCTAAAGCCACTCTGTAGTAATTCTAGACGTGTAGGGGTGTTGCATTGTCCTGCTGGAGTTAACCAAGTCCGTCGGAATGCATAATGGACATGAATGGCTGCGAGTGGTCAGCCTGCAGACGTACGACGTACGTGTCACCTGCCAGAGTCGTATCTAGACAGAGCCTCCACCTGCCTGCTGACATGTAGGCTCGATGGGTTCATGAGGTTGGCTCAATACCCTTACATGTCCATCAGTTCAATGGCATTGGAAACGAGATTCGTCAGACCAGGCAACACATTTACAGTCATCAACAGTCAAATATCTGCATTGACTGGCCCACGCGAGGCGTAAAGTGTACACAAGTGAGCTTTCGATTCCGATAGACTGTATTGATGATGTTTCGTTGAATGGTTCGCATGTTGACACTTGTTGATGGCCCAGCATTGAAATCCGCAGCAAGTTTCGAAAAGGTAGACTTCTTATTGTGAGATTAGAGTGGATAACCGAATTAATATATTTGTTGTGGTTGTCTAGGTCATACCGACAGGAACGTGTTAAATATACAAAGATTTCCTTTATACGCGGCCAGTGGTGATATCATCCAAAAGTGTTAGGTTAGTAATCGAAGGCTGGTGCAGTAAATGGCCGTTTACGGTACTCGTGTAAGAGTTGGGAGGCTGTCGTGCACGGTCGTTACAGCGTGCCGCTACACGTTGCCTGCCCGCAGAGCGACTGGAACAGTAGCATTCTTCGGAGATTCGCCATCCTCATCTCTGTCGACGGATTTCTTTGTGGCGCCAAAATTAGAAATAACAGGTGGCTGCGCTTTGAATCACAAGAAAATACTGTTTTCTGGCTGCGAAGCAATATTCGATTACTGGTTTAAAAGATTGGGCTCACGTACTTAATTGGTAATTTAAAGCATATCGAGACAATAAGCGAAGTATCCAGAAAAACAAGAATTTATTTTCATTTTCTATAAGTGTAATAGTGACCTTTTTAAACTAAGTATTGATGCGCTGCCATCGTCTCATACACTCACTTTGACACATATGTATGATTAACTTCAAAACTGCTGAACTAACTCTCGAGCTATTATTACGAGGTAACATGTATAGGATTTATTTCATAAGAACCGGATCACGAGAAATTATATTACTCTCTCTCTCTCTCTCTCTCTCTCTCTCTCTCTCTCTCTCTCTCTCTCTCTCTGTGTGTGTGTGTGTGTGTGTGTGTGTGTGTGTGTGGAGAGGGGGGAGATTTCAAACCTCCTTCTAGAGCGCGCGATTTAACATTTTGTTACAAATAGCATTTACCATCTGGAAAGAGCCAATGAGTGGGGGAAAAACCGACCTACCCCTCAAATGGTAGGGGGGGGGGGGAATCGTTACTCACGACGTGCAAATAGCCAGACCATGTTCAGGAAGAGTTTCTTGGTTAGTATATTTTCATTGTTCAAGCAGTAAAAGTGCGGCGTCAGGCATGACGTAATTTAATACTTCTTTACTACGAACTATTATGAATACTTTTTTGCAGATAGTATTTACATACACACGAAATCATCTTTTTGTACCACATACTGTAAGTAGATTTGATGTCAGAGAGAGAGAGAGAGAGAGAGAGAGGCAGGAGAAAGAGTTGGGCAAATGTGGAGGAAAAGAGGGAGTCGACGAGAAAACAGAGGGATGAGGACAGGTTAGAATGAGGGATGGTGAGGAGGGGAAGGAAATAAACTGTGAAAGAGGAGAAGCAGGAGAGGGACTGATAAAATTGGCATAAATACATACACGGACAATGGACAGGTACTCTGCTAGTCAGTAGTAATTGTAGACTCTCAGTATTCACTTTGTTGTTTAAATACGAATTGTGAACCTGAACCACACGGCTGTACCTACCAATTAAAGTGATATATGCATCAGACTCGTATTTCAAAGCTCCTGGTTATCGGTTGTTATACATTTCTATTGTGTTTCCTAAATTACCTCGCTTAAATACATGTGGTTACTTCAAATAGGCTTACTCCCGTCGTTCCTCAGGTGAACTTGCGTCCCCACTTCTAATGACTCCAGTATTTCTGGTGTGTACCGTCCTTCTCACTTGTTGAACTTAATCCCAATTTTCGTCGCAACTCTTCCGTATGTTATCGAAAGTTTATGTTAACTTGACTAACGCTACTGTATTACGGGATCGACTCTACGGTTGAGATGGTGTTGGGAGGCAGGATGGGCGCGGGGTGGACCAAGCCATAACCAAGCGGCGGACGGTTAGTTAAGAAGATAATGGAAGTGTTCCAGAATTCAGGTTGCAATATAAGTTTGAAATAACAGATAACGAATGAAGCGCTGGAGATAGCTTGGGTGCTACTTTGAAAACATCGAAACTTGCTTTTGGCAGTTCTACCAGCTCAGTTTCTACCCTAGCCCTACACTACACTTTAGATATACGTAATACGGAATCAGACAGCTTTATAATAACGAAGTAGAGATAAAATACTACCATGTGATGGCTTTACAATTCCCATACCTGTAGCTTGTAGCAACATCAGCTGATAAAAACTAACATATGTACTGCCCATCAGAAGCTACAAACTTTTCAGTGCAGACAATGTGATTAAGTTGTGTTTACATCTGAAATCTTGCATAGAATCTTTCCCTGAGTACCCCCTTTGTTTCTGATCTCCCATCAGTGCCTTGCCGTTAACTTTTGCAACAGATATATTTGTAGATAATGCAGTCAACAACTTGTGGTTTGGTAGTATGCTACGATGCTTTACTAGATCTCTAGGCCGTACTACTAGAAAATGTTGTGTTCCATGCGCATTTAATTGAGAATAGCCTAATCGGTGATTCATTATGCTCCACATCAATAATCCAAAATTCGACGTTATGATTTTAGTTTTATTTCTCCTTTTGCGGCGATTTGTTCATGCAAAACGTGTCTGGTTACACCGATTTCAGAATTGGCCAGTTGGGGCTTCACTTGGTGAAGCACTACTACTTTCTAACCAAGCTTTTTAGGGTGACGAACTCTTCTCAATAAAGGATAGCAATTTGCAGTTTTGTATATAGTTTTGGTACTCTATGTATTGATAAACGTTTTTCAATCTATCACTTAAATTCAGGATTGAGAAGACATGGCCGATTTATCTCCTCAGTCGAAGTTTGTATTCCTTCCTTAGTGACCCGTAGTCAACATATTTAACCGTAAACCATTTCATTCATTCCTTATCGTCTTGTGTTGATAAAAATCTCTGAATCTTACCTTACCTGGGTAGGCTGTAGAATTATGATGCGATGAAGGATTTTATCATTTACATAATGAATTCGTCACCTTCATAGAATTACGGCGTCGCGGTAAAGCACAGAGGCGTATCGACCCTGTACAGGATGCTCCATGTTAGCTGGAGATTAAGGGAAGTGGCTATATCCTTCAAATGGCTTAATGAGGAAAGGCCGCTGATGAGATTGATGAGTAGAAATGCCAAGCGCATTTTAAAGTGCTACAAGGATAGCAGATTGGCTGTGTGAAGGGGTAGGCACTGCTGACTGATTTAACACTTAGACGGTCGAGTTATCTTAATTTGTAGCACTGAGTAGAGGATTGGTAAGCTGCAAAACTTTGCTGCTCGTGGCACATCCCTTAACTACTACTTACATCACGATTTACAACACTGACTTTGTACTTACACTTTGTAGATTGTGCAGAGGTGTTATTGTTCACTCGTATGGTGTAAGTTCAAGAAGCTCTGCAACCCGCTCCTCAAATGCGCTTCACATGCAGCATAACCAGCTGTTTGTAGGATCGGAGGAATTGGCGCTTGCAAATACCTCCATTATATGCTATTTATTTTGAATTAAGGAACTAATAGATTCATCGCAATGTAAATAGTCTAATTTGCACGATTTTTATATTTATTTTTTTAAATTAAGAATTTACTGTGCACTTTCACCGTCGTGATAATCGTTAGACATATTTAGATAAAATATAAACAAAGCACAATCATTGATGTTAATATCTGTACCAATATCTGATATTACATGTCAAATGATTCTAGCTGTATCTTGCAGCTGTAAGTCCGAGTGTAGCGGGCGAATACCAAGCAGCTGCAAATACCGCCCGCTGTTTAATATGCAGCCATTGTAAAGTATTAAATCCAAGAACGCAGCTTTTTAATTATTTAATTCGACAGGTCTATTTCAGCGTGACATCGTGAGGTTAAATTGGTAGCTCTTTATTATCCTCGTAAGACCGCCGTTTATCGGATCTTCTCGGTTCTTATTTAACAGATGTATTAGAATTGTTGCTGTACTACTTTTACGTATATATCTATTTAAAATAAGTCTCACGTTGTCAGTATGTGACAGGATATTTGGCAGATTTGTCGACGAAGTTCTTAAAGAACTACAACAACAACAATTCTAATACATCTGTTAAATAAGAGCCAAACAGATCCTTACAAGGATAAGAACAACTACCAATTTAACCTGACGACGGCATTCACGCCGAAACAGGTCTGTCGAATTAAATGATTTGTTAAAAAGCAGAGTCCTTGGAATTAATACTCTACAATGTCTCTAAATGACACATACGACGCAGCGGGCCCAGAAGATTACAAATGGTTGACATTAGTACGCAGTACTCTAAAGATTTTTCGTGACTTAACGAAATGTGCTGCACTAAGGTATATACCTATGATCTGTTTACATATCTCTCAGGAACCATTTGAAGTGGCGGTTATTTACATCTTGATAAAGCACAAACACATACAACATATTTTATTACAGCACCTGGTTGCACTCCTCAGCGAACAGTGGCACTTCGTGACTGGAGCAATGAATAGTCCGGACGTCTTTTCCAAATTAACTTTTGAGTTTATTTCTGATCTCTGTCAGTATTAAACAGGATACTAGTTCTCTGCTTGCTTCACCTTCTATCTGCCGGTGATGTTTCGCCAGAAGTCGTGTGTAATAACGCTTTATGTTGCACTTCTTAACAAAATATAAGATCCCATCAAAAACATAAAATGTACAAAAATGCAAGTCTCGCGACGAATTCTTTCCACCATAAAAAGTAGTGAGATGTCATGGGAAACCAAGCAGGTTATGTTAGTTTTCATAGAACCCATTTTTTTCTAATTAAGAATCTAACAACATTTATAGTGACTATATTAGCATTATACATCTTTAGTTCTATAATACATATGATGATTTCATTATGGCATGACATCAGAATACATATAATGAATGGGTAGTTACATATCTACATATAATTTATATTCCAGTATGTAACCAAACGTAATCCCGTAGGAATGTAATACCTCACATTTGCGTAAAGTATTTTAAATATTAGTTTACATTGCCGTGCGCTTGTCAAGTCATTATATTTATTAAAGGAATAAAGGCGTATTAATTTTGATATAGTCACTATAGATGTTGGTAGATAACTAATTAGATTAAAAAAATATGACGAGGTGTTGAATAGTTTCCCATGTCATCTTAACACTTTCTGCGGTGGAAGAAATATCACTTATTTTTGTAGGTAGTCCTTTCCAGTAAACTTTTTGTACATCATCCACGGATTTTCGTAAAGCCCATTACGACATTAAGACCGTTCTCTCATTTATAACTGAAATCAAGCTAGAATGTAGGTGTCATTATTACTGTTCCCATTTGCAGCAATTTAAGCTATATCTTAACAATTTATTCTTCATTCTCTAATCAGGTGCCACATGTCATTTCTGGCGACTCTACACTTAGTAGAAAGGTAACGGCTACGTTAAAATAAAAATAAAAATGTTGCGGTACTTGGAATCGATCCCGCGACCCCTCCGTTGAGAATCCAGTACGTTACCACAAAACCACTAACAATTCGGCATTCATAGCGCAAACGTACAGACTTTGCTTCCACTACGGTCGGGGGTTCGATGCCCCCTCGGGCATGGATATTTGTGCCGTCCTTAGTATAACGTAGTTTGTAAGTTTAGGGACTGATGACCCCGTAGTTAAGTCCCATAAGCTTAACAAACATTTGAACATTTGAATTTGAACTTTGCTTCCGTTAAGCGAAAATGTTTTTCCAGAACGGAACTTATATTTACAGATGTTTGAATTTTTCCTTCCATTAAAGACTAAACACTATCTAAATACAGAATTTGACGTTATGTGTCTGCTAGAAGTACCTTAGAATTTTGATCATCGGTGAGTCGGTGAGTGACAGAATTAGCGATTTTCGACTGCTAATATTTAGTAAACTGTAAGGCGTAGAATAGTATAATTTGAAAATATAGCTAGCTTTAGTAGATACTCTTGGTAACCGAAAAGTCAGGCTACTAGCTTTATCCATAACTGAGATACAGGGGGGTCGAAAGTGCCGTCTACTGCTTCGAGAAAAGGATGATACCACCGTGCGCTCGGCTTGGGGGGGGGGGGGGAGCCACTGCCGTGCCCCCAGATAATGTGGCCGTCCCTCCATCTCAATGAATAGAATTAACCGAGCTTCCACAACTAACCATGGCTGCCCCTGATAACGGCCTATAGTGGCTCATGAACAGAATGCATTATACATAATCAGCTCTTAAATGGTTTTCAGGTTAACGAATGGGCATAACGTTTGGCTTCCTCACAGCTAAGTTTGTTGATAGATGTTATTCAGTGTATATATAGAAACAGTGTAATACACGCGTAAAAATAAATCAATAAACGAAAGAAACAATGTTTTAGTGTTAGGAGTCAATGTATAATTAACTAAGAACAGTTGTAGTTGAATGAGGCGATGAAAATGCTAATGTTGCAATATAAAAGAGTAGAACGAATTATATTAAATCTAAATAACAAACAATGCCTGCAACTGAGATCACGCGGGCATAAAGAAAAAAGAACTGCTAAATGTGTAGCAAGATTCTCCAGTTAGGATCTTTTGAAATATCTTTGTGGCTTCTAGCTTCGATTTGGGAATTGTTGTGCCGAGTGATGAACAGTTCATCCGACGATATAGTTCCATTACCTTGCAGTCTTTTCTGTGCCGACACCCATCGGGTGATATTCACAAAACGTTAATAACGGAAAGGGTTTGTGGCTCGATGACTCAATGACAAGGGCCAGACCGCAAATACAAATCTCAGTGCGAAATCCCTGATCTGTAGTAGGAGTCTATCACCTGCCGCATTTTCATCTTTAGGAACCATTACTATACGCTTAAAAATGCTAAATTTGACGCATCTCCAAGCCTATACCCATTAAAGCACTGCTGTGTTCAAACCAACCTTCGGATTGAAAAATGCCTCTTGTTTAGTAAGACGTTTCTTCCTTTAAGCCCATTACCGTTACTTGGTATGGATAACGCCATTGCTTTTGATGCATTTAGTCACCATAATGTTGCCTCTGGACACAATATAGGCGGTCAGGGTTCTGTAAAGTATGAATCAGGTATTCGTTTTAAGTGTCCATCAGATCCATTGTTACTCTGGTAACCTGAGGCATGTCTTGAATTGATCAACAGCAGTTCATAAACGTTAAACTAAAAGTGTTCTTGGATTGCTGCACTTTTTGCGTTATTTCCTCCTGTTACGCAGATAATTTCTGTAATGCCGTCTTGTTGTTCTTTTGTAGTCGTCTCGTAAACACAGGTTTCAAAACTGATTAGAGGAACCAGGGCTCTGTCGTCCATTTTTGTGCGGAAAGTGCCCGTCATTGTCAGTAACTCAAGTAAGAGGTGTCATCTCACAAATACCCTCGGTTTCGATTATTTGACTTTTCTAACTAAAAGGACGCGGCTATTACTCTCCTAAGTTTTTGCTTGACTCGTTATTGAAACAGCCAAACAAGGCGTTTAAATCGCTGCTATTTAGAGACCAGTCCAGAATCCTCAAGTACCAAATTCCAAAACTTAGACCATGATCAGTGTCTCACCTGTCTTTTGAAAATATTGTCAGTAGCAGGAGCTTCCATTACTATAGCAGAAACTGAATCCCTCAGAGTTTGCTCCTCTCGAAGCATATGCTGCCTAAGAGGGAAACACCCAAGCAGTTTGACAAGAGAAAATACTTGGGTGACAATGTTAATTTTTTTCATTGTCGTCTTCTCCTTTGACATCAATATCCCAAATATTTGGGTAGAGGAATGGGTGGGGCTATCAGAATCTTTTACTAAGTGACATTTAATGATAGTCATGCCTTTAGAGTTGATTGCACGGAACTGCATTTCCGGCTTTCCTTTTCGTACTCTCAGTTTAATCCACCATGAATTTGCCTTACTGATTGCCTTACGTGGAGTTGTAGGACCCTTTACCAGAATGTTTTCTTAGTGATGTATATTTAACGGTGCAAACAAAGCTAGTTCATATGCAGCACGACAGTTGCTAGGTATGAAATAGATATTCTAAGGGCCGATTGTATAAACATTGCTGACTGTAGATCAATTTTGACTTTGGTCACGGAAATGAACCAAGTTCATGAATGCACTGTGTTGCATAACGCTATCTGTGGATCAACAGATCAGGTTCAGAGTTGATCTGTGTTAGCACGAAACATACTTGGCAACACAACAAAATTCAGATATCGACGCGTTTGTCACGCTTCGATCACAGATAATGATCGTCATTTATCAATACCAAATGTAAACGCAGAATAAACAAATAGCACTCTTCCTTCCTTATTTACTATTCTATCCTATCCTCACTCCTTCCTCTCTCCACCGGGGGACTGATAACCTCAGTAGTTTTGTCCCCCTATCCCAAACAAACACCCCCCCCCCCCCGCCCTATAAACAAGTAGCATATACGGATCTTTGTACACTACTTGGTAGTTTTTATTGAAAGTGTAGCGTTGTGGAAATGGAGAAAAGCCAACAGAAAAAGGCGCTTTCTTCAAACTTTTCAAAAACGGACAAGGAGTCTCTTGTAGAAATCGTCTTGGGTCCACAGAATCTCACAATAGTAAGAAAACAGATAAAGTGTCAATAAACAGCAAGGAAAGGGCGTGGATAGAAGTTGCCATTGACTTCAATTCGCGGAATTTAGGTCATCATCGTTACTGAAAAAGTTTAAAACTGTGTTACGGAAACAAAAAGGAGAGGACAAATAAATCATGCAGATTGGAGTCAGTGGCTGGTTTCTTTTCGTTGGTTTCAGAAGATGCTCTCTCAGTCTTAATTCTAACAGTTGCAACGTATATTTGTCCAGGTGAAACCTCCGCTTAAATGGCCTGTCATTCAGTTCCACGAATGGGTTCGACCTTTCACGGAAAATGCGGGGAGCATGTTGGATCTGTCATCCACACTAGACTCATCGGAATAGTCAGGCCGGCCGCGTGGCCGAGCGGTCTGCGGCGCGCCAGTCACTGTCTGCACGGCCACTACGGTCGGGGGTTCGAATCCCCCCTCGGGCATGGATATTTGTGCCGTCCTTAGTATTAGCTAGTTCATAAGTAGTTTGTAATTTTAGGGACTGATGACCCCGTAGTTAAGTCCCATAAGCTCGTACAAACATTTGAACATTTTGGAATAGTCAGATATCTGTAGACGAAAAGAAATAGAAAGATCCACAGCGTTATATAAGGCATTTACACATGACGTTCATATGCTTAATACTATGCTTAATACTATTTTTACTGATCAATGCATATGCGATTTTAAAAGCAATTGAAACAAATGTTTGGTAGTTATAATTTGTTACGAATTGTATAGTTACTGCTACTCTTGCCTAGACAGCACGTTTGTAAAAGATGTTCAGGCGTTATCTGCTACATTCATTTTTAAAATTTGAGCTGTCCATCTTCTACTGCCACTTTTAAATCGATTACATAAATTACATGTCGTCTCCAAGAATTTGAGATCAGTAATGATTATCTGGAGTCGCTGTTTACATAGCCGCTAATTTCCCTAACTTTAGAGATTTAATACACATTTCGAGATTCAAAAGCGTGGTAGTGACGTATTCACATATTTACTTACCATTTTTGTGTGTAATAACTTTTTATCATTTATTAGAATTTCCTGTGTACATTTGTACAAAGCAGATGCCTAGTTTTGTAACGACGCTACGTGGAAATCCGACGATTAAAGTTGAACTTTAATTTGATTGGAGAAATTCATCCAGTCAAAGATGAACCGAGTTCTCAGCGTTATAATCGAAGATCACCGTTTATATAACGTAAATTTCCGAGTTCAGCTTGAACTGAAACCATTTTCTACGCTAATCTAAGATCAACTGCTTTATACAATCGGCCCTAAGTGTAGTGGCAAGGGAGTATGTTGGGGGAGAGAACTAAAGTTTTATAGTTCCTTAATATAAATTGAAGTTTGGGTAGTTACTTTCACATATATACTTGGGTGGATAAAACAATATGAACACCTAGCAATATACATTATCTTGTTGTATGTTGGCACCACTGCGTACATGTTACGGTTAGTTGCAATCGCTTTGCATTTTTGACGTACGAAGTCGTAGACGTTACCTTGCAGCATAATGTACGTTTGTTCTGGCGGTCAGCAGAAATATTGAAATGCGTGATCTCTAGAACTTCAAAAGACTAGATGGTTAGCAGTTTGTGACAGAAACGCATGCACTGTTGAACTTTTCACCAGTGTCAGTCAGTACCTTCGGTAATGACAGTGTACAGAAACCAGGTAAAACGTTGACGAAGATGAAGAATGGCCGAAACTCAAAAGTTAATTGCCAACAGCCGACGAGCATTACGAACGATTGTGGTCAGACAATATAAAATTGCAACGGCAAAAGTGACTACGAAAACTCAACTCGCACTTGAGTAATAATGTTTCGATAAAAACAGTACGGCATGAATTCAACATTCATGGAAGGTCTACAGTTGCCCAACCCTTAATATCAGAAGCCAGGTCAAAGCTGCGAAGGACGTGGCGCCATGATCATTAAACCTGGACACTCGTTGACTGCAAAAATTGTACGATGAATCATTATTTACATTAATACAATTCATCTTGTTCATGTATAGAAAATCCCAAAAATAAGCTTACGATACGATATGCCTGCTTTATGTAGTCAAGAATAGGTGATGTTCCGTCATGATTTGCACATCTACATCAAGGTATTCAATCTTGATTATTTACACTGGTCGGATAACGGTGAATGAATCTCTCACTATCCTTGACAACAAACTGCTGCTAACAAACATATTCCACACTGCGGGCCCCAAAGCAAAGAGGAGAGAGGGAAAAAAAAAAAAAAAAACCCAAACAAACTGCCAGATTCCAAAATGATAATGCGCTCATACAATCAACCCAAAAGGTTGAGGCGTGCTTTTTACAGCTTTAGGAAATTATCAGACGTACTCCCTGGACGACAAAATGATGTCTTAACAATATTGAAATGTTTTGGGGGAGACTTTGAGCAGAGAGTGAGGACCACATTTACAGCTCTCACTTCGTTGGAGAAATTGGCGGATGTTTTGGTACAAGAATGGAAAACATTCTGTTGAAAAGTACAAAGACAATTTACGAATCTGTTCGTCGAAGAGTTGCGGCTGTTTCAAAGCCAATAGTGGGGCAACTCCTGACAAATAAATAGCCTACTGTCTATATTAGGTGTTCGTATTATTTTGCCCATCCCTATCTTTACAGGAATTCTGCATCTTATAGTAAATACACGGAATATTACACTCCGATCAGTCCTAAGTTAGACAGCTCAGAGATGCAAACGATGAGCCTCATGCACTTTCGTCCGGTGTTTCTCCTATCAGCATTAGGTTACTCATTTCTACATAGCATTCCACTTCACGTAATCAAGAAAATTCCAAATCTTACGAACGTTTCATAGCCAGGGAGTACTGTGATTATGACGTTTGACCGTAATTGTTTTAAAACGAAATTCGACTCAGTATTACAGCCCATGACCGCTTTTGGATTGCAGTCTAAAGATGCTCATCGTCGACGCTACTAATTTTCTATTATACCGTAAGTACAAGGCTCCTGGTAATGTTTCGATCGTATCACTCTGTAGGACCACCTATTGACATGATTTGGGCAGACGAATTTCATCTACAAAACATTATATTATATACTCAATTTGTACAGGTTTGTGTGGCACCACATGGTGCTTACGTCTTATCAGCGAAGTTATGCCGCTTTTCCTGGTCATGTATTACACCACCGGTGGTTCCTTGGCTTTCTATCTAAACTGACTTCGAGATTTTGCTTAAAAATTCCTATAACTTGTAAGTGAAATGTTGAACAGAAGTTACATGCATTTCATTTACCGAAAACAGGGACTCGTAAGTTACCACAGATCTTTACCAGTTTTACGTTGGAGCAGTTTGCGATGCGTGGTGATATGGGGTTCAATTACGACGGCTTCATGAGGCATTAAATGCTACGTGATACCTGGGAGGAAGGTGTGTACATTTCATGGAAACCTGTGCATACGAGCGCCCTGTTGCTTTCCCACGCAGCACGTGCAGCGCAACGGTGTCACAACACTACGAGGACGACTCCTAGAGGAAGCATACAGTAGTTTTTGTGAGATTCGTAGAAAGAGAAGCTGTTGATTTCCTCCTGCAAACAGTCAACCCATATTAACGAGCAAGCATGTACTGTAGTGTATTAGCGATGACGAGGTGTTACTTAATCTAGGGACCGTGAGCGAATTGGTTAAGTGAATACTTACTTACTTACTTACTTACTTACTTACTGCGTTGGCCACACAAACCGTAGTCGGTCTTAGGCCTCACCAATCAGCCTCCTCCAGCATCCACGGTCCATGTAATCTTCTTCAGACAGTCCCAGCATACTCCATATCCTCTCTGATTTGGTCAATCCATCGCAGTCGTGGTCTTACCCTTGGTCTTTCGTCTCTGATGTCCTCTTCAACTACCTGCCTAATGATTTGACCTTCTTGACCCATTACGTGTTCATACTACTTCAGTCTTCTTTCTTTGATTACTGCCACGATGTCCACGATTTGAATAACTCCTGTTTCTTTTCCTCCATTCATCTCCAGCCTTCACTGGCCCAAAAATCTGTCTGAACATGGCAGTCTCAAAGGTCAGGAGCTTTCTTTCCATCTTTCGGCTAATAGTCCAGGTCTCTGCTCCATATAATACTACAAGTTGTATTATTTTCTTGTAGATGTTAGTCTTTGAGGATCTCGATAGTAGTCAGGACTTTAGTAGCTGTCCCAGAGCAAACCTTGACCTGTTTCCAGCTTGTATTCGTGCTGTAATTTCGTAGTCTATCTCGTTCCTTTCATTGAGTATTGTCTCAGGGTATTTAAAGTCTTTTAGCCTTTCAAAGGCTTTGCCATCCACAATTAGAGTTCTGTTCAAAATTTTGTAAATCTATCGGGCCAAACTGCGTGGTCATCAGTCCGTAGCTTACAAACTACCTAAACTAAGGTAAACTAACCTAAGGACAACACACACACACACACACACACACACACACACACACACACACACACACCAGGGAGGACTCGAACCTCCGACGGCGAGCAACGGCGCGCTCCGCAGCGAGGCGCCTTAGGCAGCTCGGCTACTCCATCGCGGCTAGAGGTCTGTCATCATTCTCTCTGCTAACTATGAGGTACTTGGTCTTATCCATATTCAATGTCAGGGCTGTTCTCATTACCTTTTCTATTAATGCTCTTGTCATCTGAACCAGGGTCCCCCCCCCTCTCTCTGCTGTTACATCATTATCTTCCGCATAGGCCAGGGTGATGATCCTTCTTCCCAACTCAGTCTCTAGGCTCCTTGACACACTCAATCGTAACCTTGAACTTCTCTGACATGTTTCCGTTCACTTGCACCATGCATGTTGCTTCTTGGGTGCATACTTGTATTAGTGTTATGAGTTTTCTGGGTCTTGAGCCCTTTGGAGTTCTCGCCATATTGCTGTTTGGAAGTCTGCAAAAAGGCAGTGAACATTTTTGCGGAATTCCCAGCTCTTTGATTGCACTTGCCTTTTTGTATGTAGATGGTCAATAGTTGACTTTCCCTTTCTGAATCCTGCTCGTTGGAATCCCAGAACTTTCTCGACATGCGGTGTCAGTGGCTTCTGTAATAGTCTCCTTTCTTCAGTATGGTGCAGATGACAGGCTGCTCCCATTCTTCCGGGATCATTTCCTTCTTCCAGATTAAGCATATTAGGTTGTTTAGTCTCTCTTGTAGAGTAGCTCTACCCTCCTTCAGCATCTCTACCGGTATGCCATCTGTTCCTGGTGCCTCCCTCCACTTCAGCATTTATATGGTTGTTCTTAACTCTTCCTTGCATGGTAATTCACAATCCCCTGATGGTAGTGCCTCTCAGTTTTCTCTATCTGATTCTTCTTCTTCTTCTTCTTCTTCTTCTGTTGCAGCACTGTTGGTGTTTGCGTCCACATTCAGGTTTTAGAAATAGTTTTTCCATTCTTTCATAGCTTTCATTTCATCTCTGATCTGCCCTTCTTGGCCTTCAATCATGTCAATCATTGGGTTATATCCTTTCTTGAAAAACCTGACTGTTCTGTAAAAGTGTCTTTAATTGTATGCTGTCCAGTCTTCTTCTGCCACTTTCATCTTGATGTTTATGAACTCTCCCTTTTGTGTTCGCAGGACTTTTCTTGCTTCTTGAGCTGTTTCCATGTATCAAACCTTGTATTTATCAGCCATACCAGTTTCGCTGCTTTCCTCTTAGTGACCGCGTATCTACACCTATTATTAAACCATCCTTTGTTATTGCTCCTCCTCTCCAGTGCTTTCAATACCTCAGCTCCTACATCTTTAATGCCTGTATTAAGTTTGGACGAAAGATTTTCTGTTATCTTCATCTTCTTCTTTTATGACAGCAAAGCTGTTTCTGATTTCAAGTGCATATCTGTCGTTAATGTGGTCCTCTTTCAGTAGGTCTGCATTTATTTTCTGGTCTGCTCCTCTTCTCGTGATCTTACGACTTTCCATCCTCGTCTGTATAGTAGTCAGCATGAGGTAATGGTCTGATCCTATTTCTGCACCTCTTTGAGACTTTACATTCTGGATAGTACTTCTGTGTCTGGCATCCACAAGTATGTGGTCTATTTGGTTCTGAGTCTCTTGGTCAGGTGACTTCCATGTTCTCTTTTACATGTCTTTGCAAGGAAAGTAAGTACTCATAATTCTTAATTTTTTTGAAGCTCATTCCATTGTTGTTAGAGGAATCATGCAGACTGTGAAGGCCAGCATAACGTCTTGCAATATCCTCTTTTCCTACATTACCATTGGCATCACCATGGAAAACCTTCACATCATATGATGGTGCAGCCTTGTGTACTGATTCTAGGTCTTCGTAGTAAGTGTTTATTTCACTGTCGTCCTTCTCTTCAGTAGGTGCAGGTGCATGGAATGAAACCATTGTTGTAAAACTTTCCTTTTGTTCTTATCCAGCATGTTATTTCGTTAACAGCCTTGAAGTCCATTATATTTCTCCTTACTCTATTGGCTACTGCAAAGCCCACTCCACTTTACCATTTTTCTTTACATATCCCTTCTCCAGGCCATCTCATTTCTTGTAGCGCCACTATGTCTAACCTGTATCTGTTCACTTATTCAAGCACTTTCTCTTTTCCAAGTGAGTACAATGTTTTCACATTCCACGTGCCACCCTTCACTCTGTTTGTTCAATGATTTCCTTGCATTATCATTTGACTGGCTGGGGTTGTTTCCACCTATTCCGTACCGAATACGAGGCTATTTCTTCGTGTTTCGTAATAATTAACTATATTTACGGTGAGGGGTTGTTAGCCCCCACGCGCAACCCCCAACTTGGAGGACCATGGTGTCCTATTTAGTCTAAATCATCACATTTGACCTGTCTTCCAGTAGCAACGTTACCACCAGCCTAGCTCTCAGGAATACTTGATCACACAAGCCTCACTACTGCTGCAAGGTAAGGCCGGGGAAGGTTAAGTGAATGCTAAACAAAATTCGCGAATGTTCGCAATGAAAATAGGGTGAAAAAGTTGTGGTCTGTTGTGGGCATGCTGTAAGTGAGAATTAATTTATCCGCTGAGGCCGAGCTTCAGTTAACTGGCGGTAGTTGAATTATGAGCATTTTTCTCAGCAAAACTCAAATTGATAGACATTCAGTGATTATATGCCTCACAAGATGACAATGAAGGATGAGAGATATACCCAAATCTTTAATAACGTTGTCAGTGTCAGGACACAGATTCAGGTTGGACAACGGTGATCTACTTTAGAATTTTGGAATTCTCTCTGCATTTGTGTGGTGAAGGTTTTGAAAGGAGGAAGCAGTTTGTGCGTGAACATCTATAGAGAAGCAGCAAGTGTAATTCACACAAGTCTCTTGAACTAATCCACAGCACTACAGGCCACTATTTTTCTTCTATGTCTTGTATAGTTCTGGGACATTTTTGTGTTCAAAAAGAGTGAAAACATTAGATAACTGCTATATATTGAGAACTGCTCTCTGTTTGTCCCCACTTGGTAATGTATCTATATTCAGTTGAATGTTGTTGTTTACTGGATAACATACACAATTCACCATTAGAACTATGTGGGTGTAAGCAATGTCACTGACTTATTCAACAGAATCTAGATGCATTATCAACTCAGTTGGGGAGGGGGGAGGGGGAAGGAAGAGATATCAGTTTGTATTGTAAATAAAACTTTAGCTTGTGCTGTATGCAAATGGGAATCTTCAAATGTTCATAAAATACTAGGTAACTGCAACCTGTCTATGAATAAAATAACACTTTTGATGTATGGACTTGAACACCGTTAAAGAATGTTTGATGCTTTTCAGGTCTTGGGGAACGATAGATACTAGGTCTGTGCAAAGGAAAGAGCTGTTGGTCACAGGAATAATTACTGTATGCAAACAACTTGAAGATATTTGCATAGTGTCCACTCATTGTTACCATACAAATATCAGATATATCTCAAAAGTTTTATGAATCATTCTTACAGTAAATGTCATACTGTGATATTCTTTCCCTGCTATACAGCATGGTTGAGGCTGACCGTTAGTTGTACCCCATATTGTAAATAGCAGTCTATATTTGGAGATTTTACAAGCAGATTCTTTTCGATTGAATCTTGCAAGTTTTGCTCGTGGAATTCAGGAGGCTGACACATCACTGGATAAAAAACAAAATATGTGCTTGCTGAATATCAGGCCCTAAGTGCAACTCGATTAATAACTTTCTAAAACATACCTAGGGCTTAATAAGTTATGTTCAGTTGGCAATCGTGTAAGTAGCTTTGATAAGGAAAGGATTATTACTGAAATTTCAAGAACTTAACGTTTCCACTGTGAACCAGCAACCTCCAGTGGTTGACATTCACCAGAACGATGAAGGTTGTCAGTAGAAACATTGTGGCAATTATGGAAAATCTAAATCTGGATGACCAGACCGGAATTTTAATCAACATCCTCCCTAAATGTGTCCCTTGTGCTAACCAATGCCAACCTCGCTTGTCTATTAACACAGACAATCTACACTCTGGTCTCTTCATTTATTACAAGCTATCGGCCACTGCATTGGCCATGGAAATACCAACATACTCTTGATACTGTGGATCTCGATATACTAAATTCTCTATCATTTTCGATATGGGATTTCTCATGTATCTAGCTCCAACTATCATTTGACATTCAAAGTCTGTTAATTCATGTTGTGCAGCCATAATCATGTTGTAAACATTTTCACAGGAATCACTGGAATACAGCTTTGCAAGTTTTCCATACCTTGTGTGTGTGGTACTATTGCCCTTCTATACCTTTTGTATGCATACTAACGTCTTTGTGCATATCGCTATCCGAGGTATTTTGTCACCTCTGTGTATGACCCTTTCAATAAGCTTCCAGGTGGCAAGTAGGGCAAATATTTAATTTCTGATTTAGTATAGGTGTACATAATGACCTATTCCAAGTTGCTGAAATCTCGTCAATTCTAATATTATGAACTTACGTAACACCTCCGTTGATAAAAATAATAACATTTCAATTCTGACTCTGTCTGCACCACCACAATTGTTGTCTTACAGTCTGTAGTGAGAGACCTGAACTACTGCATTATGGATCGCCTTTCTGGTTCTGCACTCAGTATTATGGTTTAGGGTTGTACTGAATTCCCCACTCAAATGCACCTGTGGTACATTTTCCCAGTAAACTAACTGGCCAGCATTACATTTCTGAAGCGTTAGAGCCTGTAGTTCTCTCATAACTTCCTACCTTGCCAATGGTTTCATTGCAAAGGGTAATGCAAGATCACACGTGACACGCAACATTCTAGATGTCTTCATCACCAATCGGTTTGCACTGGTGCCTTGGTCTTCCTGTCCTCTCGATCCCTCGCATACTGAAAATGCCTTACATCATCCTAGGGCTGCCAGATGTTACTTATTTTATGAATTCAAAAGTGTTGCACAGAAGCTACATGTACATGCCAGGTACCAGGTACTGAAGATGCATAAAAACATTATGAAAAATGACCAAAGTCTGAGCACTACCTTCAGCATTGTGTGACTGCAGTAGCCAATTATGCTAACATTACAAACACAGGTGGCTATGTTTTAAGGAATGTTGTGATTGGGAAAGTCTTTTGATGATGAATGGTGTTGCATTATCTATAATGATTAATCACAGTTCTGCTCTGAGTAGCTGGCAGCTGCTAGCGAGCATGGTGATGACCTGGAGAGAGATCCCATTGCTTTGAAGAGGCATAATGGTGGGGGAGCCAATAAGTATGATGCCACATCATGGACATCCTGCGTCCCTATCTGTTACTGCTCATGTGACAGTATGTGGGTACCAGTTTTCAGCAGGATGATGCTCTTTCATACATGGCAAATGTATGAAGAGCAGTGTGTATGATGTTTAATTGAGTGGTTCGGGGGAACACAATGGTAAGTGCCATTGGTGAATATTTTGCATTTTAGGGCAGTAAATGCAGCCTATTAGCTGCAGAGTATAATAAAAATTTATAATTAAAAATAAATAATTTATAATTTACCTCTAAAGATATCTTGTTCATGTTGTATGACATTTTACAGCTCATAAGCTGCATTTAATGCCCCATAGTGCAAAATATTCGCCAGTTGCGCTTACCATTGTGTTCCCCCAAGCCGCTCAATTGGTACTACCTTTACCATCAAGATCCCCAGAACTGGCTCCAACAGAACATGTGTAGTACCAGCTCGGACATCAACTCAATCTCTGTAGCAATATCTAGGATATCGAGGACCAAAACTTTTGTGGGCCAGTTTACCGTAGGAGAGATACAAGGGTTTAATGACACCCTTCCCATCGGAAATTGGGCATATATCTAGGCCACATTGTGCGCAAATTCATACTGATAAATGGACTTGTACTGCCAAGTTCTTTGCTAATTTAACCTGATTTTGTAATCACAAAATTAACACACATCTTTTCAACACGTGAAGTTCCATTTCATTTCTCCCATCCTTTTGAGTACTTCAATTTTGAGTCATGCGATGTAAATTGCCACCGTATAATCAGGGTTCTTTACCTACTGCATTATTTGTGGAAAATAGGACCACAGACATCACCATAAAAGTACACAAGGAGCAGCATTTGGGTAGTGTCTACTTACTGCTGCCTAGAATCTGAGGCCACACAGGAATAGCCATATAGTCTGGGGCGCCATGTTACAGATTGCATCGGAAGTTCGAGTCCTCCCTTGGGCATGGGTTGGTGTCTGTTGTCCTTAGTGTAAGTTAGTTTAAGTAGTTTGTAAGTCTAGGGGCCAATGACCTCAGCAGTTTGATTTCTTAGGTTTACAAACTGAATCTGAGAAATTCATATAGGCCCTAGACGATTTAGTGTTTGTAGATACTGCAGCACAAAGTGTTGCCTTTTTATGTGGGCATAGCCTGCGACTAGCATATTAACGGGCTATGATGTGGGATTTCCCACAGGTGTTTGCAGGTTGTGACCTGACATCCTAGTCAACATTTCATACAGGTGTTCCATGAAAAGAAAATCGTCAGTTGGTACGATTTTAAATATCTGTGTCTTTCAATCTGATGTGCTGAGGTCTCTAAACATTCGGCACTAAGTATTAAAGAATGGGTTGCACTACTGTTTTGCACACCATCTCCTTGTTGAAGGAACCACACCTTTCTAAAATTCCCCAATAAACTGAAGTCGACGATTCGCCTATCCTACAATGGTCCGTATGTGCTTGTTTCAATTTATATTACATTGCATAGTTGCACCTGGATATTTAATTAATGTGAATGTGAGAAGCTGTTATTGAACATACCTACTAGAAATTTTGTTCAGGTTGTCATGTATCCCCCTGCAGTCAGTTAAAGATGATTCCCTTCTGTGCACCACAGCATCATCAGCAAACAGCCACAGATTGCTGCTCACCCTGTCCGTCAGGCAAAAGAGTGGTCCTGTCATGTGCTGCTGGAGCAATCTTGATCATACCCCTGTCTGAATTACTGTGTAATGTACTGGGCTCTGTAGGGCAGCCTGTTCTACATTTCTTCGTTCATAGTCTGAGGGGCACCATATCAAATCCTTTCTTGATATCTAGGAACCAGAAAAACCTGCCTTTCACACTGTATACACTCTATAATTTTCAGTTATTAGGTAATGTATGACAGTTGACAATGAAGACCTTGAAAGTAGAACACTTCACTACCTCGGTTAAATACCGTTGCTTTCCTATGCAGTTAAGTAATGATAGTGTTCCACTGGCTGTCTATCTACTTCAGCACTAAGCATTTTGATGGTTTCCACAGTTGTCCTTAGGTTGAACACACCAGCTGTGTAAATAAACGAATGGGTCATTCCGTGTCAAATCAACGCAATTTTGAATGAAAATTTACCTTGACGTCTTATATTTTGATGAAACTTGATACACCTAGTGTCCCTACGTAGTTAAGAATTAAAAACATTAAAATAAATTTTTTGTCAATTGGTTAAAAATTTATTAAGCATTAAATTTTCAAGTAAAAAATTGATACACCCGGTGATAGTAAAATGCCATTTTCTCTGTAACCAATCGAGATACAGACCTGGAAAAGTGTCATTTTGAAGCTATTCAGGTGGGCTTTCGTTTGGTAAGCAACACAGTAGCGTTGCAATTTTAAATATTTTAATAATTTCTAAAGAAATTTTAAATTTCTAATTTCTAAAAGCCATATTTTTAAATTTTTGGACGGGGGGGGGGGGGGGGAAGCAAAACTTCTTTGCACTATATCCTTACACCTCCCCAAGTTTCACTTTGGGATCCTCATGGAATAACATTTTGCAAGATTTTCTACTTCCAGCAGTGTGTTTGTGTGTGTGTGTGTGTGTGTGTGTGTGTGTGTGTGTCAAAAATTACTTGACTAGAGATTCTACATTAATAAACAAACATTGCAAAAATTAAAAAAAAATCTTATTTAGAACATAGCATTTATGAACAATTATGTCATTTCCAGGCAAGGTGTATAATCAGCCTGATGGAGTCCCAAGATTCACCTCAAATAGAACATCTACTGTATCTTGACAAAGATTTTTTGTTGTATCTGAAACTGTTGGAGTCAGTACATGAGATCGTAATTTATGCTTTGGAAATCAACAAATCAAGACCATACTTCAGAAGGCAGTCAAAGAAAATCTGGTAGATAGTGTCACCTTCCAACAATGCGTTTCTGTGGGCAGGTGTAAATTAGAACATCAAAATAATCTTAATAAAAATACACCTCCTTTAGGTCGTTGAGCGAAGATCGCAAATAAAATTATTTCCCTTTACCGGTTTCGATGATTTAAATCATCACCTTTGAAAGGACTTACAAGGTCCTCACTTAGGAGTACATACTTCTCCTATGCAAAGAGCTTGTGAACTGTTTTGAAGATGATGATATAAATCATCGAAACTGATAAAGACAAAAACTATTTTATTTGCAATCTTGACTCGACAACCTAAAGGAGGTGTATTTTTATTAACATTTAAACAGATCGCACTCCACTGGTGTTATATACCAGGTAACTATTACGAAAATCAACAGTAGAGTATCATCATTTATGTATTTTGCAATAAGCTGTCAATGTTGGTCCACCTCAGCTTTATTGCAAAGCAACAAAATTCTTTTATGATACATTTTAGAGGAAGTGTAGAAGATTTACAGTTTGCTATGTACTGTGATTTTTCAGAGAACTAATCATGTAGGATGAAGTCAAGTACTATCATTGGACTAGTGAGCAAACCACTATCCACCCATTTGTTATGTACTGCACAGGATAAACTGAAACACTGCATCTCTGTTATGCATTATTTCAAACTGTCTTCAGCTTAACACTACTTCAAGCTCATTGACTTCTTGAGAAAGCACTTTTGAACCTAAAAAGTTATACTACAGGGTGTCTCACAAAGGACGCCTGCCAGGCGTCCGCGGATCGCGCGGTACGGCACCCGGTCGCTGCCACCACATCCGCCGGCACTGGCAGCGCCCGATTCTTGGACTCTATTGTGCCACAGGCGCATACACTGAGTTAAAGTGTAAAAAACATTGCCATCTGAGTAACCCAAGCTTCCCTTTATTTACAGTAGACATTTAAAATGATGTCCCTCAATGGAAAGAGCAGCCTCACATCTCTTGAACACATTTGCGAACACTCGACGAATTTCGGCTGCCTAAATCTGAGAAATGACTTGTCGAATCGTGTCTTCCAACTCTTGCAAACACCTTGTCTTTCAACATTCCCCAAAGATAAAAGTCACAAGAATTTAGAGCTAGAGAATGAGGAGGCCAGTCAACTATCATATCATCAAAAACATTTTGTATTGTTGCCATAGAAGCATTGGCATTGTGTGGTCTTACATTGCCTTGCATGAAATAAACATACAGGAAGTTGATGCACTACCGTTATTTTGTACAGTTTCGAATTCAGTTTGTGTACTGCTTTGTGAGCAGATGCTCGTTGACACACCAGTCTGAAGTGCCAAACGGCGAAGAGATTTTCTTGTGCTTTTTTCCAAGGCCTCTCCTATCTCGTCTAATTTATTTTCGGATAGAACACTACCTCCTCTAGCCCTTCTGTCGTCTAACACAGATCCAGTCTTTTGAAATTTCTTCTCTAATCTGCATATTATGGAATCATGGGAACATTCACTGGAAAATTTCCGTATGAATTCTAGCCAACATTCCACATACGATTCTGTTTTTGCATAGTTCAGCATAAGAAACACTCATTGATCCTTCTTGTATACCATACTGAAAGGAAACTCGACACCCGAACACTCTGTCACGCAGTACAGAACACAAGAGCATGATGTTTCTACTTGACGATAATAGGGCTGGACTCGACGCTGTTGCCAAGTGTCCCAGAACACGCATAGTGGCGACCGGCAGGCGGAGCGGCAGCAGCCGGGAAACGCGCCGCGCAACTGGCGACCCTCTCCCAGGCGTCTTTAGTGAGACATCCTGTACTTTTCTGATGGTACTGGTGTTGTTGTTGTTTTTTGTTGTTGTTGTTGTTGTTGTGGTATTCAGTCTGCAGACTGGTTTGATGCAGCTCTCCACGCTACCCTGTCCTGTGCAAGTCTCTTCATCTGAGAATACGTTCGGCAACCTACATCCTTTTAAATTTACTTACTGTATTTGTCCCTCGGTCTCCCTCTACGATTTTTACCCCACACACTTCCTTCTAATGCTAAGTTGACAATTCCGTGATGTCTCAGAATGTGTACTACTAATCTATTCCTTCTCTTAGTCAGGATATGCCAGAAACTCCTTTTTTCCCCCAATTCGGTTATGCACCTTCTCATTAGTCACGTGATCTACCCATCTAATCTTCATCATTCGTCTGTAGCACCACATTTCTAAAGCTTCTATAATCTTTTTGTCTGAACTCCTTATCGTCCACATTTCACTCCCATACAATGCTAAACTTCAGACAAATAAGTTCAGACAGGACTTCGTAACATTTAAATTAATATTGGATGTTAATAAGTTTCGCTTCTTTAGAAATGCTTCTCTCCCCATAGACATTCTGCATTTTATATCTTCTTTACTTCGGCCATCAGAAGTTATCCTGATACCCAAATAACAAAATTCATCTACTAGTTTATTGTCTCATTATCTTATCTAATTCCTTCAGCATCGCCTGATTTTCTGACATTACATTTCATTACCTTGTTTTACTCTTGTTAATGTTCATCTTATATCTTCCTTTCAAGACACTGTCTATTCCAATCAATTACCCTTCCCGATCCTTCGCTATCACTGCAAAATTACTATGACATCGGGAAACCGCAAAGTTTTTATTTCTTCTCCCAGAACTTTAATGTCCTCTCCAAATTTCTCCTTCACTGCCTGCTCAATGTACAGATTGAACAACATTAGGAAAAGGCTACAACCCTATCTTACGTCCTTCCCAACCTCTGTGTCCCTTTCCTGCCCTTCGACTCGCTGCTGTCTGGTTTTTGTTTAGGTTGAATATAACTCTGCGCTCCCTATATTTTACCCCTGCTACCTTCAGAGTTTGGAAGAGTGTATTCCAGTCGACATTGTCAAAAGCTTTCTCCAAATCTACAAACAACAGAAAAAGTAAGTTTGCCCTTCCTTAGCCTATCTTCTAAGATAAGTCGTAATGTGAGTATTGCCTCCCGTGTTCCTACATATTTGCTAAGTCCAAACTGATCTTCCCTGATGTCAGATTTCACAAATTCTTCCATTCGTAGGTGCTCAGTACAAAAAAAAGAAAAGCCTTTTAAACCTATGTTTCCATCAAGCTGATTTTGGAATAGAGGCTGAATGGCTTTTTCAGCAACATATCATGGAAAAGGGCCTTCTGACGGACTTTGTGGCTCAGTGCAGAGGTTGGCAGCCCGAAGAAGTATTAACATCCGTATGACAATCAAATTCTGACACCTAGGTAACTTATCAGCTGGGCAGTGGAAAACATCTCTGGAACACATTTCACATTTGTAACTCAGGACAACTACACATAAACTGCAAAGCATTGACAATTCCAGGAATTCTCAACATTTCATGCATTTAGTCCAACAGTATCCAATACTAAAAATCTTTGTCAAGTTATTCTCATAGGCTCTAAATTCATTACAACAGTTGGCCATCAAACCCCACTAAACATTTTCATTGCAAAGTACAAGTGGATACATTTAATCATAGTGTATGACAACCAGAGGAGGCTTGCATACATTTTGGGAAGGTGAAGAAACAGAAGAAAAGAGACATTTCTTCATCCATGTGACCTATCTCCTCCTTTTGGATATTCTGAGAAGCCAGATGTTATGTGGATTTGTGTAGTGGCTATTCTGTGTAAGGTGAACCCTGTTACTCCAACAGTCTGCATATACACCCTGCCTGAAAATGACATTGGTTACAGTTGATTCAATTATAAGAAGTTACGATAGACATAATTGTTCATAAATGTCATATTCTAGTAAGACATAATTTTTTTAAAAATTTATTTGGTGGTTTCTTAATGTAGAAACTCTAGGGGAGTCATTTTTGACACACACACACACACACACACACACACACACACACACGCACACCTAGAAGTAGAAAATCTTGCAAAATGTGATCCCATGATGATTCCAAAATGAAACTTTGGGAGGGGTAAGGGTATAGTGCAAGGAAATTTTGCTATTCTTTTTTTTTCTAAAATTTAAAAATATGGCTTTTGTAGAAATTTGAAATTTAAAATTTATTTGAAAGTTCAAAAATATTTAAATTTGCAACACCATTGTGTTGCATACCAAATGAAAGTCCATATTAATAGCTTTAAAATGGCACATTTTCCTGGTCTTTATCTTGATTGGTTCCAGAGAAAATGGCATTTTACTATTCACAGGTGTAGCTAGTTTTTACAAAAATTTAATGCTTAATAAATTTTGTTTTAATGGTTTTCATTCTTAAGCATGTAGGTACACTAAGTATACCAAGTTTCATCAAAATCTGTGAACCTCTGTCCTAATCAGACATGGAATGACCCGAATCTCTATTTGTGATTTACATCTACAGAATTAAATCTCCTAATCTGCATGATGATACCTTAATATGTTGTTAATTTGTGAGGAATCAGTATTCCAAATTATAAATTTGCTCCATCTACAGAAGAAACTGATCAGTGGAAGTAATATTTTTTAAACTTCCCTCGAAATACAGCTTTCACATTGCTCCACATAATTTTGTTTTTTTGTTTTTGCACAAATAATTTATTTATTTTCCCTCTATGCTTGGTGATGGTTCACACTACTGTTTTAAGATGGGTACACCAGACACGTAAAGAAACAATTCTCCTCCTTTGTTAATTACTATTCTGAGGCATTAATATTTCCATTAATCAGTTTCTTCTTTAGTTGCAGGAAATTTATGATTTGGAATGCTGATTCTCCACAAGTCAGCGACATTAAGGCAGTCACAGTGGATGTTATTTCATGAACCAAAGGATCCTGTGGAAGAATTTCACTGACTGTGACAAAATACAGTACTCAGTTCATCATCTGAATGGAAGCGCTTCTCTGTGAGGTGGTTTCTTAGTGCACCAGAATTTGTTTCACTTATGCTTGTATTTTGCTTAACACTAAACTTTTTCTCTAGGGTGACATGTCCGGGCTGTAGGACGTATTCTAAAGTTGCTCTCACATGAACTCGGCCATTACGCTTCATGTTATCTTGGAGTAGTGTGCATGTGTGTTATCGAGAATCAGAATAGCTCAATCTATGAACAGCGCGGGCCGTTTCTTTATGATGGTTTGACTTAGGCTGTGGTGTGTCAAACAGTACACATTACTGGTGCGCGCGAGCGCGTGCACGCGCGCACACACACACACACACACACACACACACACACACACACACACACACAATTGAAATAGACAGTGAGCATCGGCTTATTTGCTGAGGACACAGCCTTGAATTTCTTAGGGAGAGGTGATGGCGCAAGCCTCCGTGTCCTTGAATTTCTCTGTACTCTGTCCTAAAGCAATAAACCCAAATTTCAACCGGTCGATGTGATGCCTTGTTATTGCAGAGGTCATACGTATGCTTTGTTTGTAAGGAAATAAAGAATTTAGGCCTGATCAGTGAAAATAACAGGATGGTTCCTTTGATGAAAGCGCACAGCCAATTTCCTTCACCATCCTTACCCAAAAATGTGAGCATAAACTTGGTCGCTAATGACCATGCTGTCATTGGGACATTAAACCCTAAGCTTCCTTCTTTCCTAGTTCTAAATTCAAGGCATTGCTCTCACTACAAAATGCTAGGTATTGGGACAAAAAACAAAGGGATCAAAAAATATTGAAATCTCTCAACAGTGGAAAGGCCACTAGATCTGTCATGCTGCAAATACGATTCTACATAGACCATCCAAAGGAACTTTGCCCCTCCTAGCAACAATGTACCGTAGGACACCCGAGGTGCGAAGCTTCCACTGGCCTCAAAAAAAGTGTAGGTCATTTCTGTTTTCAAGAAGGGCCGTCGATCAGATGCACAAAACTACAGGCATATGTCTCATCTGTCGGTCTGTTTTGGAACATGTTCTGTGTTCGTGTAATATGACAATTCTGTATGAACTGAAAGGCATGTTCATGTGAAAACCAGATGGCTACATTTGTCCATTAGATCCAGAATGGCAGATACAGGCTCACAGATAGAGGTCGTCTTTCTTCACTTCTAGAAGGCATTCAGTATGGTTTTACACTGTCAGCTAATGAACAAAATAAGAGTGTATGGAATACCAGACTAGCTGTGTGACTAGATTGATTTATTTCCTGCAAATGAATCACAGCATGTCATTATCAATTGAGAGATGTCTTTCGACTTGAAGTAAATTCTGGTGTGCCTGAAAGGGTTGTTACAGGGCTATTAATTTTTCACAAAATCTATCAATGATACAGTGGATAACGTCAGAAATTCAGTTTCCCGGGTGATGCTGTAATTTATTGAGTAGTTGCAACACTGTTTAACTGCAGTAAAATGTAGGAAGATTAGCAGTGTATCATCATTTTTGTGCTCTAGGTGTGGCAGTTTGTCCTCAGTATAAACAAATGTAGCATATTGTTAATACTTAGAAAGGATGAACCTTTACTATGTGGCTAAACAATTGCAGAACAATCACTGCATACACTAAACTACATAAAATTTCTGCAGGTATTCATCAGGTGCGATTTAAAGTGGGACGACCTCATAAACATAATCATGGGAAAGACAGATGCAAAACGATTCAGTGTGTGAATTGGGCAGTTCCATGTGTAATGGAATGACTTTCAGGAATTTTTTTGCACTTTAAGGATAATGAAAAGACCAAGAATAATTATAATAGTCAAGTTCTTTTACAGTATTTCCAACATAAGCAAAGAAACATAATTTCAATAATGTAAAAGTTTACAATCCATTCATATATTTATGCTTGGTGATAAAAACCATCTGGTAATAGAATGGCATAATTTGGACATGCATATTGTTATCATGTATAATTCAATAGTAATTCAGCCCAACCATTTACTATAAAAATTTACAAAAATTATTATATGAAGAGGAACAAATGGGAAACAAAATGATATAGAAGAAATATGCATCAAACAACTATTTTAACAATGGAAGTAAGAAAATCTCCGGTAACGGAATGACACTTTCACTTGACTATTACTGATGTCATTCTGCATTGCTCACTGGGTGAGGAAAATGGTACTTATTCCTCTGATAAACTGTAAGTGCAGCCAGTTTCTGTACAATTTGACTTTTTTCTACCCATTTTATCTTTTTGTGTAGGAAATGTAAATATGTATCCATCTGATTCATTGTTCCTAAGAAATGGAATTTCATAACTGACTACAACATAAATCATCTGCCCCACAAAAGTCTTGCTATAGAAATACAATCTCTCTTTTAAATAAAAAAATAAATATTTTTACTCTAGTGAATTTCTAGGAACACAATGTAGCAAATATACTTTAAATATCAGGCCTAATTGGTAGTGACCTTCAACAATAGCAAACATTCTATAATAGTAAATAGGAAGTTACTCCACAGGATTTACCACCTTTGCATACACATTCCCTCCAATTTTTACCATCACTCATTCTCTTTGGCCATGTTCCCACACATTTTGGGTTGGCCTTGTTAATTCAGATTTGGCGATTGTTAATCTTTACTGGGTGGCCGGACGCCTTTCATATTGTAGAAAAGCAGCTTTGGTGCATATTTAAAAAATGTCTTTTCTACAATATTTAAGAGCTGCAAAATGCGAAATATCAAAAACATTCGCCTTTCATATTGCCAACCCATGCCCTCTGCCCCCCCCCCCCCCCCCCCCGTGAGGAAATGTGTACCCCAAATGTCTGCGTATTGTGTTGTGGGTGTGAAAGTGTAAAGTGTTATGAAAATGTTTGCGAATTGTGTAACTGAGTTGGGACTTTAGTACCAGCCCAGTGTTCGCCTTGGCGGATGTGGAAAATTTCCTAAAAACCACATCCAGGCTGGCCAGCACTCTGACCCTCATCATTAATCTGCTGGGCGGATTCGAACCAGGGCTAGTATGCCTACCAGTCTCAGAAAGCAGTGCGTTAGGCCAAACGGCTAACCGAGTAGGTCCAATTTTTACCAACAATACAGCCAATATACAGTTGCAGCATAGCCAACATACAGCTGCCTACAACTGTACTATAAACATAATCTTAAGAAATGTCAGGCATTCCATTATAAAATGTATGTCATTCTGTTACCATTACAAATTAAATTGTTTAAATTAATAATACTTTTTTCTTATTGTGGGGCTTCTCAAATCTGTATTTCCATGCATATTTTCAATTTTCTACAAAATTGCATGGGTAATGAAAAATAAATTTCAGGCTTTTTCTGGTAACGGAATGACTGGACATAGCAATTTCAAACAAAGGGTGCTGGGAATCATAGTAATGAAATAAATTCATTATAAGCTATTGAAGTGTACTTGATTAAGTTATTTGTATAGTTTTTCAGAGATAATTTACTAAGATATACCTTTTCAGTGGGTTTTTGGTTTTTTGTATTGCTTTAAAAAATTAATTTTCAAGGGTATTTAAAAGCTGAAATTTTAAACAAGTTATAAAGCCATTTGCTCATTTCCAGCATTTCTTGACATAAAAAGAAGCCTCAAATTAAAAAGTTTCACGTTTTAGGTAATTAAACTGGTAACTGGATTTGTCATAAGATTTATTTTCATTTTTGAGGTTTATGCCCACTTTCTCGTGGAACTGCCCAATTATCAGGAAGTGGGTCATCAAAAAAAGAAGTAGCTTACAAATAACTCATTCAACCAGTAATTGTTTATTGCTCATTCAGTGTGGCATCCATACCATATTTGATTGATATAGTAGTTGAAGAAGATCCAAATGAGAGCAGCATGATTTGTTACAGGTTAATTTAGTAAGCGTGAATCATGGAGATGATAGGCCAACTCCAGTTGCAGAATACTGCGAGAATTGTTTCTGTATCATGCTATGCCTGTTGAGTTTCCAGAGTGTACGTATGTAGCAAAGTCTGCTTTCTCCTACATATACCACTAGAAAAGACCTTGAGATTGAAATGAATTCGAAAAATATTTCAATATGTCACCCTTTTCAAGGCATTGAAATAAATTCAATCATGCACTTTAAAATTTGTGATACACTGGGACTTGAACTCCCATTTCTTGCTTTGCGGCATCAGAATATTTATATGCTGACAGGCTATGAATGTGTTTATGCTTTTTTATTTTAATTTTCATTCTTTTGTCGTTGATAGAAACAGGAGAGGTCTATTCTCAGTTTTAGTGGGAGCTTCTCTTCAGAGAATTAGAATCTAATACTGATCAGTTAGTATGACCGGCTGAGGAAGAACCATAATGACCTTAAAGTGCACAACCATTGGGCACATATGGAAGTGACTATCAGAGAAATAGATGAGGCAGCTTTTAGAGAATTTTTATATTTAGTATACGGTCACCAGATCAGTAAGCATATACCTTCAATCTCAGAATCGACAATAGTCTGCATTATGCCCTTATGGTTTTCTGGTTTCATATGGTCCGGGAAGCAGGCTGTGGTGTTTCCTACAGTATTATAAAATTCCTAGGACATCCATCTGAAATGTTCTAGCTTGAGCTGATGTATGTATAATGTGTTATTTAAATCACTGGAAAACCGTAGCAGCCCAAATCGTGTCTAAATGTGGAATCCTTCCAGAATGTTTGCTGAAGAATTGGTTTGTCAGCACTTAATTGACAAAGAATAAAAAAGAATAAAAAAATCCCTCTCTCTTATTATGTTAAATTCACTAGGCCTAAATTGTAATATCAAATGAGAAAGATAAGTTGTACTTGGCAGCAGGCGATAATGACGTGTGCCATGTCCTGACCTTCGCCGTTTTGATACTGTAGAGTCTAGTACATCAAATAAACTAATATACTGAAAAGCTTAAGTATATGTCAATTCATTTAGTCTCGCTTTTGAATTGCTGTCAATGACATTTTCTTTGTGAAATATATTGAGGCAAAACAAGAATGTGCTTGAAGACACGTGTTATTCTTATATTCATCTGGCAGTTCCAGTAGATTTTATTAACAGAATGAGCATTGAAAAGGGCAGAGTTGAATAGATTCTGTTACTATTGTTTGTGTGTGAAGAATATTGTTGATGAATGATCCTTGCTAGAAGCAAAATCAGCATTTGGGTCTTTTAGGGAGGGGGCTGAGGGTCTCAGTGTCCCATACGAAAATATACTTTCTCTCTCTCTCTCTCTCTCTCTCTCTCTCTCTCTCTCTCTCTCTCCTCCCCCCTTTCTCCCCTCCCCCTCCCCCCTTTCTCCCCTCCCCCTCCCCCCCTTTCTCCCCTCCCCCCCTCCCCCTTTCTCCCCTCCCCCTCCCCCTTTCTCCCCTCCCCCTCTCCCTTTCTCCCCTCCCCCTCTCTCCCCTCCCCCTCTCCCTTTCTCCCCTCCCCTCTCTCCCCTCCCCCTCTCTCGCCCCTCACTCCGCCCTCTCCCCCTCTCTCCCCAACCCCCCTCCATCCTCCTCCCCCTCTCCCCTCTCTCCCCAACCCCCCCTCTCTCTCTCTACCTGGCTTTGCAACTGATTCTTGTACAGGACACTTATATTTATGTAATATAGGCCTAAAGTGAAAGTTCTTCCTTTTGTAATCCTCTAAGCGTATGAAAATCATTTCTGTGATGTGATACAACTGCTGTTTGTCAACTGTCGTGAAAGTATTTTTCGAACAAAAATGTATGCACAGTTAGTTCACTAATAATCCCGGGATTTAGTGCTTAATGGAACTATAAAGCAATTAAATCTCTCTTTTTAGGGTTGTAGTAGTATTTTATACCAGTAAATTTCTTTTCTTTTTCTTACACACTGTGAAAGTACACTGAAGAGCCAAAGAAACTGAGACAGCTGCCTAATATCGTGTAGGGGCCCCATGTGCGTGCACAAGTGCCACAACATGGCATGGCATGGGCTTGACTAATGTCTGAAGTAGTCCTGAAGGGAATACACATCATGCGTCATACAGGGCTGTCCATAAATCCATAACAGTTCGAGGGGCTAAAGATCTCTTCTGAACAGCGTATTGCACGGCATCCCTGATATGCTCAATAACATTTATGCCTGGGGCATTTGGTAGCCAGCAGAGATGTTTAAACACAGAAGTGTGTTTTTGAAGCCATTCTGTAGCAATTCTGGACATGTGGGGTGTCACATTGCTGTGTTGGAATTGCTGAAGTCCATTGGGATGCACAGTGGTCATAATTGAATGCAAACCATAAGCCAGATGTCTACGTACATGTCACCTATCAGAATCGTATCAAGACATAGCGGGGGTCCCACATCGCTCCAATTGCACATACCACACGCCGTTACAGACCCTCCATCAGTTTGAACAGTCCCCTCCTAACAAGTAGGGTCCACAGATTCATGACTTTGGCTCCATATCTGTATATGTCCATCCGTTTGATACAACTGCAATCGAGACTCATCATACCGGGCAACATTTTTGCCGGCATCAACAGTCCAGTGTTGGTACTGTCGGGCCCAGATAGACTTAAAGCTTTGTGTCGTGCAATCAGCAAGAGTACATGAGTGGGCCTTTGGCTCCGAAAAACCATATTGTTTTGTTGAGTTGTTCACACACTGACACTTGTTGATATCCCAGCATTGAAATCTACACCAATTTGTGGAAGGGCTGTATTTCTGTCACGTTGAATGATTCTCTGCATTTGCTGTGGGTCATGTTCTCGTAGGATCTTTTTTCGGCTGCAGTGATATAGGAGATTTGATGTTTTACCGAATATCCGACATTCAGGGTGCACTTGTGATTCATACGGGAAATTCCCCACCTCATCGCTACTTCGGAAGTGCTGTATCCCATTTCTAGTGCGCTGACTGTAACACAATGTTTAAACTCACGTAAATTGTGACAACTTGCCATTATAGCTGCAGTAAACAATCTAACGCTTGTAATAGATACCTGTTGGCTTATATAGGCATTGCCGACTGCAGTGCCATCCAGTATTTGAATATGCTTGCCTGTTGCAGTTTCTTGGGCACTTAATTGTGTCTGCTTATTATTGCATTGATCAAGCTAAAGTACTGACATTTATGTCACTGTTTTGTAGGTGACACATGATCAAAAAGCTAGAGAAAGACATAAAAAAATATGACTTCATCATCTAGGTAGAAAGCAGTAGGAATTTTACACTGCACCTGAAACTTCGCAGCAGTTATCTGTTTTGTATAGTGTTAGTGACTGAGCCATCATTAACTTTTAAAAAGGTTTTTTTTAATTTTATGTTATTTTTGGTAATCCTTTCTGAGGGGTTATCAAGTGAGTTAGGCTATTTTATAATTTTATACTATGCTAAAGCTATCCCTGAGGTAAGTTACTGCTGCCATCATGGCTGTTTCATCTTGACCCTTAGAACCAAGAGAATGCAACTTACCGTTGTAATTATTCAGTTTTACTTATGGAGGTGTTACTGTTGTTGTTGGTAGGCTGCAATTTGTTATTTTTATAATTCTTTGTCAATGGTTTGTGGTTCCCACATTGCTATTTTACTAATGCTGATGCTCTGACTAGCAGTACTGAGTTAGCCATCACAGTATTTGAAATGATAGACTCATATTTGGGAGCATGGAAGTTCAGTTCCCCATACTGCCATTGTAAAACTCAATTCCACATTGAAAAATAGCTTTGAGAGTGTAATGTTCTGCAGTCATTCTCCAAATCCCCCATTCAGTCCCTCCCGAAAAGCTCAGTCATACTAGATGATGGCAATTACAGTAATCTGTGGATAAGTGGTTAAGTGCCATACTGTTGTCTATATGTCAGGAGCTCAATCCCTGATTAGCCATGTTTATTATCGGGCACATAACTTCATTCTCATCCAGCAATGTCTCTTAATGAAGGCTAAAGGGAAAAAAACTGTTGGATTCCATACCATATCTGCCTGGGTAATTAATTTATTTTAATGGTCCTCATCTCGATATAATGCATAACTGCTAGATAATAAATGGTTTTGGATGATTAACACCCCTTCTGAAATCCTGCTTATCCCCTAATTGGCTGATAAGTTCCATGGTAACAACAACAAAACACAACTAAGGGGATTTTGCCAACATTCAAAGGCTATTTTAATTTATTGACAGGACCAAAGTCATTTTTCTCCAGTTATATTCTTTCATCTAGTAGCACTAGTCTATCAGATTGAACTGGAGATGTTAGATTTTAGAGGAGAGATACCAGTAATAATTAAGCTGTGGAGGCAGACTCGAGTCTTGCCTGATTACTCCCTGAACAAGATCATTGTCTGCTAAATGCAAAGCACCAGGTCAAGTTTCTTTGACACCCAGTTCCGACCCACCAGGAAGTTACAAAGGGATTGTTGTTACATTGTTATTGAGATTTTCACTGAACAGGATAGTTTCTACACTAATATACAGTATCTCTAACGTCTACACTCCTTAAACATTTTCCTCATGACCTAGGTCCGGATTTACCTTCCTCTTTCGTTCCCATCCTTTTTTCTTCCCTTCTCTCCCACCTGAAGAAGGAACTGTGTTCTGAAAGCTTGTCCTTTTTCATCCGTTTTCTTTTTTCTTTATTTGTGTCACTATCGGCGGTAACGGTACGACACAAAGGTAAGGACTAACCAGCCAATCTATCGCTTTTGAAAAATAATTTATCATTTCTGAGGAGAATTTCCATCATTAATCAAAAACACTATACATTCATACTTCAGAACATTAGTGGTGTACAAATTGTATACAGAAGTTTAACAGATTTTTGAGGCTACAGTTGAGATCTACATCAAGTAACTGCAAACTATTAATTGAAAATGTAACTTATAAAATCTTTTAATATTCTTGGTTATATGAAGGAGCTGATGAACAATCTGTTTTTAGTTTGCTGGGTGGACCCATGATTATTTTGAAAAGGTTTATATCAAGTCTCATGAAGAACGCGTTGGCACATCTCACTTTCAATGTTGTCATTGAGCATGGCACAAGGTTCCAGGATGATTCCAAATTTTTCATTTAGTACAACAGCTACTGTCTTGAAAACCCTAGCATCAACTATTCTACTGAAGACATTGTCTTACCAATGCAAAGGAATAAAAGAACGTCCTCGAGAATCTAGATATCTCGAATTTATGGTATTAATGGTCTTGTGAGGGACTTTAACCAAGAGTCCATCTGCAGCATAAACATTAACAAATATTGCTCTGTACTCTCTTTTTAACTTGTTACTGTTAGTGCTGCATAAAAATTATGATGATTAGGTGTGTAGATTGTATAAATAATGAGGTGGTCCTGAAGAGAATTGGGGAGAAAAAAATGTGTCTAGCATATTTAGATCACAAGAAGGGATCAGATTGTAGAAGGGATTCTGAAATAACAAGGACTCGTCAATTAAATATTGGTGGGATGTGTGTATGGGGGGAGGGGCTAAAATTGCAGAGGGACACAAATACAGTAAGCAGGTTCAAATACTCAGAAATGAACAGGCTTCCATAGGATAGGTTTGCATGGAGAGCTGCAGCAAACCAGTGTTCGGTCGGAAGACAAAAACTATCATTCGGATTATGGCAGCAGAGGAAACTTTTGTGTCTATTTCCTTGAAATCTAATAAGTGCATTGAGCTAAAAATGGAGTAAATGTTGATCTATGCCCCTTTGATTAATATCGGAGCGGAATTTCAATCAAAACCGGATTGTATTTTAGTGTAATAACAATGTGCAGCGATTATATGGGGATGCATACACTTTCTTCCCCTCATGTGCCTCCCCCCTCTCTCTCTCTGTCTGTCTGTCTGTATGTGTGTGTGTGTGTGTGTGTGTGTGTGAGAGAGAGAGAGAGAGAGAGAGAGAGAGAGAGAGAGAGAGAGAGAGAGAGAGATATTCCTTGACTTGGTTTTGTAGGTTAGCCTGTCATTAAATCAGCCGGCATCACATTGAATACTAGAGTCGAGAAGGAAGCTCTTATTTAAGTGCTGGAAAATGTTGAGGTGCGGCCAATGAAACTGGTTAAGTTTGTCATCGAAAGTGAAAATTAAGCAGCACAGTGTCATTGGAGGCAGGAACGAAACTGATGTTTCCTTTATGCATAGTGAATTTGCGTAGATGGTGGAGCATTGGAACTCTGTGTTTTATGACCAAAGAAGCTAATTATATTGTGTCGTAGGTGCTTAAATCTTGGGTAACTTTAAAAGGTGTGGAAACTCCTCAAGGGCTCAGCTAAATCCAAATGAACACCTTGGTTAGTCCCAAACCAATGTGTGTTCGAAAATATAAAAAAAATTCTTTATGCATTAGTTAATGCCATTAAAGATCCAATACTTAGAAGTAGAAACGTTTATTTATGAAACTTTCATGTTGTGATTGATTACAGAAATTTTATCCAACAAATCCTGAAGTGTTTTATATTGTACTGTGCTTTATTGTTCTTCCTGGTTTGATATGATTGGTTTCTCTCGTAAAACTTGTGCTGAGCAATGTAAACAACCTCCTTGTACTGCAGATCAACAGTATTCTGTGGTATTGTGTTCAAACAGGTAACTGACTTTACAGTCTCAAACCTGGCCAGTATTGCAGTGCAAAAGATTAGTCAAGTTTTATCTTGACAGATGCACTACACATTTTACTCACTGATTAATAATGGCAATATTCCAGATAACAAGTTAGAAAATCCTACAAGAAGCAATTAATTGTGTTCCATATTCATTGCAAGATCAGAAATTCATAGTGGATATTTTGTAGGCTGTGACTTTTGTATGAATATCAACCGCTGAGAGACGTTGCGCCCTTTTATTTTATTTTTTGCTTCAAATATGAATGCTGGAAAAAGTAAAAATTAAAAATTCTTTGTATGTGTTAATCCCTGTATTTACTTTTTGCACGCAAATATGTTTCTATGTGTTATGATGTTTTAAGTTTTTTAGTGTTATTTTTACTAATGTATATTGCATTTCAGTGTCGTGTTTCATCTGATTACGTAACAAGCTTTAATTGTACAAATAGCATATACATAGCAACCTGCAAGTTTCCTCAGAATGTTGATGTTAATGGAGCACTGACTTTTTATCATGTGTGCTGTTTGCTTGTGTGTTCTGGAAGAGGGCTGTATCTCACCTGCAGCATGTTTCTACACGATGTATCAATGTGCTTCCATGTACATGTTGCCTGTGTTCTTATTAATAACTGTATCATTCATCATCTTTTTAAGTGCCCAACGGTTAACGGGACGCTGTACTTTGCTAAAAATGTTAGGGTAGCTAATCATTATAGTATGCTTTTTCGTGACCACCTACTGAATGGCGGTATTCGTTATTTTCACTTTGTCAGAAAGATCATCTTTCTTGTCATTCGTAATTGTTCACTTATTAATATAATTGGTTAGTTGACCTATAACAAAAGTTCATTTATGATAAGCGTGAACATAAACGTCCTGCAGATTGAGTCGATTTTGTCTATTTACTTTTTTATTTATTTATTTATTTATTTATTTTTTTTTTTATGCTAGCTGTATTCATGGTGTCCATTTGTTGGACACACAGAAAATATTGATCAGTGTCGTTGTTGATTACTAATCTCATTGTTATATGGTGTCCTACCTCACATGACATTATCACCATAATCACAAAAGTCCACGTTGAATTTCTGATAGGCCTATGTGCTTATTTACGAACTACGTTGGAGATCTTAACAGAAATGAAAATGGTTCTTAGGTTAGAGCAAGTTCAATAATGTTTTGGTTGTTCCCTGGGGTTGTGACATTAAAGGTCATTTTTGTGTGTGTGTGTGTGTGTGTGTGTGTGTGTGTGTGTGTGTGTGTGTGACCCACACAGCAATGAATAGGGATACTTGGAATAGTTTGTTGATTACCAAAAATGCTCAAGCTATCAGGCATAATGTTGACATTTTTTCGTCCTGCAACAAAATACTTATTCTCTATTGCATGTCATAAATAACAATTACAGAATAATATGTTCAATGCTCGGGGTTTGCAATTCGTATTATTAGAATGGTGACCTTAACTGGTTTGCTCCTCATATTCTCACCACCATTACTTCAAATACTTGTAGCTTAGAATGTGGTACAGTCTTCCATACATGTCCTCCCCAATATTAAAGTATAAAGGTTATTGTAGAGTCATATGTGCATCAGTACACCGAGAAATCTGTATTTACATGCTGGTCAGGGATTCTAAACTGAAATATCTCCATACAGAGTGAGTGAGTCATTGCTTATGGGAGAGACCAAGGATTATATATAATTAAATCTTCCACCTGTGTGGCTCGATAGCATTGCGATAGAGTGCCAGACTATGAATCCAAAGGTTGCGGGTTCGATCCCTGCCAGGTCCTATGATTTTTACCTGTCACTTTCCAGTTATTTCACATCTGGTAATGTTGCTGATGTGAAAAACATTGAGTAGAACCGTGGTTTAGAACCCACGTTAAACTGTAGGTACCCCTATAACTGGCTGCGTAGAAAAGCACTGTCTTTTCCAAACCAATCTTCAGATTGTTGTTTGCTTTATCTTTTTACTAAGCCTTCCATTGTGAAATGTGTGTTTCTGCTAAAAAATCTGTGGCTCATTTCTTTTCATCTATTTGATTGTTATTAACGAGGTTACAAATGTTTTTCAGTAACGAAGAGTATGATTGGCTGTTCAAATCATACATATTTGACTGCTGCAAAATTGTGAGTGTGTTGAAAATGATGATGTTAAGGTATATTATAGTAATTTAATTATACAACTTAAATCTATAAGTAAAGAAGTATGTTGTATAGTCAGATGATTGAATTCCCTTGTCTCTTCATACTTACATAACAGTGTAGTTTATTAATTATAAATTTATATAGTGTGTTTATATTACTTTCGTTTTTATCTACAGAAGCCATACCGTTTCATGAATGATGATTGACTAAAACGACCTTTAATCTCCTTTCGGAATTTCAAGTGTTTTGCTAAACACTGGTTCCTTTGAAATTTCTATGGCTGATTCTCTTCCAATTGAACTAGTGTGGAAAGTTTGGTGACTCAAAATTATATTTAAAACCTTGTCCTGTACAAGGTGCCTCAGTGGTATAACAATGTATTCTTATTCAGTAGGTTGGTGGTTTAAATCCTTTTCGGCATAACAGATTTAAGTTTTCTTTGATTGACCTAAATCCTAAAACAAAATTCACAGGTTGGTTCCTACAAAAAGTCTCTGCTGATTTCTTTCCCCAAATTGAGCCTGTGCCTCATTTCAGGTGACTTTCTGTCGCCGGATCGTTAAATCCCAGTTTTTGTTTCTTGCTTCAAAAGCACTTTTACCTCTTTACAGTTGTGACAGGGCAGAACTTTTCAAATTACAAGCACAGTCCATAGAAATATTCATAGTATTCTGAGATCCAAATTATATATATGTGTGTTAATAGTGTGGTTTTGGGTGTACAGCCAAATTGTTGATTCCAGCATATGCACAATCAGAATGGTTGGATTACAGGCCAAGAGTACCTTTTAACAACACAGATTGTAGGACCCAAAGAATGACTGGTTTGGTCGTCAAAATGGTTTATATTAAACAAAAATAACACCTTGACTGTACACCTGATAGCAACTATTAATTATGAGAAGCAAACCTGTGCTCTGCATGTTTTTGTACTGTTTCCACAGTTGCAATTCTATCATAAAGTGCTTTACTGCAGGTAGCAAGTGCTGAAGTTTGTAATTTGAAATGAACGATGGGGGGAAAACAAACTGTAACCATTATAAACTGGTGTCCAAAATTAAAGCAGCAAACCACTGTGTCAAATCTATGATATAATCACACAAACCTTCAACAAATGTAGTGTTCCATACAGATTATGGCATTGCATTCAGTGTACAGTCATGCCAATGATGACCTTAGGTCACATATCAAACAGGTTGGTTTTGCTGGGTAGTGCCACATCCACAACTGCTGTGTATGCATTCACAGAAAATATGCCTTCCAGACTCTCTGCAGTGGAGGGCCATAGGAAGAATGGAAGCAAGAGATTCAAACTAATGTCTTAATATGAATTGTTCTGTTATTTCTCAGATGTGGGGACAGTTTATAGACACAGAAACTGTGTCCTGAATACCAGGGCAGGTTCCATCACGTGTGGCGCCAGGCACCGTAATTTGACTATTAAGGTCACGTAGCTACTGCCAAAGTACTGCAATACAACTGGCATCTGACTTGGCAGCATCCATTGGATGAGTTGTATCAAAGCAAAAAATGTAGAAACGTTTCAGTAGATTGGCCTATGTTATATCCTCAGATCTCTTCACAGTAGAGAATGTCTCCCGTGGAACACGGATTTTTCCAGTGTCGTGTGGAGAGTGTTTCTCAATGGATTTGCATCTGGAGGGAATTTGGAAAACGGATTTGGGACCATTTTAGAAAGAGACAGATATTGAGGAGGATTCCAGGTGATGAGGGCAGAGATTATATAGACCATTCAAAAACCTCTTTAAGAAATTGTGTGGGCAAATTGGCAATGTTTAATTGATTTCAGGTATTGTGACAATATCTTGCACCTTGTGTGGCTCTTGAGAGATTCTGTGGGTCCCAGACTTCGTATTGATTGACAATGATGGTAGACCTCATAAAGCATGGATGATTGATGTTTCTTTGGAAATGGAAGCTATTGCATGGGCTGCTCACTCTCCAGATGTGAATCCCACAAAGCATCTGGAACTCAGTTTAATTATATCCATTGACAAAATAATCATCTGGAACTCGCAAGGGAGACGGGTTACATTCCCGTCAGCATCTAGCAACCATTCTCCAAGACTTGCGAGCAGCTGTACAGCAAGAATGGTCGTTACTGCCTCAGTGTGATATTGATTATTTACAGCATGCCCTGTCATTGTTGTGTCAGAGGTGGTCACTCCCCAAATCTGTTACAATAGCAAAATAATTGCAACATTGCAAAATTTGTTTGTTGCTTTAATTTTATATGCCAGTGTAATACTGAGGAGGGACCAGATTGGCTGTAATAAGATTTTGGGAGGGTTATCATAAAGTTTGAAACAGTCTGTGTGGGTTTCATCAGCGTAGACTAATGATCGGGTTGGACCAACACCACGTAAAGAGAAGGCCTCTGCACTGTTGTGTCGCACCATACAGAAAAGGCAACAGTCACACAGCCTAGTGTACTTTCTAATATTCATTTATTTATGACATATTGTGTTACTTTTTGGGTAACTCCTGTGATTTAAAATGAGTATGAATTGCACACAAACAGGTGGTATGAGCAATATGCAGTGTAAGCTGGCAAACCTCTTGCTGACCCCTGTTTTGTAGCCTGGGAATTCTGACATTGGCTTCTCAGTATGTATTTTCTTTTGCATAGTGTTGTTAAAAACATTTGGTTTTTCCCAAGAGTTCAGTTAATACTGGACAGAAATGGCAAATCCATTCTGTAGAGAAATACCAGGAAGGGGGGGGGGGAAGAAGCAGCCAATTTCTGCATTATATTTTTGGTTCTTCTTACTTAAGCTTAGCCCTGTTGAGTGCATAGGATTGCTATATGTTTCATTTTACCTATTACTACTCTTTCATTTCAATGTAACATACTGACTTGTTCAGTGACCATAGTGAACTGCTCCTCAGTTCGGTCCTGAGTAACATGGTAAAATAAATTTAAAAAATATAATAAAACAGACCGTTCTGGCACTGAGGCAGAGACCACTGTCCCATAATGACCAGCCAGTCAGAAGCGCGATCGTAGTCTACTCTGTGTAATGCGAGAAGACAGTGTGGAAGCCTTCTCGTTTAGTGGTGTCAGTTGGTGACATTGTCTGGCAGACTACTCCAGTGCATCAGGAAGGGCGGTGGTGGGTGCGAGCTGGTGCCGGCGCGAGAGCCGCCGGTGGCAATGCAGTGTGTATGTTTCAGGGGCGGCGATGATTTCGAGCGGTCTAGCCACTTCTACGGGCGTGAGGGCGACGCGGTGTACCTGCGCCGTGCCGCCGTGGCCGCTGCTGCCGCGTGGTCTGCCGCAGACCCCCTGCGCGGCCGCGCCAGGGAGCGGGAGCGACTCTACCGCAACGGGCCGTACCCACCGTTGCTCGACAGGTACTCGCCGCAGCACGCCACGCTGAGCCGAGCCGAGCCGCTAGGGACCGGGGCAGTGTCTGCGTTGACCGCTGTGCACACATACTCACTCTCATCCTTGCTAAGTGTCTGTCAGTACAGTAGCTGAGCATGCTTTTGTTTTCAGTGTTCTGCAATATCTATTTGTCACACTACATTTTGTGTCTTTCTTTATATGTGTATGCTTTGCTGTAGAAAACTTGTGGTAATGCCGTGACCGTGTGCCTATCTGTGTTGGAAGCTTTGTTATGCCTGTTCTGTGCTGTATTGTATTTGTCCTGTAGCCTCATACGTAGCGAACGCTGTCTGAACATGCGACGAACACCTTGATTGTTTTACGTAGTTGAGCACATTTTTTCTTCGGCGCAACTGATCGAGTCTCTCGTGGGAATAGGACAAATTCTGCACCTATTTTGTTAACAGTTTTCATCAAGAGAATCACTTTTTACAAGCAGTTTTGGACGATTGTTACTATCTGCAGCAGAGGAGATTGCTTGCTACAGTAATGTGACAGCGTCTGATAAATGTTATAACAGAATAGTATACGAAATTTTAACAATTTCAAATATGATTATGTTTTAATTTCAACTGTGACAGACATCAGGTGACATAAATTTATTGAATTGAATCGCCTCTTCACTCCACAAAACGTCCGTGATAATATCGCTCCAGTTCTGCGTTTATGTACATATCTTATTGGTAGTTGACATATAAATAATGTTTGTTACTATTGGAATGTTCCTTTTAATTTTACCTTTAAAATATCGGCAGAAATAGGAATGTTACAAATGCTAGCATATTAAAATATTCACTTTTGTTTTGCTTGTTACATTTGTACAAGAAATTGGAAGATTATAAACCATGACAAATGAAACATAACGAGGATGGCAATGAAACTTATTGTAAATGCCATATGTTTTGAACATCCAGTAAGATGGACTGTGGGCAGCTTGCAGGGTGGAAAGGTGGTGTTTACTGTATTTCCTTCTGACTTATCACAAATGTTCTCAGCTAGCCATCTTTTGATCTGACTGTCCACATTAACTTGTCTGTCAATAACATGTTAAATGGCGTGTCTACACATACCTGTGTAGCCCTCATGGTGATTATGGAAGAGTGAATTGTATTTGTCTACAAGTAGGCATACAACCGATAGAATTAAATGAATGGCTATGAGGTGTGGAGGGAGAAGATGGGAATCTGGTTGCCAAATGCTTACTATCCTGTTGGACAGAAAATGAGGTCTCATTACACTGTGCTGAATTGGTAAGATAGTCTTTCCACTTCCATCGAGTGCCTGAGCTTATCAACATTCCTGATCTGGTACTGCAAGATGTGTAGATCAGAACAACACTTACATTGTCTGTGTAAGAGTGACACTGGAGTACAAGCTTTTCTGTGTGTACTTTGAATCTGGGTTCTTTGATTTTTTCCCCCAGCAGTATGTGGTACCCAAGACTCTGGATTACAGTTGGTAAATGACCACAGATAAATGCTAGAATGGTTTATTTAAAATAGCTGCTTCTCCGGTGTGCACAGTGCTGATTTGGGAGGGGATGGTGACATTAAATTGTCACCTTCCTTTGTTCTTTAAATTGATTCAATTCTTCAAACATTTTTTAATCATCTGTGATAAGGGAATCAGAGGATATGAAAGGATAAAGTTGCACTCTTCTCATTGGACAATCATTCCTATCTTTGATACTACTGCAAGAAACCATTCTGATCCTTGAGCAAGCTTGATAAAGCAACACTGCTTAAAATTTGGCTGTGATTTTTCTACCACTCTACTTATTCATTGAACTCGTGATTTATTATGATTATGAAAATTTGGGTAGTCTGACTGAGGGAACTGCTTGCTCACTTCTATCAATTCAGCATCACAGGCGGTTCGGTAAGTGGCAGAGTACGATGGCGCTGCATAGTATGCCACAGTGTGAGGAACTAGTGATGTGAATGCACTCTGTTGGCTTCGGCAGGGGTCAGGCGACGCACCACCGGCCGCTGGCGAACAACTGGAGCTACGATCCAACGGCGGGCAGCGTGCGCTACCCAGCAGGCAGCCAGGCGACCGACCCGTATGCCGACCCCGACCCGGGGCCTGGGCCGGGTGCTGGACCCGGCCGCAGGGACCTGCCACCCACTACCCACAAGAAGAGGACCAAGTCCAGGTGTGCTAACCCGGCTAAACTACTTGCAGCACTTCTGTCCTTCGTGTTTCTTTTATTGGGAATACCTTTTACAGTGGCCTTTCTATTTGAGACTACTCTCCGAAGTCACTATGTACTTGTGTAATTGAACGTCTAGTATGATCTGATGGACAGAGTAATTTCTAGTTGGTGTGAAGAATGGCAGCTAGCTCTAAATATAGAAAAATGTAAGGTGATGCACACGAGTAGGGAAAAAATCCCATAATGTTCGTATGCAGCATTAGTAGTGAGCTTCTCGATACAGTGAAGTCTTTCAAATATCTGGTGATATCATTGCAGAGTGATACGAAATGGAATTAACATGTAAGGACAGTTGTGAGTAAGGCGGACAGCCGACTTTGGTTTATTGGGAGAGTTTTGGGAAGATGTACTTCATGTGTAAAGGAGACTGTGTATAAAACACTTTTATGACCACGTCTTGAATATTTCTCAAGTGTTTAGGACCCACAGATCATTTTACAGGAAGACATGGAAGCAGTTCAGAGGCGAGCAGCTTGGTTCGTTACTGGTATGTTCGACCAATGCGTGAGTAGCACAGAAAAGCTCCAGGAACTCAAATGGGAATTGCTGGAGGAAAGATGACATTCTTTTCAAGAAATTCTGTTGAGGAAAGTTAGAGTGCCAGAATTTGAAGCTGACTGCAGAACGATCTTGCTGCTGCATACTTACATTTCATGTAAAGATCACAAAGACAAGATAAGAGAAATTAGAGCTCTTACAGAAGCATACTGACATTCTTTTTTCCCCTCATTCTATGTGGCAGTGAAATATGAAAGGAAATGCCTAGTAGTGATACTGCTTACCTCCGCCATGCACCTTATGGGGGATTACGTATATATATTTTGATGTAGAGACTGGTGTGTTTCCAGCTTATGTATACTTTACAGTTTGCAAACATGGATAGGAATGACAATTTTGATGTAAAGCTGCATACACATTTTCCCTATTAGGTTAAGAATTTTCCTGCTGATTTTGAATTTTGCTCACTGTTGATGACCCCAGGTGTCGATTACGGCTGAGTGGCTTCCAGGTATTTGGAGAAGAGTGCAGTAGAACTACGTACAGTCTTTCTGGAATCAGCTTGAAGTATATTGACTTACACAGTACATAGTTGTCTACACATTCAATTTGAGCTCTAGGTGTCCATTAAAAGCAACATGAGAAATCATTCAGTACCTTGCTGTGTGAACATGTTTGTACAAACGGCTGAAATATACCTGTATTAGTGACGACAATTTGTGATCAATGATAATTTCTCATCAATGACAAGTGAAAGAAGATTGTGAAGTTAGCGCTTAGAGATGTGCAGTCTCATGAGATCAGCAGGGAGGTCAGTTTGTCGTGTTTTTTTTGTCAACATCACATTCTCGTGTTAACACCTTTTGTAGCTATTGAAAGCAATTTTGAAGCTGCCTGGTAGCAGGGCAGAGTGGGTTTATTTAATGAGACGATGATGGATGAGCACACCGCACCCATCTAGTGAACACATTTCTGCAGGAGGCAGAAGAACTAAGTAGTATCTACTGAAAACAGTGTAAGTACACTTGTGACAAGTTTAAACTTTTTGTGCATCAGCACTAGAACATTGTCCATCTGGGGGTGACCATGAGGCATTCCATTGAAAACAGGCTAGAGCAACAAGATCTGGATCACCTTGAGGTCAGTATGCCTGGGAGGATACTAGTATGTTACAAATGCACGAGGTGTAGCAATATGGTATTGATTGTTACCCTGCAGAAGTTCTGATTTTGTTGAAGTGTAAGGATGTGTACTTTGGAACAGATAATCTTAAAATAAATTGTTGGTGTGGATTATTGTTATGTTCTCTGCTCCCTTAAACCAAATACCAGACAAATTTACTTATATGAAAGGTATCCAAAAACTGTTTTTTGGTGTTTTGTAACAAACGTTTATTTATGCGATGCCTCGGAGAGCAACAGTTTCATTATTGGGTAACAGTTACATGTGTATCAAAACGGATTGTAACATTAGCATTTTAAATCTTGTGCAGTAGTTTTGTCAGCCTTGGATTTATTTCTGTCTGCTACTTTATTTCATTGTGCCTCTAATTTACGAACTCCAATGGTAGCCATTTTGACCACTTTAAGGTATTCTTCTTATAACTGTCACATGTAGTATTGAGCATGTTGCTTCAGCTAAGAATGCTTTAGTCTTACAACTCATGAAATAATAAAATAAGACCATGAACAATGCCAAATTTCATAACATTAGAGAATAACAGGTAATACTTTAATACCCTTCCCATTGTTAAGTATAGATGACTCTGATTACGTATTTAGTGTCGTCACTATATGGTAAGTGATGGTCAACTGCATGCCCAGTGCATAAGTATTGTCTTCATTCAGCTGATAGGGAATATTTCTCCAGTTACTGAACATAATCCATTGGGTTAATGTGATGCCCGTGTAAAGAATGCATAAAATACCCTGACCTCTGTAGCTGTAAAAGTTGGTTTGTGACATGACATAAATGTGTCCGCACTTCATTTGTGGTGTGTCTAAAACTTTCAATGCATTGTGTCATATCTAAACTGCAACTTGGCACATGTATGTGTGCATGCGCATGAGTCTTCAGAGACCTGAGGTTAATCAATACACAGCACGTGACTGGCAGTGTGAACTGATTGAGACGTGTTGAACACAGTGTGAGAGGAAGTGTCACAATTCAATGGTTTAAACACTTCTGTCAAGGGAAGGAAATAACTGAGGCTGAGTTACAGTCAGTTGGCCACCAAGCAGCACAACCCTAGAAATGATTGAGAAAGTTCGACAAATGCTGGTACTAGATCGGTGACAGACTCTTAGATTGATTGCGGAGGAATTGGTCATTAACGAGGACACGGTGGTCACCATTGTCCGTGATGACTTGGGTAAGTGAAATTTCTGTTCCCGATTTGTGCTGCACGAGCTCGTAGATAAGCAGAAAGCAAAAAAGATGGAAACTTTTGTTTCCATTTTTGAGACCTGATCCTATCAGTTCTATTCGGAATCAAAACAGCAGTGGATATCATGCTGTTCATGACGTCATGGTATTCACCCACTTCCAAGGTAAAAACACTGTTGATTACCTTCTTTGACACCAATTGCATCATCTGCAAGGAATTTGTTCCTGCAGGTCAAATGATTAATGCTACATTTTTAGCAGTCCTTTTTGAACTGATTGTTACAGTGTATCCGGCATGTTGGGACAGTGTTGCACAGGACTGGAAAATGGATGCTGCTTCACGGCAATTTTCCTGCACACTGCACAATTTATGTGCACCAATTCCTGGTGCAGAAAATGGTAACTGTTCTTTAACACCCTCCTAGTCCCCTGATCTGGCTCCTGGGGACTTCTTGCCGATTCCCCACTTGAAGTGGTCATGAAAGGTGAATGTTTTGCAGACATGAATGCCTTCAAAGATTGTGTGCTAGGTGTTCTGTGATCGATTCCATAGGAGGCTGTAGCTGACATTTCTGGAAACTGTACCGACATTGTTAAAAGAGTGTTGTTGTGGGTGGTGACTATTTTGAAGGGCAATAAAGAACATTTGTTTGTATCTTTTGTTTTATTTGTTGTCTGTTAGCATTCACATGACTTTTTAGACAAACCACATATGTCTGTGTTATGTGTGGAACTTATGTGAAGATTTCATTAAGTACTTAGGCCTGTATTATTTGTACTGTTTAGTCATCGACATTGCATGATGGTGGGATCGTGTGCCACATGGATCAACAAACTTTGTTCCTAATTGTGGTACAAAGTAGATGCATTGATTCACTCATGTGTACACAATGAAAATGTTGAAATTTTCAGCACAGTAAAAATTGCCTGATCTTTATGTAGGAAGCAGTTACAACTGCACAGCCCACCAATTTGGTATTCATATTTATTACATTATTCATCATATTATGCTAATTGGTTTTTTGCCAACTAACAACTGTTGTGTCTTATGCTCTTCACAAAGAAAAATCTTGTATGGCAAAAGCAGTTACTTATCAATGTTTCCACAAAATTTTCTATTCAGATTAATAAATACAATAAATAAGTTACAAACATTAAGCATTCTTAAAAATACTTCCCCACTTGCACTGAACTAAAAACTTTGCTTACTGGATGCAGGCTAATAAAAAATTAGCTTTCATTGGCAATTAAGAGTTGTTTCCACTCACTGCACCTGGCTGTTGCTTATGAATACCTACAAATTTGACTCCATACACATTAGAAATTTACAACTACAGCCAGAAAGGCAGTATAATAAGTGATAAATTCTACCGGCAAAGAAGACAGTATAAGAGATTTTGATAATGCATTTTGTCATTATACAGAAACACTGTGAACAATGTTATTTAATGAGCTTGTTGTAACTTGACTTCATCAAAAAGTGACAGTTTGTGGTGGGAGTTAATAAAAACATGAACAAAGTCCATGTCCTTTAAATAAGATGTAATATTTATCATTATTTATTACTGAAATAGTGAAGTTAGACATTTTTACATTCATAAATTTAAGATGATAATTGTAAAATAAGATGATTTGATCAGTTAACATGAAGGTTACTTTGTAGTAAACTGGTAGAGTGCCAGTCTGCAACTCCAAAGGCTCTTCTTTTAATCTCCATTCAGTCCTAGGAATTTTTAATTTTTTTTTTTCTGGCATTTTACACTTTCACCTCTGGCAATGTTGTTGGTGTGAGTGGCACCATGATTTGGAATCCACATTAAACTGTAGGGTTCTCCCTTGACTGATTGGATGTTTCGGAGGAAATTAATGGCAGACCATCTCCAAAGCAGCTCATGCAAAATAAAGCATTGTGGTGTTCAATTCAATTTTTTGGATAAAATTATCTGTAGATACTTGTAGTGCTTCAAACAGCACAAGGTAAATGACCAAAGAATGCAAAAGCAAACCTCACACACTTCTGACAGTGAAACCCTTGTATATCTACCATACTCATGCCTCACCACCATAGTTTACTTTTTAGGCTCTTGAATACATTATCACCGTGTAAAAGTATTCTAATTGCCAGGAAGACATTATGAGTCTTCCTTCAAATCAGTATTTTAGAATTCAGAGTGAGAAAATTAATGGAGAAGCTTGCAGACTGCATGGTATTTGAGACTTTTCTTCTGTTTTCTTTACTTTAGCTGCACAATGTTGTTCAAGACTGATTTTCCTTTGCTATTTGTACTTAATTTGTATTAGAACTGGTATCCTAAAATGTGTAATTAATTCTTGGTGTTGTTTTCAGATGTACTTTCTGTATGAAACTCTTAATTTAATGAAACTACACTTGTAGAGAGCTTGTGTTTCTCACCAGCTTATGAATATTATGTCGTTTATGCAGTGAGGTTTCACATTTTAAATCTGTATCAGTGGTATGGACATGTGTCACTTTCAGAATACAGTAAAAATGTATGTCTAGTTGCAATCAGTCTTCTCTAGCACACCGTCACACCCGACGATTTATTGGCAGTTTATGATATCTGAACATGTAATAGATTTAAACCTCAGTATCAGGGGTGGGGAATTCCCATGTCCTTGGATGACATGAAATGTAAGAGAAAAAAGGCAAATAACTGATGTGCTGAATGTGTTTTGTAATTTAAACTCACTTTTTAGTGTTTTGATGCCTCAGAAGTAGCAAAAATGAACAAATGTTAATTTTTAGTAATAGTATATACAACATAAAATAAAGATAAGGCCACCTCACCTATATATGACTTTTATGTGGAGCATAGACACACACACACACACACACACACACACACACACACACAATAGAAAGCACTCCACACGTCAGTCACCTACAGGTGAGTTGTAACATTTCCTTTAGTTTACACACTATTGACCCAGGAATTCCATTGTTATAATCTATATATAAAAGTATAAAAAGTATTGCTTTTAGCACTAAGTTTGAAAGGTATAAAGTGTTAAAATTATCATTGTCTTTAGATTCAGCTATATTTTATATCAGTTTTTGGTAATGTGTTTTGCAGCCGATCGGGCAGCGAGTCTCGCTCGAACTCCGCGTCCAGTAGATCTAGGTCTCGATCTCGCAGTCACTCTCACTCCAGCTCCAGCTCGAGCCACTCTGGCTCCAGCAGCTGTAGCTCGGGGACGTCTACCCCTGCCACTGACAAGTCGTGTTCACCTCATAGGTGCGTTAGTAGTATGCACTCTTACTCTTTAAATGTGCTTGTTTGTTGTGATTTGTGCTGTTTCAGTTTTCAGAAAACTTGTGAATTATTATTCACATGTAAAATTTTGTTTTATCGCAGATGGTTACGTGTGCAATTTCAATACCATATTAGGTTAAAACTATGTTTGAGACCAGTTATTTTCTGTAGAAGTATCTTGTGTACAATATTGATACCTATTCTTTATTTTTTTCATTTTTGAAGCTATATTTTGTTTGTGATACCAGCAGCCATCATGGAGCTCTACGTGGCAGTGGAAGAGTGTCTCTGCAATCAGCTGTGAGTGCAGCACATATGAACAATGTCAGCCCCGCCGTTCATACAGATGACCGCCGCCCCCTCGCCATCTGTGTTCGCAATCTTCCCACACGTTCCAGTGGTATGTTTTCTCAGTGAAAAGGAAATTTCGTGGGGTGGTTTATAGCTCTGTGGTATTAGGATGAAGTTCACAGGAAAGGTTTTGCATAATGGATAGTCCTGTGGGGTTTCAGAAGCTGGTTATGAATTTTATTTACACAGTTTCATCAACTGATGATGAATGTGTGCATTTTTACTCGGTATCTACTGATCTCTAACTTCAGTATTTGCTCTATGAAGAGTGTTGCTAGGTTTTTAAACATTTGTAGGATAGTTTTCAATAAACTTTTCCTTTCATTTAGTTTCTTGTTTTGTGCAGATTAGTAAATACTAGCAGTAACACTGTCCTTACCCAGATATATGATGATAAGTAGTATAAACTCCAAAAACAAGTCATTGACACATTCAGGAAAGAAGGTAGGGGGGTATGAATGATAACTGAACTTCTAATGACATTGGGCTCAGGAAGCGTTTGAAAATTTATCTTAGTCATACACCCAATCACTCAGCAGTAGTTATAGTGTTGTTTGAGATAAAATTCTTGTTCTTTTCAATTTGTTAAAATGTTCATTCTTAAACATTTAATTACGAGCAGTTTCAAGTAGTAGCATTTGACACCACCAGTTGGTTATACTAAAGAGAGGTCTTATTTGTGCTATAACACCTCATGTCCTTGTCAATATGGTGTACATTTCATTTTCCTTTTTCCTTTGCAGATACGAGTCTTAAGGATGGCCTCTTCCACGAATACAAGAGGTACGGGAAAGTGACATCAGTTAAAGTTATTGGACAAGCTGGAGATCGCTACGCTATAGTTTGTTTCAAGAAACCTGATGATGCAGAGAAGGCCTTGAAAGATTCTCATGATAAACAGTTCTTTGGCTGCAAGATAGAAGTTTCATTCTATCAAGGCTATGATGTAGATGAGAGTGAATCTAGGTTTGTCCTTCAAGCTTACGGTAGATTCAGTATGTGTCCTTAGAATTTGATAATAGTTCATAACCCATTAATTGTGTCTTGTTTCTTCCCTGAGATATTATGGAATATTTTTTTCACTACTCCAACTACTAATTTTGTCATCCAAAATTGTATTTCAGACTGTATGAAGCTGAACAAGATGAATTTCATCCTAAAGCAACCCGAACTTTATTCATCGGAAACCTGGAGAAAGATGTCACTCCATCTGATCTTCGAAAACATTTTGAACAATTTGGAGAAATAATTGTGAGTTCAGTTTATATATTGAGTAAAATAGAAACAGATTGAGCATGGGCTTGCAAACTAAAAGATTAATATCTCACAATATTTCTAAGCAAAAGTTTTGTTCCTTATATAAATTGCATCAACCAATTGACCGGTACCCACTGTTTGGACTAGTAGGGTAGGAAAAGAAAGGTTGCACTGAATTGTTGAGGGAGATAATGTTTATTACTACTAAGAGAAGTAATGAAGACAATTTAATAGCTCAAATCCTAAGCAGAAAATAGTCTGTGTTGGAGAACTACACTTTCATTTGTAAACAAAAGGGAAGATTGTAAAATCAAAGGATAACAAGTAGGCTTGAAAGTGGGCAGAGTGAATTGTAAACATAAATTGCCAGTTGTGAAAAGGAACCCTGTGGGTGGGTGGGATGAGCAGAATTTGGTAATAAAATACTTCATCTCTGAGCAAAGTTCTCCCTCCCTCCCCCCATGCCTCCCTCCCACCTCTCCTTGCATTAAGTAAGAATGGGGTGAATGGTGTTAGGCATATGACATGAAAAGCTTATGCTTCTCTTCTCTGCTGTATTATGTAGTTTCTAGAATGTGTACATTCATGTGTATGATTCTGCCTAGTATTATAGGGATAGTCTTGCTGCATTAATGTGTTCTTGCATTTATATGAACTGTGAATTAGTCAATATTTAAAATCTGTACCATAAGTTTAATTTTGCCTTGAGTAGTCTGCTTTGGAGATGGATTCTGGTTTTTACTTTCAATGCCCTCCTTGGTCAGTACTACATTATTACTTTGCTGGAAAAAAAAGTGAATTATAGAAATGGTACCTCCCACATGTTGATGTACTTTCACTTTCACTTTTGCAAACAATTAACAAAAAATTCTTCTTTTTTACAGGAAATTGACATTAAAAAGTCAGGGGTTACATCTCCATATGCCTTCTGTCAGTTCACTGACATCAGTAGTGTTGTAAAGGCCATACGTGCTATGGATGGTGAACATATGGGAAACAATCGAATTAAATTGGGGTTTGGAAAGTCAATGCCAACTACATGTGTCTGGGTGGATGGCATAACAGGTAAGCTCCAGTATTTTCCAATTTTTATCAGTTTATAACACAAACTGCCTATAAAATCTCAAGATTGAAGGCAATATCAATCACCACAGAATAGTTTTTCGTTTCTGTAGAATCATTGAAGAATGCACTTGATAATTTAACAGTTGGAATGGTGCTTACATTTCAGTATTTTGTTTTGTGTGTAACATTTTAATGTTAATTTATAGTTTCATTCTATGTTGGTCATATAATTGCTGTCTGATGTTTCATAGCACATTTGTAAAATGTAACCATGTGACCATTTTGACATGCCCTTTGAGTTTATTACTCATTGTTTAAAGAATTAAATTTGTTTCACCCATTAATTCTTGCTTTTGATTTTCAGAACATGTTTCTGAGAAGTACCTGAATTTGCAGTTTAATCCTTATGGAACTATTCTGCATATTACACTGGATCGTGTTAGAGGCCAGGCTCTCATCTATTATGAGCAGGTACCTTATTCATTGGCTTGAAAGTATATATATTTGTAATTTTTTATAGTGAAATTGTATGTTTTTATGTAAATAATGATACCTTCTGAAGTACTAAAAGATTGTCAGTATCTGAAAATAGAAAAGTGTGGTAGTAATTACTATTTTAGTTTTGAATGCCCCCCCCCCCCCTTTTTTGTTTTTACAAACTAACTCTTAATGTTTCGATTTTCTAACAGTGAAAATTTTTGTATTATAGGTTCAGTCTGCTCAGGAAGCTGTAAGAGAGATGAGAGGCATTGGATTGCGAGGTCACAAGTTGCAGGTTGATTTTGCATCCAGGGAATGCCAGGAAGCTTTTTACGAACACTTGGAGAAGCAGGGACATGCCGTGATTGGCGCTGAAAGGCCATGGGAACATTATGAAAACAAGTATGTTCAGCTTTTTTTCTAATCTCTCTGAAGATGAATGAATGGCTTATAACAGCATACTCTGAAAGTCTTGTATGTTCCAGTATGGCCGACAGTCTTTATATGTTCTCTCTCTCTCTCTCTCTCTCTCTCTCTCTCTCTCTCTCTCTGTGTGTGTGTGTGTGTGTGTGTGTGTGTGTGTGTGTGTGTGTGTGTGTGTGTGTGTCCGTCCATGTCCCACATAGTTAGCACCATTTGTTACACATTTTCATCAATGTTGAATCAGAGCCTGCACGCCTCACTTGTAAAAATCTTGTAACTCCTAGTGTTGACACCAAGTCTCATCTCCAGTGACTATACTATTCAGAAAATTGTCACCTTCACTTTCATTGGTCCAGCAGGTCCCTATACATTTCCATTCAAAGAATTTTTTGTTCTTCTGTAAGCATCACTTCAATAAGCAAAGATGTTCTAACATTGTTTCCTATGTATTTCAGGTTTGCACATTATTCTTTTGTTATCTGCCAAGCAGCACAGACGAATTGATCATATTCCTGCAAGAAATGACAGCTGTGCAGGGTTGACTAGGCCACGGCTTCTCATGCACACAATTTTCACCGCCCATAGTCTCACATTACTCATGTGTATTGTAGCATCTCCATGCATCTTCAGCAAGTGTTAATGGACTTCAGTCAGCACAATTTCTTCAGTAGCGAGGAATTTAATAATCATTGCTATTTTATAAGTTCGTCCATATAAGATTTCCATTTTGGAACACTCCTCTGCTGGTGCCAACCGTGACTGAACAACGGAACCACCCGAAAATGAAAGAGGAACGTTCCAGCTTTAGCACTGACATCTGCCCAGGACATTTCAGAGCCACCACTAAATAAGGAAGCATTACTTTTGAAACAACCCTTGTAAAATACAAATAAATAGAATATTAGTTCATTAAAACAGGATATATTTCAGATATCTTTTTATGATTTTTGTTAATTTGAATAATACTGTCTAGATCAGTAAAACTGTCTATTATGAAGCTGTGGCATCTGCAAGAATCGGATCTGTAATTATGATGAAAGGAAACACGGTGCTTGATATTGTACAACAGACACCTGTATGTTTCTCTTCATCTTAATTACAAATCTGTTGATAACAGATACCAAAACATCATTATAAATACAGTCAGTTTTAAGGACCTAGACAGTTTTATTTGTATTGACAAAAGAAATGATCATCACCAACTCGTGCAGCAGATTTGTTTCCTTTATAAATATGTTTTTATTAATTGATACCATTGCAGTTTTTGTGGTTTATTTTGATGTTATATAAGAACTGCTGTTTTAGACAGAACATTCTTTTCTTCCGGACAGCCGTGAAATACCATCTGGGCGTTTTGATACTACTGTATCAACTCCTGGCTCCCGGTTTTCTCGCTACGAATCATCTCAGCGCACATCGAGGACGTCTCTGTATTCGAGATCTGGTTCGGGAAGTGGGAGTGGGAGTGGCAGTGGTACGCCTGCTACACCGCCTGCACCAGCAGGTGTTAGTGGCACAAATACCAGGCCTACATCACGATCTCAGCGTTCCTCAGGAAATCAGCGGTACGACCATTATGATACTGCTGACTACACTGACCGCCGACACAGGTGAGAAACAGTTTGGCCCAGTTATGACTTTGTGGTGGAAGATTCACCATGCTTGCTTTTCTGGGTGGGGAAGTGGCTCTCTGCTTTTTAACTGGAGACAACCTAGTCTCATACTAAATGCTGTTCCTCACAATTTTTGGGCTTAAGCTGTTAACACCTGTGTCGTATGTTGGTTCTTATTAACATTTACTTTCTGAAATTGTATAAGTAGCAAAAGTAACGCTTTGCTAGCAATATAAATGTGGCTATGGCAGTGTGTTTTGGTCAAAATGGAAATAATAATAATCTGGTTCTTATGATTTGTGCTGTACCTTAACTTATGGTCAGTACTAATAGCTTCTGCAGTGTTTTGAAAGGGCTCTTGGGAAACAGTGAGCAATTGTTCATACTATTGTAAAGACAGGTATTCATCATTGTTTGCTTAAGAAGTGCATTATTTCGGTTACTCCATGTTCCTCTAAAATGGGGCTTTACAAACTTAATAATGTATGTGTGTGTGTGTGTGTGTGTGTGTGTGTGTGTTTCCACCATCAATCAGTGGGATCTTACACAATAAATATTTTTGTGTTTACTTTACATTTTTATATTGTGTAAATTAAAAGCATTTAAACAGTATTATTACATGTGAGAATAAGTCAATAAATAAGTTGCAAGTGTGTGTGCAGGTTTTGCCAGCAGTTGGCAGCATATGTATGCTTGTTATACATCATGAGTGTCATAAGAAGAACAGTGTGCAGTTGTGCATTTTTTGTGATCCAAAGGACTGTCCACAGACGAAGTGCATCGTGAAATGCGTCCCGACTATGGTGACAATTGTTTCTCACGGAAAGCTGTGTTCAGTTGGATCCGGAAGTTTAACCTTAGCAAGAAAAGCATCAAATGTTCAAATGTTTGTTAAGCTTATGGGACTTAACTAAGGGGTCATCAGTCCCTAAACTTACAAACTACTTATGAACTACCTTATACTAAAGACGGCACAAATATCCATGCCCGAGGGGGGATTCGAACCCCCAACCGTAGTGGCCGTGCAGACCGTGACTGAAGTGCCTCAGTCTCCTCGGCCACCGCAGCCGCAAGAAAAGCATCAGAGATGGGTAGCATCCTGGTCGTCTTGTGGAGATGTCAACTGTAACCATAATGCAGCGATAGGATTAACTCATTCGTAACGACGATTGATGACATAGCACGTGCCTTAGGCTGTTCACGTGGAACATTGTGCTTGAGCAGTTGCAGTTTCGTAAAGTTTGTGCATCGTGGGTGCACCACCAGTTGACTGAGCTACACAAACTGAACAGAATTTTGGGGGGGGGGGGGGGGGAGAGACGAGTGTTTGGTTCACCACTTCAACTCAAATCCAAACAATCGTCTATAGAATGGAAACATACTGTCTCCCAACAAGAAAAAAAGTTCAGAGCGATTCCATAGGCCAGTAAAGTTTTGCTCACCATGTTTTGGCTCATGCGTGAAGTCACACTGCAGAAATTCCAGCCTCATGGTGAAACTGTGAATGCCGCGTTGTACTGCTCCTCACTGCGGAATTTATTGAAAATGACCTGGACTCTTCTCAAATAGTGTGGTTCTTCTAGATGACAATGCCCACCCTCACACAGCAAGCCCAATGTGGGAGCTGTTACGAACATCTCATTGGGAATAGTTGCAACGTCCACCATACAGCTCTGACTTAGCCCGCAGTGATTTTTCATTTGTTTGGACCCTTAAAAAATAATGTGGGTGGCAGTCATTTTGATACAGTTCATACCGTAATCTGTAACATTACGCGTTGGCTGCAACAGCAACCAAAGGATTTCTTTGATGCTGGCTTTCAAGGAATTGTAAAGAGATGGGATAAGTGCCCGAGTGTACAGGGTTAATATTTGGAAAAGTGAAATTAATGTCATACAGTTATTTTGATTATTTTTGCCTCAGTTCAGTTTTATGACTTACGTCTTGACTCACCCTTGTATATGGCAAATAGATTTATTGATGATGTTTATTCATATTGTAGCAACATGCAATACAGAAAAATTGTTTGTATACAATGAATTATTCATTGCATGTATGAATAATGTCTTTCATGATAGCTAACACCATATATTACTCGAAAATCTTGGAAATTAAAATCCTATATTGAATGGGGATCCCACTGGATAGTGATAGGGTTACTAATGAGACTTGACCCAAGTTTCATTTTATGTGTTACTGTGTCATAGTTTAAAAATTGTGTTGTGTACCTGCTGTTTCTCGCCTTTCTTTAAGGACGACATAAATCCCATTTATCTACAAATCTCATCACTAATATTTACTAACATAAAATGAGACAAATGGGTCTTCTGTCGTTTTTGAAGAAAGGTGACCTATTGAAATTATAGTGATATGCATCACCAGATCATGAAAAAACAATAACAAAATCTACATAAAAGAGAAAGAGTAAATAACCTTAAGTAAATCAGATTTAACTGTCACCTGTTGATTATGTGAGGAGCAGGTACCACCTAGTTCACTACTCCCAAGACATAAAATCTATCAGGTTATTTTTTGCTTGTGCACCTGTTATTAACACTCACTGTTAATATATTAAATTAAACATACTGAGGAACTAATCCTTGCAACTAGAAAATATAATCTCAAGATCCTGTTAACCTGCCTGATTGGAAGGGGCTATGGGGAGAATTGATGCTTCAGTGAACATAATAAATTTTACAGTGCAGTCAAAAATATAATAGGAGCCAAATATGCTCAATGCTTTATGTGATTTTGAATGATATACTCCAGTGTGATGGCAATTAACAGTTGTTTGTCACACTGTGTTTTCAGTTATGGATTGAGAGTCTGCATTATTTTGTAGAGAGTAAGGCTTGTACAGTCCTTCTGAATACATTGCTGTAACTTTTGTCATTATAACTCAAAACTTACTGTTTGATTTCTCCTCCTTCCATACTCTTTTTCATACAATTTATGGAACTAACTGGGATATGTATCTTATGTATTTAGTGTGCTCAGGCCTTACTGTTGAAGACCCAAAAAGTTTAATTCAAAACATGGTGGAAACCTCAAAACATAGAATGCCATGTACATGATTTATACACAAATGGGTTTCATTGTAACTTGTGGATCCTGATAATTTTTGGTACTTGTAAATTACTCTTTCTGGTTACTTTCTGTGTGTTTATTACCCAACTGTTATTGCTGCTGAGAACAACACAGTAGTTGTATTATCCTTTTGTAACTTAAATACTGGAAAGTTCAGGTTGGAATTAAACAATATACTGTATAAGGACAGTTGAAAACTCCCTGCAAAGACATAATGAAAAGCTACCACAGGCACATAAAAAGACACACACATGTACAACACTTAAGCTATCAGCCATGCCTCCTTCAGAAAGTAAAATAATCACACAGGAACACAACTGCCAGAGTGCAGCAGCTGGAGATGAGGTAACTGTGTTGTGTTCCTGTGTGAATGTTCTATTTTTTGAAGAAGGCATGGCCGATAGCTTAAGTATTGTATTGTGTGTGTGTCTATTTTATGTGCTTGTCACAGCTCATTGTTACGTCTTTGCAGTGAGTCATAAACTGTCCATTTGTAACTTTTTTACTCTGTGTGATTTTCTACACAGTGAACCCCTCCCCCCCCCATCCCCCCCCCCCCCTCTCTCTGACAATTTCATTCATAAACAAGTTGTCTTATATTGAGTGTCGATTAGTACATCTACTTATTTCCCATCCAGATAAAAATGGTGAATAAATTTTGGTATGTAAGTATAATAATTAAAAAAATAAAAAGTTAGTTATCGGTATTGGAAATAAGTTTAAAATTATGTGCTGGGGAAATTGTTGTGGGATATTTGCTTTAAACCACCGATTAAAATTTTGATAACGCTGACGTTGGTGAATGAGAAAATTATTAGCTTTAGCTTGAAGAACTTTTCCCCACACTTCAGCGTAACTAAAGACAGTCAGGTAACATATGTTACGTATTTTTAACCAATGTAATTTATTGCTTGAGTCCTCACAAGGGCACATAAAATAAAAATTTATTATTATTATTATTATTACTATTATTAAGAAGAGTGTTTCAATATCTTTGCTGCTTTTCACAACCTAAGTGCCATCAGTTCTCGTCTAACGAAACTTCTCTTTCCAATCCTTTTTTCTCAATTTCCTTTTGAATCAGTTTTAGGATTTTTGGCTGTGGCAATGTGAAAAGTGCCAAGTTGCGCTGTTTTTATCTATGACCCAAACTTCTGACCCACATGTCATGACTGTTTCCATTGCCTTCCTTATCTGAATAGACAAGTTGTTATTCCACAGTATTGAATGCAGAGTATGATCATGTTTTCCCTTTCCCTTCCTTCTTCCTCATTCCTTCCATTTTCAACGAATATAACTCCTAGTTATTCATATTCACTAATATATATTTTAATTTTACCTCTCTCCAGATTTATGTCTTGTCCTTTATTTCCCATTACCATATACCTTGTTTTCTCAGTATTAACTCCAAACCCCATTTACCATGTTCTTCAATTAACTTTTCAAGTGTATAAGTCACACCCTGATGAACTTCCGCTGTCACTACAAAGAGAATAGTATGTAGAGGCCTATTTCTGAGATGTATACCCATCTATCTACACTTTTTATGGAATGTTCCAGAGCCGCACTCAAATATATATGAAAGAAAATGGGTGAAGACAGCGACCTTACTTCACCTCTTCTGTTGTTAAAAATGGGTCGGGTACAATTTTCTATATGAAAAATAGTCTTATTACCCCTATACATGCTTTTTAATGCATTTATATACTTCTTACTTATTTACGATTTCTCAAAAACAAGCTTCTGCAGTGGAACCAAATCAAAATCTTTTCACTGATCTATAATATGTAGTTCTCCTCTCTTTGACAAGAAATTTTCTGCTTTATTTTTTCAGAGTGAATGTATTGTATGTGCAAGATCTTTCTGCTCGAAAATAAGTTTGCTCTTCTATTTCATTACTCTCTCTCTCTCTCTTCTTGTTTTCAAAACTGCCGATAGTAGATCTTACACTTCTATAGTTACTGTAAACATTTCCATCTCCCTTCTTGTAGATCAAAGAAATGTAGGAAGCTTTCCAGTCCTTCAGGAAATCTTGTCCCGTTAAACATTTATTAAAAATCATTGAAACTATTGCCAAAATTCTCCCCATAGTAAATTGATAGGCAGATTACCTGGTCCCGGTGCTTTATTATTTTTCAGTGTTTGTAGTTCTTCCTTCACCTCAATATCCTCTACTATGTCATCTCCTAATTCTTTACTGCTTAATTTTGTCTCCAACTTAATTGTGCATGAAGATTAAAGTACTTTCCCCTTCACACCTGTACTGCAGATGAATTCTGACATACATTTCCACTATGTATTTCGTACCTGTAAATGTCTGCCAAATTTTTTAAAATAAATGTGTGTATTTGTTCTTTGAATGATATTATTCTTAACAGCGTTTCTAACAAGTATGATTTATTGTATTTGTATGTGCCAGTTTCTAGTTAAGAGTCACAACAGAATTTTTGTTTCACAAGATGTACCTTCCATAAAATTGGAATCTTGAGCTTCCTCTTTACTGTACTGAACAGGTAAATGAATGTACAAGCTCTGTCTTTACTTTCAAATAACTTTGTCGTGCTCAATGATATTTCACACCTAGTCATTTAATTTTAAAGTTCCTTTGTTTCTACAATCGCTACATACATCATGTTACTCAGTTACTTGTTGTTGGTGATGTATAAAAATATGCATATAGACAATGTAAAAGTCAGTACCTAAAATATAACTAAAATGCCCCAAATTTTATTGTCCTTTATTTTAAATTACATTATTTGGATGAGAGACAAAACTTACATGTACACTTACCTGCCAACTTTTACGGTTTATCTGTAAAATTTACGGAAATTTGCAAGATTTTACGGTTTTACGGATGGACAGTGCTATTTTACGATTTCACAGTAAAACATTTGAAACGTCTAAATTCGGTAATCACACCCACTCTCTTCTGTACAATCGATTGTTTATGTTGGTTGAAGGTAGATCTACGATAGTCGATATCTTCCGAACATTCGGTTGTTCGCGGGGGTCGAAGGCAGGTCTAAGATAGTAGATAACTTATTCATTGATATGATTGATTCGTTTACACGTGTGATGTTTGTGTCGTCATTGGAATCAAATTGAAAGCCGGTACCGGTAACCAGTTCTTCCGTGTGAATCTAGGTGTCAACAGGCTGTGTTTCTCAAGTTGTTTGTTCCGTTCCATTCTCTTGTTGAAGTGGAACCCGTTTACTTCTTTGTTCACAAAGTTAGCATTCCTAGAATGTATTGTCCTTTCAAAGCGTGTGACATATTTTAATGAAGTGTTAAAGTGTTTGCATTACAATTTCGTATTCGTGTATTATAACTTCATATCCTTTGTTCACATTGTTACTTTCGTGTTCAACAGTGTGGTTTATCAAAGTGTTTCAAGTGACGTTCAGTGATCCAGGTTCCTTTCGCTGTTCAAGTTCATAGCGAGACACATGTTGTTGGACATTTTTATTTGCTGTTGCTATTGTTACTCATGAATGAATCGAACAAAAAACAATACGTTCAGACATTTAGAAATTCATATTTTGTCGATTTTCCGTGCATACTAAAATCAAGGAAAGGTGAAAAATTTGCCTTTTGCATGGTATGTGGGTGTGACATTAATATTGCACATGGGGGAAGAAATTACTTGAGTAATCACATGAAGTGCGCTAAACACTTAAGCTAAGTCAAATCCAAGGAAGACAATACGAAAATCATCGCCTTTTTTGCCAAATGTGGAAATGTCGACAATGATGTTATGAGAGCCGAGTGTCTTTTTTGGTGGAACACAATGTGCTCTTAAGTGCCACTGATCACGCTGGTGCATTATTTAAGAGGATGTTTTCCACATCAGAAGTGGCTGAGGTCGCACGAAAAAGACATCCATTGTCAATACAATGGCAAGAAATGCATCATCTGAAATTGTTAAGTTCCTTCAGAATGGACCATTTTCATTGATAACAGATGGAAGCAATGATAGGGACTCAAAGTTGTATCCTATTGTTGTGACATTTTTTGATTTTACTCAGGAAAAAGTAGTGAGCACTGTGCTATCCATACCAGCATTAGATGGGGACTCAACAGGGCGAAGCATAGGTAACCTGATGTTATCACAACTGAAAACTTTTAACATTCCAATTGAAAACTGTGTGGCTTTCTGCTCCAACAATGCTCCTGTTATGGTTGGACAAAAAAATGGTATTGCAGCAGTTCTGCAGGACGTTCTACCAGGTATTGCCATCGTAGGTTGCATTTGCCACCTGATTAATCTAGCAGCTGAAAAAGGTGCTGGAAGATTACCACTTAAAGTCAATGAGATCCTTGTCGATATATTTCATTTTTTAGAGAAGAGTGCCAAAAGAAAGAACGTCTTCAGAAATTTCAAAGCTTGCACAATAAAGGGGCAAAGAAAATTCTTAAGCATGTTTGTACCAGGTGGTTATCTCTAGGTAGTTGTTTGGATAGACTACTGGATCAGTGAGATCCGCTTCTTTCATTCTTCAAGGAGGAAGTAATATCATGTACCCAAACCATTTCCACAAGCTTGACATCTTTCAAAATACCCAGAGTTGAACAAAGTGGATCCAAATAGTATCAGAAGAAGAGACTTTTTGATTCTGCTACTACACATGCACCTAAACAAATAGAATGTTCTTCCAAATATGACAAACCCTTCCTGAAAAGCAAGACTTCTGGTACAACACGCGGGGGAAAATTGTTTATGTTCCTGTCCTCAAACATGAATAAAGTCTCTTGTACTTTTCTTCATGTGACTATTCCTGTGTTTGACAAATTAAATGTTGCTCTTCAGTCTTCTTCCCCACAAGTTCATATTTTATTAGAACTTCTAATGGAATGCTAAAGCAGTTGTTTTCCAAGTTTGTTAAGCAAAAAATTGTCAAAACCACCTCATTACTTGAAGTTGAGTACAACTTCATTGAGAATCAAAGAAGTGATGATGAGTTGATTATTGGTGTGCAGACTTCCAACCTAGTGAATTATCTCTAGGAAATGGATAAAACCCTTTTCTATTCATCGGTGAGAAACTACTTTTTTACTACCTGTGATTACATCATCAACAAGTTTCCTCTCAAGGATGATGTGTTAAAGCAAGCTCAAGTTGTTAGGTTGGACAAAATTGAAGATGCACAGTTTTCTTTATGTTATTCAAGGAAGAACATGATACTACAGATGAGGTGGTGAATGAGTTTCAGGCACAGTTCACAGCTCTTCAGGTGGAAAACACTTTGATTACAAATAAAGATGCTGCAAGTGATACCAGTTGGGCACAAATATCAAGAATTCAAGGAGCCGATGGTCGACTTAAGTATAACAGAATTTTTAGGGTAATGCTCTCCATTCTCACCATACCACCATACCCCATAGTAATGCAGAATGTGAACGTGTTTTCAGCCTCGTGAAGAAAAATAGAACACAGTTCAGATCGTCAATGTTTAATGAATCTCTGGAATCAAATTCTATTTAGAAGACCAGGAGTTCTGCTCCCTGTTACGAAAAAATGTTTTCCCAAGACTTTTTGCAGGAAGCTAAGAAGGCCACAACTATGACTCTAAAATCAAACTAAAGTGTGATTTGCATAGTGCAGTGTGTATTATATGATTTCTTGACTGTGTTATATTCAACAATTTGAATTTTGTAAAGCTTTTGTCGATTTTCATAATCAGCGTAATTTATCAAGTTAGTCTTGCTATATATGCTCCAAACCAATGTTTACCACACCTGCAGCTGTTTAATATGGATTTCTTCTTGACTGTTATGTTCAACTACAGATCATTGCCCTATTCTGTAAGTAAATGTGATTTTATTGAAGTACACTATTTCATTCATAAATTATTTTATTTTGAAGCCCAGAAGTATCGTTGAATCTTTTTGTCTTGCGTGAGTTTTACTGATTGTCGCCGTAATTTTACTGATTGTCGCCCGTGATTTTACTGAAAGCCCTATCCAAAAGTTGGCAGCTATGTGTACACTTTTCTGATTTGGTATTTGCCATTATTGTGGCGCATGTGGATATACTATATTATTTCCAATTAATCTGGTTCTTATTAATCCTGATTGACTTTTTATTTTATTTTTCAGAAGTTATGATGAATTCAGCCAAGGTAGTGGAGCAAGTCATGATGACTCTTACGATCAGGATGTTCGTGACTATGGTTATCGGGACCGATGTGACAGCAGTCCCACACCAGCAGTGTGCGATCCAGTGGACATATGTCGTCGTAGTACAACTGCTGGACGTGTGCCAAAGAGCTCAAGTCCTTGTGAAAAACCTTTACAATCGAGTGAGGATGTTGACTTCAAGCCTCGCCATTCCCTTCAAAGTGTTGTCGTTGACGCGGCAGCACCTCTACCTCCACCACCACCTCAGCCAGCAGACATCAGGCATCTACAAAAGGAGCGTGTTCATCTTCTGGAGCAGTTAGAGGACTGTACTAGTTCAGGAGATGATGATCCCGCTCCAAAGAAGCGAGCAAAACTGGACTCTGTTGACTTGCAGTCATCCTGCAATACAGATCTTTCTTTTGACTGTGAACCTTCGTTAGCAATAGTGACTCACAATCATAGGAAAACGGACGTACGTAGACTTTCAGACAGTAAGCACTGTGCGAGGAGACTGTCATCTGATAGCCTTTCGAGGCATAGTAGGGACGGGAGGGAAGCTTCGACTGATCGTCCAGTGTCGGTACAGGGCTATTCTCCTCATCCCGTTTGTAAACGTCGGAAAACAGGCAGCAGTGCTAGTGAGAATGAAGAAAGGACAAGTTGTCGTAGTGGAAAACACGGACACCATCATCACCATCATCATAATGATGTGACTGTGACAACTGTTAGTGGCAGTGAAAGTGTTGATGGTAGCCGTCCAGGTACTCCTTTGTGTGATGAACGGCCAGAAAACCTTTTGCCCCCTTCTGAACCAAGACGGATACCTCGCGAGAGAAATACTACTGAAGGACCCTTATCGTTGCCTCTTCCCAGGTTTGCAGCACAGGTGCTGTCGTCATCCTCCAGGCTCTCTGCATCGGCATCGAGTACGAATTCAGGAAAGCCAACCCCGTCCAGCAGTATCATCTCTTCTCCTCCACCCGCACTTACTTCACCACGGCCAACACACGCTACGCCAGTGCTGCAGCCACCACCTAGTCCAGGTATCGTTCCACCTCCAGCTTCACCACCACCACGACCAGCCTCAATACTTTCATCATCGTCGTCTGATTCAGAGCTATCTCCTCCTTCTCCGACGTTGGAAGAAAGAATCAAATCTTTAGATGAAAAGTATGAGAAATGGTCAGGATCTCGTGCAATAAGTGCAGCTGGAGGCGATGCTCTAGCTAAACTTGATGCCTCAGCAAGTGAACGTTTTCGTTTTCGTCATAAACTTTTGGATCTTGATGACCTCAAGCCTTCTGAAATAGTGAAATCAGTGTTAGCTAAGAGAAGTGTGTTTGATGAAGACACAAAACGTCTGGAAAACATAGGTGACAAGTATGAACCTCGTGAGTGGACAGCTGGATGTTTTCAGAGCCTACGTGTGAAAACCGAACCTAGGGATGCAGTTCAATGTATACCTCTTCCCAAACCTCCTGTTTCGGCCAGTAGTGTAAGTGTGTTAACCGCTCCTGTTGGACCACCTAAAAGTGGCTCATTTACCATTCCCAGTGCGTCGCGTCTTCTGAGTGCTTCCTCACCCTTGCATTCACCATCACAGCCTCATCCAAAATCTCCTTTTTCTGTTAGTAGTCCTACCACTCCTACAACAGTTGGAAAAATACATACTCAGTCAGTGCCCATGGGGACTGTACCTCTTGTACAACCTTGCAACAAACTCCAGCCAATGCCAAAGAGTTCTAACGCTGTTTCTCCACGACCTGGGGGTCCTACACTGCCAGCAGCGAAGGGACTTCAGTATCCTTTCCCTAGCCATCCACCTGTGTTACCAACTACTACAGTGGCTACAACCACTGCAGGCACCACTATAGGAACATTAGTGTCTGTGTCGACTGTAGGAGTAAAAGCTAGCTTGTCTGTAAATGTACCTGCTACTTCTGCAAATATGTTGTTTTTGCCCGAAATGTCAAGGACAAGTGCTATTAAACCTGCAGTCACACAGACCTTGCCCAATAACGTAATTAATACCCCAGATACAAGAATAGCAAGACCATTGACAACTGTAACAGTATTGACAACGTGTACAGGCACAAAACCGTCATCAGAAGTGATAAGTAGGTTGCCTCAGAAAGCAACAACTTCCTCTCATTCTGTCATATCAGCTGCATCGTGTCGAGTAACTACTCCGAAAACGCAGGCTCCGAGTGTGACTGTGTCTCTTCCTGTTGCCGTTAGTGTTTGCAGTACTCTGTCAGAAACTGTGCGAGCGTCTCATAATTTGGTAAAAAGTTCTAGTAGTACAAGTTCCTTGGATAACACTGCAGCTAAAACTGCTGTATTTTGTAACATTACTTCATCAAAAACTTCATCAGTAATATCCGTAACATCTTCCACATCTAAAACTACTATGACTTCAGCTTCATCACAAGGTACGTCTCGTGGATTACATCTAGGGATGAAATCTGGAGGCTCTGGTGCACTGTTACCGGCTGGTTCTGCTTTGTCAACAAAAAATGTGAGAACTAATGAACATCCACCAAAGATTTTAAGTTCACCTCCACCACGTGGTGACACATTTAGGCCAAATAACATTCCAGGAGTAAAATCTGCAAATGTGAGTGATAGCCAGTCTAACTCGAGACCTATTAGCAGTCCTGCAGTATTATTGCCATCCACTGCTCCTGCACCGACGACAGCTGCCTTTGTGACATCTACTACTACTACATCTAGTGGGGATAGTTCATTGACTACTGTTACATCCGGAACTGTTAGTTCAGTCATTTCAGTAACAGAATCTGCAAAACAGAACAAAACTAAATGTTCTGCAACTAGAAAAGATTCGAAAGATAAGCAGTGTGATCTGTCCAACATCTGTAAACCTGTCTCTTCTGTGAAAAAAGATGCTTTGTTGTCCCCAACTAAGAAAGAGACTTGTGTGAGGGATACAGATAATATGAAAATGGCAAACCTACATAAACAGAAAAATCTGTGTGTCTCTGGTGAACGGAAAGAGAAAAAAGTTGCCACATCATGCAATAGGAGAGAAAGTGAACAGGATACGGAGAGCATAGACAGGAGGAAAGATAGGTTTGACAGCATCGATGACAGAAGAAGAGATTCAGTAGACTGTATAGACAAGAGGAAAGATTCAGAGTTACCAGAAAAAGACAGGAGAAAGGACAGTCATCCTCCGGAAAATGAGAAAGAAAAGAGAAGGGAAATGGCAGAAACGGTTGAAAAAGAGAAGAAAAAGGAGAAAGATACTCAAGAGTCTAACGAACGTGATAAACTCAGAGATGCTGACGGAGATAGGTGTGAACGATGGAAAGATAGTCATTTATTAGAAAATCTAGATAAAGAGAAATGGAAAGAGAAGGATGAAATTTTTGACAAGGACAAAAGACGGGATAGCATATCTGCAGACATTCTGCAGAGGGACCCTGAAGAGAGAGACAGACGGAAAGAGCGTCGTAAAGATAGAACTAGTAACAGCAGTTCTCCTGCGAGCATTGGCTGCAAACGAAGAATGAGCTCACAGGACAGCCTAGAAAGTGTACCAGATGATGCCAAAAGAATAAAACTTTCTCCTGCTGTTAGTATTGATCAGCGCAAAATACCTGAAAGACGTGATTCTAAAGATAGCGGACGAAGCAGCAGTAGTAGTAAACGAAGTAGTGCAGAACGTCCTCGTCATAATGACAAGAGTTTCACAAAACAGCTAGAAGATAAGATTCGTGATGATAAAAAAGGTAAAGATGAAATAGACAAGAAGAGAGAGAAAGAAATCAGAATACAGGAAGATGCAGAAAAGCATAAGCCAAAGGACAAACAGAAGAAAAAGAACAAGGTAGAAAAAGACAGCTTGAAAGAAAAGGATAACACAAAAGTAAATAAAGAATTGGCTACCTGTATTGAGAAAGACTTTTCACCAAAAGGTGGGAAGAAGAGAGAGGACAGTGAGACTGAGGATAAGGAAGAGAAACATAAACATCAAAAGAAAGATAAAAAGAGAAATTCAAAAGAGGAACTTGTAACATCAGATATTGTTGAGGAAAAGGTAAAGAATATTAAAAAAGAGAAAGAAAAAAGAAATAGCTGTGATAAGAAAAAAGATGAGTCTTCTAACAGAGATGATCATAAAGGGAAAAAGGATTCAAAGGCACACAAGAAAGAGTTCAGCCATTCTGATTCAGATACTGAGGATGACTGTGCAGATGGCCCCAAGAAGCATTCCATATTTGATATAATAGATGATGGACCAGCGTATATCTCAATGTATGACAAGGTGAAAGCGCGGTCAACTAAGAATATGCAGAAACAAGAAGAAGAAAAGCGTCAGGAAAAGATGAGAGAGAAATTCAATTTGTTAAAACAGTCTCGTGCAAAGCGTGAGGAGAAAAAGAGGTCAACATCATGGGATGAAGATTCTGATTCTGACAATGGTGATAGGGAGCGAAGTAATAAATCCACCAAAAGGTTAACAAAGCTTATGATAAGCAGTTCTTCAGAAGATGATATTCGTGCCCGTTCCTCATATGATTGTGAGGAAATAAAATCAAATAAGATACGATCTGGTATAAAAGTGAAAAAGGAGGAAAGTTCTATAACTAAGTCTGATTCTGATTCTGATGTGCAACAGAGACAAGGAAAAGTTGTTCTGAAAGAGAGCAAAAGAGTAGACATAAAATTGGAAGGAAGTGAAGAGGAAGAGAATTCTGTAAAAATTAAACATTCCACATCATCTAGGAAAGGGAGTCGATCAAAGTTGATATCTGATACATCTGAAGATGACAATTCTGCTGCAAGATTCAAATGTAACCCAGTGAAAGTTTCTGATATTTATTCAGCAGAAAGTGACGGAGATGCTGTGTATACAGATATTGATGACAAAGGCACTGGAAAAAAATCAAGTGGGCGAACAAGTAAAATTTGCAAATCTTCATTGGATACATCAAATGACGAAAGCAGTCAAAAGTTGATATGTGAAGACACAAAAGTGGCTCTTGATAAACAGACTCTCTTCAAAAAAGTCATTAGTAAGAGTAAACAACAGAAAACTACTTTTGACTCTTCTGATGATGAAAATTTGAGAAAGTTCTCAACAGAACCAACCAAGATAAGTATGTTTAGTGAAGAGAAACAAGCTATATTCAGAAAATCAATTGCAAAATCAAAATTAGTAAAGGTTGCTGTAGATTCATCTGATGATGACAGTACCCGTAAAATGCTTGCAGAGTCCATGAAAGGAAATAATTTTAATGAAGATAATAAGCTAAGTTTATTAAACAGATATGGTGTAAAAGCTAAAATAAAATCATCTATAGATTCGTCAGATGAAGAAAACAGTAAAATACTGAATTTAGATTCTTCAAAAAGTAGTTTTGTTCCTGAAAACCAGCAGTTATTTAAAAAGAATTTAAACAGAAACAAAATGTCAAAAATATTCACTGATCCTTCAACAGATGATGTTCAGAAACTTCATAGCGATTCTGAAAGAGATGACATGTTTGGAGACAATTTTGTTCCTAGTAAATGTAATCAAATCAAGATTGAACCAGAACTTGAAAATATTTCTGATGCTGAGCCAACTGAATCAACACCACCACCTCAGCTTGAAAAAGTAGTATTTTATGGGAACTGTGTCACCAAAGGCAATGATACTGTGAGAAAGAAATCTCATAAAAAGAAACAGAAAAAGCAAAAGAGTATTCTGGACAGTGAGGATATTGTAAACACTGATAAGGAAGTATATGAAGCCCAAGAAACAGAAAACTGCATTATAGAAGACAGTGGGAAAGTAAAAAGTGATAGTGAACGGAAAAGGCATAAAAGAGACAGAAGAAAGTCTAGTCATGGAAAATTGATAGATTCAGATGGAAAACAGTTGAAGATCCGCAAAAAGAAGTCTGGGAAATCAGAACAAGGGGTATTAAAACCAGAAAATAGCCTAAAACGAGAAGAAAAAATGGAAGATATCTTTGGACCATCATCTGATGAATCTGAGCATGACTGTGTGAAATCCTCAACAACGTCACACACTCTTCAGAACACAGTATTTGATCAGATGTCTCCAAAGTGGCAAGTTTCTTTAGTATATGGATCAGACTCTGATTCTAATGTGGATCATACAACAATTAACTCTCAAATTGAACACTTTGAAACCTCGGATAGTATATTACCTAGGTCAGCAGAAAAGGAAAGGAAACGGAAAGAGAAGAAACGGAAGGAAAGAAAATTACGTGAAGAAGAAGGTATTCCAGGTGACCTTGCTGAAGCAGGAAGAGCTCTGGAAGCAAAGTTATTAGATGATGATTATGTTGAAGATGAAATAACGAAGTCCAACTTCATAAAAACTGATGGTAGTGGAATAAAACAAGAATCAAATGCAGATGCTGATGTATTTCACTTTACAGATGGTGATGACAGTTTGGAGGGATCATCAGCTGTTCTTCCAGAAAAAACAAAAGAGAAGAAGAAGAAGCGTAAAAAATCAAAAGAAGAGAAACAGAATCGCCGTGATCACCATCACCACCATCATCATGACAAAGTAGCTTTAAAATCACCTGAAAGAAGATTAAGTGTAACATCTGTCTCAGAGGAGAGCAAACCTCAGTTACAGTCTCCGCCTCCTTTACCCAATCTTGAAATGCCACCAAGCCCACCTGTAGTTAAAGGAACATTAGCTATGATTTCAGAAAACTCTCACACATTGCTGCAATGTAGAGAGTCAATAATCAGTCCATCATGTAAACTTTCTCCTACTATAACAAAATCTGTTGAGAAAAAGAAACCAGAAAAATTTATTCCGGGCTTTGGTGCTGATATTGATGACACAATACATGAAAATGCCGTTAAAAGCATTTCTGAGTTTGAAGAACCTAAAGTAGATGTTGATAAAATTAATGATGGTGATAAAGTGGAGGAAATACCGAAAGCTGAGTCCGACGGTTTGAATGGAGAAGAAGAAAAACCGCGAGCAGTAATTTCTCAAGAGGAAACGGAGGATGCTGTGGCTGCTCTTCTTGGTGAATCTTTTGGTGGGGGATTTGGGGAGTGCTATGTGGCTGATGGTAACAGCAGTCCTACTGGTACTGCTGTGACTAATCCACCTGAACCACAGTTACCAACTGATGAGGAGGAGGAGACTAGACAGGCAGTTGAAGGACTTATTGACATGAAACCAGATACTCCTCAGTCAGAACCAGATCTACAGATAGATACAGATACAGAGGATAATATAGAGGAAAATTATACAGGCCTCAGATTTAATAATGATGACAACCCTAGGACACCAGATGGTTTGGAGTTCTCTGGATTGCCAAAGACACCTGATCTGTCTCCATCATTTTACAGGCAACATCAAACATCATCGGAGAAGCAATTCGAAGAAAGTACTATTCCACTGATAAAGTCCTTGCCTGAGACAGAAGTTGTACAAGCTGTTCCAGATGAGCCGCTAGTTAAATCAAAAGAACCTCCTACAACTGATTTAGTTAGTGAAGAAAAAGAAGAGGCAATCAAGAATGAAATGGAAGATAGTTTGGATACAACAACAGTAACATCAACTGAGGCTGTACCACAGGAATTACCACCATCTTTACTGCCAGTGAATCACCCATCACCAAGATCTGAATTGGATGCAGATAATGAGACAACTGACCTCAATTTGGAAACTAAACCTCATTCACCACTGATCTCTGTAGATAACAAAGACGAACAAAAAGAAGAAATGACACCTGATAGGAATGTTAAAGAAAGTACGGAAAGCAATGCGACTGTCTCAGCACCTAGCAGCCCTTTACAAACAGAAGTAGAGGTAGATAAAGAAATTATTCAGACAGAAGATATTGAGGCTACCCCAGAATTATATCAAGATGATAAAATTGAAATTGAAAAGTCACAAGATGAGGAGTCTTCTGAGGAAAATGGTGTTCTGGCAAGTGTTCATAGGTCTGTGGAAGAGCCATCTGTGGAAACTGTAAGTGACAGAGATCAGTGTCATGCATCAAAATCTGATACTAAGACTGACAGTGGACCTGAAACTGACCCACATGACTTGGAGAATATAAAAGGTGAACATCCAGAATGTGAAAGTGTAAAGACTGAACCCTGTAGTGTAGAAGAAGATGAAAAGAAAAGTTTTGATTTGGTTGAATGTGTTACAGAAGAACCTGAAACACAGTGTGTGAATGTTGAAAAGCCAGAAACATGTGCTGAAATATGCACATCTGATGTATCAGTTCAAGAGGCTAATTCATCTGAAGTGAAGGAATGTCTGGACAGAGAAGAGCTGAAAGACACTGATACTATTGTGCCATCACCCAAACAAAGTGAAACAGGTGAAGAAGTTTCATGTGCTGATAACTCAAATGTTTGCATTAAATCAGATCTGATAATAGATACCAGGGAATCCGACTTTTCAGAGTCTGAGAATGATATGAAAAGTGACAACGATTTTGTGACTAATTTGTTGGCATCTGATTCTATGACTCAGGGACTGTCAGATGATACTCAGACAAGTTTTAAACTTTTCAAAGAAAAAGAAACAGAATTAGTATCAGTAATTAAAGAAACTGACACCATGCAGAACAGGATAAAGGAGGAAAACTGTTTATTTCCTGAGCTTAAACCAGTTGAGGATAAGGATGAATCTGTGAATACTTTCGGCATGGTTACTAATGATAGGGATGAATTCAGTGAAAAAAACAGTTTGACAGATGTAGTGAAGAATGAAGATTTCTGGACGGCGAAGGAAGAGGTCAACATAGACTCCGTGATTAAAAAAGTGGATGCCCTTTGTTCTGTGGAAGATGTGCCTCCATTTGATAAAGTTGCTGATAAGTCTGATGCCACAAATGATACCAAGGCATGGTTCAGTGGTGTAAGTAAGATTGAAGCATCAGAAGTTAAATTGGAGATTAAGCAAGAAGACACTGAAAGGGAAATTACATCAGATTTGCAGCAGAAGTTGTGTGACACACCTGAATCTCAGGCAAGTGCCAGTATAGATGTGTCAACCACTGTTATTGAGAAACCTGAAGAAGAAGATGGTGAGGAAGAAAAGCAAGAGGTTACTCTTGAAACAGAAAAAGAACAGAATGACTCTTTTTCATTATCATCTCCCACAACAGAGTCAGAGTGTAAAGCACCATCTGGATATGCTACAGAGGAACAAGAGCAGCCTCAAGTTTCTACACTGTCACCTGAACGTGAAGTCATTGAGACTAGGCAGTGTCACAACTCTGCCAGTGTGCCACGTGGAACAAGGAGAGGACGCCGAGGTTACGGTGGCAGACGTAAATCGGCTGCATCCAGAGTGGCATCTGGTGTGACAACTAGGCGAACACGGCTGCAAAAACGTGAAGTTAGTCCGGTTCCATTGCCACCAGTGTTGACATCTACTTCTCCGAGACGAGGTGGTCGGACTCCGAGAGGTAGTAAATCGTTAGGGATTGATCCGTGTAGCCAAACTGGCAAGAAACTTACTACAGATGTCTATGAATTTCATGATGACTCTGAAGAAGAAGGAAATACGAGTGCTGAAAAGGGCCGGCCACGTTTAATTCTTACTATTAAAAGTCCTATCAGTGGTGCAACATCAAATATTTGTGCAATTACAAAAGAAGTTCCAGTTACAACTAAACCTCTACCTTCTCCATCACCTTCACCAGTCTTAGATGTACGAGAAGAATTTCCTTCACCTCCTACTCCTGCCTCCTCTACAACAACACGCAAGTCGCGTCGGCTACAAGAGCGAGATGGTCCTAGAAACACAGTTGATGATGTTATTGAAGATGTCGTTCGTGGAACAATGACACGATCTGCAGCTGCAGCAGCAGCAGCTGCTGCAGCGGCAGCAGCCGCAGCGGCAGCAGCTGCTACTGCTGCTACTGCTGCTGCCACAACCTCTCTCACATGCACTACTACAACTACCACTATCACTTCTTCTGCTATTACTGTCACCAGCGTTTCAGCAGCAACAGCTGCTGGCAGTGTAGGTCCTGTTGTAACACGTCGTTCGGCCAGGCAGAACCACGCTGTAGTTTCCCGCCCTTGTCCTGAAGTTAGAAAATCTCCTAGAGGAGCAAGAAAAGGTTCACAGCAACGTGGAGTTTCAGAGATACAAGATGAATCTTCAGACGAGAGGCATAAGTTCGATGATGATGCTCCTTGTCTGAAGTCTTCGGAACTGTCACCTATGAACAGTGGTGAAAATAGAGACACTGTAGAAAAACCTGGTGTTCCTGTGGAAATCAGTTCTCAAGATAATAATGTGAAAGCACCTGTGAAAGAAACAGATTCTTTAAAATCTGGTGGTAGCAAGAAGGATTCTGAAACCGATGCAGAACCAGTGACTCTAATTGATCCTGTTACCGGATTGTTAATACCTGTTAGAGAGTCTGAGGAAGGTCAATATGTTCCTGTGACAACTGCAGTATTGAATGCTACTTCTATTGTATCAACTGTTACCACTACGCACCCTCCTTCAGCACCTGCAGAGCTCACTGTTCCACCACTGGCAGCAAATGAAGTGCTACAGAAACCGTTGCAGCCATCACCACCTATTAAAGTAAGTAAACGTATTACTTTCTTTTTACTGGCTACTGATAAATTTAAATATCGTGCATTTGCAGAGATTAGTTTCAGGTTTGATGTCCTTTATCAAATCATTGCTTTCATCATAAGTATTCAGACATAATATACTACTCCATTTGTAAATATTCAAGTCGGCAATAGTTGTGTCTATTTGAAAATGCATTAGTGTGCTACATTTAAATACTTGAAGGCAGTGGTTTGATAATGGACATCTGGGCCATCTAAAACTTGTTCATTCGATTTTGACAGACTTGATACAATTGTTGCACATTTTACATTGCCTTCAGCAGTGTGTTTTTGAGTCACTGGTTTTTTCAAATCTGATTTAAAGATCTCTGATGATGCTGTTGAGGGCAATAAGAAGTGTGTCAAAAGAAGAAAATAGTAAAACACTTGTTTCTGTAACAATACATTTACCTGTGTGACATGTTATTCTTAAAGGATAGGCAATTTTTGGTTTTACACACAAGTCAGCTATTAAGACTCTGCTTTTCTATGACCTCTAAACAGATTTTCCAAGTCTTTCACAGTATGACTTCTTATTTAATAGGATCTCGACAATAACTTACTGCTTTTGCATGTGTGCAAAGTCTTGCCAATGATGAATAGTGAAAATCACTTGTATCTTTTTTAAAAAGGCTTCAATCCAGTTTCATTTTTACCAAATGTGGTTTTCAGTGATGGAAGTGTTAGACTCGTGTCACAGAGGAGTGCACTTCTGACACTTGTTTGGGTTGTCCTTCCTGACATATGCTAAATTTAAATTACTATGTCCTGCCAGAATTTTTTTTTAAATATCATTCCTTTCCTGATTTGTTTTTACACCACATCCGTTCATATTATTATTACAGCTGATAGGACTGTAACAAATGTTTGAAAATGCCATGTGCAGAATCACGGTTTGAGAGGGTCTTGGCACTTTGTTTCTATTTGATCCAACAACATATGGTAAAATATTTTTGGTTTAGTCCTGACCAGTGCCTGTTTTGTAGGCATTAAACCACTGTCTTTCTGTAGCTGTGTTCAAATGTATAAGTAAAGCTTGAGTGATGAACTGGAGCTGGCACCCAGTCAAATTGATTTAATGGATTAATTCCTTTTGGAAAATATGTCAGTTGTGCTCAAATTTATACTCTGTTTATGGCACCTCTGTATGACAGATCACAAATTATACCAGTAGCCTGAAATTTCTTGTGTAATGTATTAAGTAACTTACATTCACACTGTGTGTGTAGGTAGCCTTCAGTATTGGAACCCATTATGATTAGAAATCCAATGTGACGTTTCTACGACACAACACGTCATTAAAGTTTTGGAAACGTGTGCTCTAAACAGGCATGTACACTTATAGAGCTCTCTGCTCTAGTGAATTAATTTTGATCCATAAGAAGTGAAAATATAAATTTTTGAAAATTGAACTAATAAAAAGCGCTAATGTACATTAAAATGATTTTCATTTCTTTGACACTGTCAGATGAGTCTAGAAGCTAGTTATCCTCTCTTTGCATCTTTGACTGATTATTGTTGTGTTGGGTGTTTAAAGTGGACTTAACTGCTGGGTTATCAGTCCCCTCTTTGACTGTGACCAGTACACATTCACCTTTTGTTGCTTTGTGATAGGAGCACATTTCATTATGTTTTACCATCTTACTGAATGAAAATATATTAGTTGAACTTCATGACTGCAGACAAAGTAAGTACTTGTGCACCAAAGAAACATTTTTTATCCCTAATGTTTTCAAAATCTATTGTGCAAACTGAAGTGCAAATTTTCTAACTGTTGTTATTGTAATCCCCAAGAAGACATTTTTTTACTTTGGTGTCAGAAATTAAATTTTATTTGTTGTTCTGTCATCTGTAATGAAACCCTTTCAAAAACATTTTAGTGACAATATGTATTAACAGTTATTTATTTTTTATGCAGGCTACTCCAGCCTCAGAAGAAGATTCCGTTCGAGCACCGGCCACGTCACACGTTCCAGTAATTTCAAACCCCCCACAGAAACCCCCAACTGTCACACCCCCAGTGCCACCTGTGACATCTGTCAAGTCAACAATAGTATGCAAAGTAGCGCCCTTATCTTCAGCATTACCACAGTCAACTGTGACACCACCACAGAAATTACCAACACTGAAGGCTCATGTACTGCAGCAGGCTGTCGCAGTTGCACCACAAAAGCCTACTCCGGCACACCAGACGGCCACTCATCTCCGTCCACAACAGGCTGCTGTTACTGTGCCTACTGCTGCTGTCCCTGTCAGGCCACTGCAGCAGATACCCTCTACTCCCCATCAGCCTCAGTTGCAGCAGCCGACTCAGTCTCAACCAATTGTTAGGCCACCACCTATCAATCCAAAGATCCACTTGCTTCAAGGAGCTGCAGTTGCCACAGTGAGTCCTGGTACAGTTGCTACGCGTAGACCACCATCACCTAGTCCTACACCAGTTGCTCCCAAGGCACATCTGCTACAGGCTGCTTCAAAGCAGTTCAGTGTCCCAGTGACTCAAGTTACTGGCCACAAAGGACATCAGGTTCAGCAAGTTCAGCAGCAGCCAATACCAACTGGAGCTGTTGCTAGTCCACCACTCAAGTCAAATGCACCTCATCACTCTAGCCAGCAGCCTGTAGTAGCTGGTGCTAGCAGTTCAAGAACAATCTCAAAGCCTCAGGTGAGCTACAGTTTACTGTTTATAAAAATACATACTTTTGCCCTGTTTTTTAAGCTATTATTGTTTAAGGTAAATCACAGTTTTTGCTTATTAATCTAATTGTTATTATTGATACGAATATTATAGAGGAAAAATTCCTAACAGGAAAAAAATATACGTAAAAAATAGATGAAGAACACTTACCAGGCGAAGGGGCACAGGCAGTAATAGCAACAAATAAACACACAGACACACACACACTCAAAAATGCTAGCTTTCGCAGCCTAGCTGCTTCATCAGGCAGAAGGGAAGGAGAGGGAAAAGGAAATGATGAGGGATTTAAGGAAGGGGGTAAGGAGCCATTCCAATCCCGGGACAGGAAAGACTTACCTTGGGGGAAAAAATGGAAGGTAAATAAATGCACATACACTCACACATTTACACAGACACAAGTACACTTAGGCAGACATACTGTAGAACTGTAGAAAGCAAACAACTTCTTTGCTTTCTACAGTTCTACAGTATGTCTGCCTAAGTGTACTTGTGTCTGTGTAAATGTGTGAGTGTATGTGCATTTATTTACCTTCCATTTTTTCCCCCAAGGTAAGTCTTTCCTGTCCCGGGATTGGAATGGCTCCTTACCCCCTTCCTTAAATCCCTCATCATTTCCTTTTCCCTCTCCTTCCCTTCTGCCTGATGAAGCAGCTAGGCTGCGAAAGCTAGCATTTTTGAGTGTGTGTGTGTCTGTGTGTTTATTTGTTGCTATTACTGCCTGTGCCCCTTCGCCTGGTAAGTGTTCTTCATCTATTTTTTACGTATAATTGTTATTATTGTTTGATACGAATATTATAGAGGAAAAATTCCTAACAGGAAAAATATACGTAAAAAATAGATGAAATCCACTTACCAGGCGAAGAGGCACAGGCAGTGATAGCAACAAACAAACACACAGACACACACAAACACAAGCTTTCGCAGCCTAGCTGCTTCGTCAGGCAGAAGGGAAGGAGAGGGAAAAGGAAATGATGAGGGTTTTAAGGGAGAGGATAAGGAGTCATTCCAAACCCGGGACAGGAAAGACTTACCTTGGGGGGAAAAAGGAGGGTAAACAAATACACACACACCCACACATTTACACAGACGCAAGTACACTTAGACAGACATACTGTAGAACTGTAGAAAGCAAAGAAGTTAGAAGTTAGACCAAAAACTTCTTGGTCAACTTCTAACTTCTTTGCTTTCTACAGTTCTACAGTATGTCTGCCTAAGTGTACTTGTGTCTGTGTAAATGTGTGGGTGTGTGTGTTTTTGTTTACCCTCCTTTTCTCCCCACAAGATAAGTCTTTCCTGTCCCGGGATTGGAATGACTCCTTATCCTCTCCCTTAAAACCCTCATCATTTCATTTTCCCTCTCCTTCCCTTCTGCCTGACGAAGCAGCTAGGCTGCGAAAGCTTGCGTTTGTGTGTGTGTCTGTGTGTTTATTTGTTGCTATCACTGCCTGTGCCCCTTCGCCTGGTAAGTGGACTTCATCTATTTTTTACGTATATTATTATTGTTTCGAAAATTATAGAGGGAAACTTTCCCGGTGGGATAAACAAAAATAAAAATAGAAAACAGATGACTTACCAAAAGGACCGGCTCGTCGATAGAAACAAATAAAAAAATAAATAAAAAAATAAAATAAATAAAATCACACACAAACACACATACAAGCTTTCGCAGCCTAGCTGCTTCGTCAGGCAGAAGGGAAGGAGAGGGAAAAGGATATGATGAGGGTTTCAAGGGAGTGGATAAGGAGTCATTCCAATCCCGGGACAGGAAAGACTTACCTTGGGGGGAAAAAAAGAGGGTAAACAAAAACACACACACCCACACATTTACACATTTTTAACACACACTAAATTTTTTCATATTTTGTTTGGTGATTGTGTGGTAAAGTGACAAATTGTGAACCCCAGGTCATGAGTTCGATCCCCGTTCAGTCATAGGATGATATCGGTCACTTTTCTACAATGTACAGTGGAAACCGGTTATGACAACTTTGGAGGGAGAGGACGGTTTACGGTCATTGTAGCCGATACTCATAAAAAATTAATTTGTTTCTGTAAATTTTAGGCAGATGTAGAATGAAAATTGCAGAAAGTAGCAGAAATAGAGTACACTTACAGTATTGATCGTACCTTATTTGTGGAGAGGGACTGAAGAGGAATTTTTCTTATGTATTAGCAATAAATACAGAAATAACATGATAGCAAAATGTAAAAACCTTTAATAAGTTGAATAAAATGCAGCAATAATGTAAGTTATTGAATACTTTGAACAGGATCTTAAATATTGACAGAATATATGACATCAACTGTGAATGGGCGAAGCTGAAAATGTGTACCCGGGATTCGAACCCGGGTCTCCCGCTTTCTAGGCAGTTGTGCTGACCACTACACCACTGGGGACACAGTGATTGCCGCACCTGCAACGACTACCTAAGCACGCCTCCCGTCAGATGCAATTTTCCAGCTTTTGCCCACAGTACTGAAACTCGTAATTTGAAACTAATTCTCGAAAGAGTAAGGGCTCCAAGTGCTCACCCCTCCCCGCTAACGAAAGGATCATTGTCTGTCACCGGCATATTATATATATAGTTTCAAAACAACGAGTTTGAGTACTGTGGGCCGGGAAAAGCTGGAAAATTGTATCTGAGGGGAGGCGTGCTTAGGTAGTTGTTGCAATGCTGTGATCACTGTGTTCCCAGTGGTGTAGTGGTCAGCACAACTGCCTAGAAAGCTGGAGACCCGGGTTCGAATTCCAGCTGGGTACACATTTTCAGCTTCGCCCATTCGCAACTGATGTCATATATTCTGTCAGTATAAAAGAATAACAACTGCAGAATCAGAAGTGACATCTGTTCTTTCGGAATAGACGCCCCCCCCCCCCCCCCCACACACACACACACACACACACACACACACACACACACACACACACACACACATATACGGACAGTTTACAACTCACCGCAAAGACGTGGCGACAGGCACATACAAAAGACACATACATACATCACTTTCAGCTATCGGCCATGGCCTTCTTCAGAAAATAGAACATTCACGCAATCTCACAGCCACACAACACAGTCATACAACCATCACCTCCAGCTGCCGCACTTCGAATCACCCTCGGCAGCGAATTGTGGACGGGACGGGAGGGGAGGGGAGGGGAGAGGGGATAGGAAGGTTACGTCACGGTGGTGGGGTGGGCTAGATGGGAATAACGACATGCGGCTTAGGAATGGAGCTGCATCAGAATTAGGAACTTCAAATAATTTTTGAAATGGAACAATAGTTTTTTCTATCGTGTATTGGATTCGTTTAAACCAGCTGCGTCCAAATCAATTTAAACTACATTCCTATCACTGTTAGTTTGGGAGCTACAGCCCTTCAAAGTTCCGGGGGCGGAGGCTGCGATAGCATAGCTGACTGGCCGAGTGGCTATCCCCTGGGGCACGGCCCACTGTCTCATAACTACCAGCCAGTCAGAAACGCTGTCTTAGCCTCCGCCCCCTAAACTTTGAAGGGTTGTAGCTCCTAAACTAACAGTGATAGGAATGTAGTTTAAATTGATTTGGATGCAGCTGGTTTCAACGAATCCAATGCATGATAGAAAAAACTATTGTTCCATTTAAAAAATTATATCTTTGTGCTGTAACTCTTTGGAAAATGATACAATAAACTATGTTCATAGCTCCGCAGAAAGTGTAACATTTCTTGTGTTGACCTACTGCGTTAAAATTTCCCGTCACCTATTATTTTATAAGTTACAGTGGCAAACACACTTAGGACCGCTATTCTATACAGGGTGTTTCACTATCACACTTCCTTGGGGCACCCCTGACGATACCCTTGTCTGATGTCCTCATCACTGAGGTCAATGTACTGGATTCTATTACTTATGTAATCTTTGAGCCACTCTCATATTTGAGTACCTATTCCATAAGCTCATACTTTTGTTACCAGTCTGTAGTCTGGTACCTTGTCAAATGCCTTTCAAAAATTGAGCAATATGTAGTCTGCCTGTTGCCCTTCATCCATAGCATGCAAGATATTGTGAGAAAAGGACAAGCTTGGTTTCACACAATCAATGTTTCCTGAAGCATGAACAGAACTTTTCTGTCTCAAGGAAATTTGCTGTATTAGAACTGAGAAATGTTCGAGAATTCGACAGCAAGCTGATGTTAATGATATAGGTCTGCAATTTCATGGGTACATTCAATTGCTTTTCTTATACATGGGAGTTACCAGTGCCTTTTTCAAGTCTCTTGGTACATTGAACTGGATCAAAGATTTAGGACTGTCAGATTTCATTGTCATAGCCAATAACTTGGTAAAAGCAATGACACTATAAATGACTTCCTTGGAAGGCCTATTCCTGTGAACAAAATTTGAATCAATTGACGAGTATAACATAGTGAAAAAAACACCTAAACTCCTCTTTTATCTGCTGTCTTCAATGTGCTGTGATTGCTGTTTTGAAAACTTTGTATTGCAGCTTGACAATGAAGGGTCCTTACTATATTATTAGCGCAACAGTAATGACCTGTTGACAGCTTGCTTTGTAATGCTTGTTTGGACTGACTTTGCCTAGTACTCATTTGCAAAGTCATTGTAGGTAGAAAGAATTCGTGGATTAGAATTAGAGTCGTGCTGTTTGTTTGTCGTCTTTTATTACTCATCATCTTAAATCTCCTAAGATCAGAGTATATTTGATAGTTTCATGTAGTTCTAAAGTTGTGTAAACCTTAGCCATATATTTTCCCTATATGACACAATAGTTTATTTTTTTCTTCAAGAGATTGTTGAACAGTTATTTACCTCTTTCCAATGCTCTATGTGTTGTAAAACTTATTTACTTTTAAGTAGTGATAAATGCCTTCATTTAACCAATCAATTATTTCAGAAATAGACTCCCAGTTATTGTTTCTCTTTGATAGCTGATAGTAAATCAAAGATTATTTTAAGTTTTCATCTGTCTTGTAGGTGCCACTGAATCATCATGGAAAACCAGTAATAGATAGCTCTAAAGTGGAAGAATCAATGACCAGTTGCATTGTAGTGCCAAGTGTCAGCCCTCAGTCACGAGGACAGGTTATGCAGGCTGGGATGCCTGTTCCTGCTTATGAAGCATCTCTCGTGAGTTTTTAATGTTTGATACCTTTTTAAATGCATGTCAGCACACTTGTTATATGATGTATTTTCTTTTGAGAATCATAGTTCTGATAAGTCCATCATAATCCATAACTTTCTTATAATTGTATCAAAGTAAAATTCAACTGATAAATACAAACAAAATTTCTGTCCTGCACTTACCTTTAAGGGTGAAGTCCTTAGTACTGCTGATAGACACCCTTAAAAGTAAATATAATATCATCATTGTTTATCTTCCTAATCATTACAGATGAATCCTTCTCATCTTGGGGAGTATGTGACTTGCCCTTCCTTTTTAAGCTTCTACAATCTGTGCTCCTCTTCTCTCTAGGGAAGGCCCAGATGGCTGACAATATGTTATTGCTATTCTATCTGTCTGTCCATCTATCTATCTATCTTATTATGTATAAAAATAAAGATTGTTTGACTTACCCAAAGCACAGGCTCGCTGATAGACCCAAATAACACAAATGAAAACACATACAAACATTCAACCGTTGCTTGCTTCGTCAGGAAAAGAGGAAGGAAGGAGGGGGAAAAGGACAGGATGCGGGTTTTAAGGGAGTGGATGAGGCGTCATTCCAATCCCGGGAGTGGAAAGACTTACCTTGGGAGAAAAAAAGGAAGCTGTTTACCTTCTTTTCCTGATGAAGCAACAAACTGTTGCGAAAGCTTGAATGTTTGTTTGCATGTGTTTCCATTTGTGTTATTTGTGTCTATCGGTGAGCCTGTGATTTGGGTAAGTCAAACAGTCTTTATTTTTATACATATTTTTCCCACTAGGAAAGTATCCTTCTAAAATATCTATCTTATTAATAATTCTAAACATTTCACATCCTCAGAATAAACACTGGTCAGCAGTTTTTGTCTTCATACATTTTCAGGTGATTGTTATTTATTTCACTGTACAGTAACTAAACAAAATCTACCGTTAAGGTAATGATCACTGCACTTTAGTGTATTTGTGCTTTTGTCATTATGACCATCTCATTCATGTGACTGAAATAGCAATTTATTAATTAATTGAGACACATTCTTTCCTATACCACTCTTGTAATAATAATAATAATAATAATAATAGTAATAATAATGTCATCAATAATCATACTACCACCACCACCACCACCTTTACTGGTATTAGTAGTTGTATTATCCGCTTGCTTGACACTTTCATTGCATCTTGTTTTTGCCTTGTCCACAACCTTTGTCAGAATTGTAGTGATTAAGTATGTCTTCGACATGGATTGTGTATTTTTAGTAATAAACAGCAGCAGACACTTAGAGATGTCCCTATTGCTTGGAGTGTGGTATTTTTCTAATTATCTAACAGTTCAAGAAAAATAACAATTACATACAGTCTGTTCATATATCATATAATAATTGAAAGTCCAGGTTGGAATAAATAATATAGTGAGGACAGTTACAACTCACCGCAAAGACGGGGCGACGAGATGCGACAGGCACATACAAAAGACACACACATACAACACATTCAGCTATCGGCCATGGCCTTCTTCAGAAATAGAGCACTCACGCAATCACACAGGCACACAACACAGTCATACAACCATCACCTCCGACTGCCACACTTCGAATCACGCTCTGCAGCGAATCGGGGACGGGAGAGGAGGGGAGGGGGAGGGGATAGAAAGGTTACGTCACGGTGGTGGGGATGGGTTAGATGGGAATAACGAGATGCAGCTTAGGAATGGAGTGGGGAGGCGGGTGAGGGGAGAAAATAAAATAAAATAAAGTAAAATAATATATATATATATATATATATATATAGAGAGAGAGAGAGAGAGAGAGAGAGAGAGAGAGAGAGAGAGAGAGAGAGAGAGAGAGAGAGAGAGAGAATTCATGCACACTGCAAGTGCACAAGACCACATACACACACATACACATGCACGCGCACACACACACACACACACACACACACACACACACACACACACATACATATACACACACACGATCACACATTCACACACCACTCAAATCAGGCGAGGTTTGGGATACAAAGGTAGGAACTGTAAGGTAAGGAAAAAAATATATATAGGGAAATTATCGTAGGTTGAGGCCTGGTTGATTTCGGGATCGGAGAATGTATTGTAGGGATAACTCCCATCTGTGCAGTTCAGAAAAGCTGGTGGTGGATGGGAGGATCCAGATGGCCCGGGTTGTGAAGCAGCCATTGAAATCAAGCATGTGCTCCGCTGCATGCTGTGCCACAGGGTGGTCCACCTTGTTTTTGGCCACAGTTTGGCGGTGGCCATTCATCCTAATGGACAGCTGGTTGGTGGTCATCCCTACTAAAATCCTATGGCCCCTCCCAGAAACTCTCCCCTGAATCCATCTCCCTCCTCACCCCAGCAACACCCCGCACACCCACCTTTTACAAGCTCCCCAAAATCCACAAACCTAATAATCCTGGACGCCCTATTGTGGCTGGTTACTGTGCGCCTACCGAAAGAATTTCAGCCCTAGTTGACCAACACCTCCAACCTATTGTCCAAAATCTACCTTCCCACATCAAGGATACCAACCACTTCCTTCACCGACTCTCCACCATTCCCACCCCTTTGCCTCCTGGATCTTTACTTGTCACAGTGGATGCCACCTCCCTATACACCAACATCCCACATGCCCATGGCCTTGCCGCTCTGGAACACTACCTCTCCCAACGTCCCTCTGAACGCAAGCCTGATACCTCATTCCTCATAACCCTTACCAATTTCATCCTACTTAACAACTACTTTTCCTTTGAGGGGAAAGTTTACCATCAAATCCAAGGCACAGCCATGGGCACCCGCATGGCACCCTCCTATGCCAACCTGTTCATGGGCCGTCTGGAGGAATCCTTCCTAGCATCCCAAAACCTCAAGCCTCTGGCCTGGTTCCGGTTCATTGATGATATTTTCATGATCTGGACTCACGGCCAGGACACCCTATCCTCCTTTCTTCAGAACCTCAATTCCTTCTCTCCCATCCACTTCACCTGGTCTTCCTCAACCAACCATGCCACATTCCTGGATGTCAACCTCCACCTCACTGATGGCTCCATCCACACTTCCGTCCATATTAAACCTACCAACCACCAACAGTACCTACATTTTGACAGTTGCCATCCCTTCCACGTCAAAAAATCCCTCCCTTACAGCCTGGCCACCCGTGGACGGCATATCTGCAGTGACAAGAATTCCCTTTCTGAATATGCTGAAGGTCTCACAAAGACCTTCACAAACAGAAACTACCCCACAGACCTAGTCCGCAAACAAATCTCCCGTGCCATATCCTCACACACCCCAAATCCTCTTCCTAACACCAGTAACCATCCACAAAAGAGCGCTCCCCTTGTCACCCAGTACTACCCTGGTCTCGAACAACTAAATTCCATCCTTCGCCAAGGTTTTGATTTTCTATCCTCATGCCCTGAAATGAGAGACATCCTGCCCAAGATCCTTCCCACCCCTCCTAAAGTGGTGTTCCGTCGCCCTCCCAACCTTCACAACATCCTAGTTCATCCTTATGCCACCCCGAAACCCAGCTCACTGCCACAGGGATCATATCCTTGTGGAAGACCCCGCTGCAAGACCTGTCCAATCCACCCACCCAGCACTTCCTATTCCAGTCCTGTCACAGGCTTATCCTACCCTGTCAGAGGCCGGGCCACTTGTGAAAGCAGCCACGTAATTTACCAACTGTGCTGCAAGCACTGTACAGCTTTCTATATTGGCATGACCACCAACCAGCTGTCCATTAGGATGAATGGCCACCGCCAAACTGTGGCCAAAAACAAGGTGGACCACCCTGTGGCACAGCATGCAGCGGAGCACATGCTTGATTTCAATGGCTGCTTCACAACCCGGGCCATCTGGATCCTCCCATCCACCACCAGCTTTTCTGAACTGCACAGATGGGAGTTATCCCTACAATACATTCTCCGATCCCGAAATCAACCAGGCCTCAACCTACGATAATTTCCCTATATATATTTTTTTCCTTACCTTACAGTTCCTACCTTTGTATCCCAAACCTCGCCTGATTTGAGTGGTGTGTGAATGTGTGATCGTGTGTGTGTATATGTGTGTGTATATGTGTGTGTGTGTGTGTGTGTGTGTGTGTGTGTGTGTGTGTGTGCGCGTGCATGTGTATGTGTGTGTATGTGGTCTTGTGCACTTGCAGTGTGCATGAATTCTCTCTCTCTCTCTCTCTCTCTCTCTCTCTCTCTCTATATATATATATATATATATATATATATAGAGGAAAAATTCCTAACAGGAAAAATATACGTAAAAAATAGATAAGGTACACTTACCAGGCGAAGGGGCACAGGCAGTAATAGCAACAAATAAACACACAGACACACACACACACACACACAAAAATGCTAGCTTTCGCAGCCTAGCTGCTTCATCAGGCAGAAGGGAAGGAGAGGGAAAAGGAAATGATGAGGGTTTTAAGGAAGGGGGTAAGGAGCCATTCCAATCCCGGGACAGGAAAGACTTACCTTGGGGGAAAAATTGGAAGGTAAATAAATGCACATACACCCACACATTTACACAGACACAAGTACACTTAGGCAGACATACTGTAGAACTGTAGAAAGCCTAAGTGTACTTGTGTCTGTGTAAATGTGTGGGTGTATGTGCATTTATTTACCTTCCAATTTTTCCCCCAAGGTAAGTCTTTCCTGTCCCGGGATTGGAATGGCTCCTTACCCCCTTCCTTAAAACCCTCATCATTTCCTTTTCCCTCTCCTTCCCTTCTGCCTGATGAAGCAGCTAGGCTGCGAAAGCTAGCATTTTTGTGTGTGTGTGTCTGTGTGTTTATTTGTTGCTATTACTGCCTGTGCCCCTTCGCCTGGTAAGTGTACCTTATCTATTTTTTACGTATATATATATATATATATATATATATATATATATATATATATATATAAAATAGACGAAGATTACTCACCAGGCGAAGGAGCACAGGTGTGACAGCATCACAAATAAATAAATGAATACACACACACACACAATCGCAAGCTTTCGCAACCCAGTTGCGTCTTCAGGCAGTAGGGAAGGAGAGGGAAAAGGAAATGATGAGGGTTTTAAGGAAGGGGGTAAGGAGCCATTCCAATCCCGGGAGAGGAAAGACTTACCTTGGGGGAAAAAATGGAGGGTAAACAAATGCACACATGCCCACACATTCACACAGACACAAGTACACCTAGGCAGACCTAGGCAGAGTATGTCTGCCTAGGTGTACTTGTGTCTGTGTGAATGTGTGGGCATGTGTGCATTTGTTTACCCTCCATTTTTCCCCCCAAGGTAAGTCTTTCCTGTCCCGGGATTGGAATGGCTCCTTACCCCCTTCCTTAAAACCCTCATCATTTCCTTTTCCCTCTCCTTCCCTTCTGCCTGATGAAGCAGCTAGGCTGCGAAAGCTAGCATTTTTGTGTGTGTGTGTGTGTGTGTCTGTGTGTTTATTTGTTGCTATTACTGCCTGTGCCCCTTCGCCTGGTAAGTGTACCTTATCTATTTTTTACGTATATATATATATATATATATATATATATATATATATATATATATATATATATTATAGAAGGAGACCTTCCAGGTAGGAAAATGGTATAAAATAAAGATTTTTGACTTACCTAAAGTACAGGCTGGTCGATAGGAACACTAAACACACACAAAAAAAAAAAAAAACACACAACCATTCGAGCTTTCGCCACCAGTGGTGGCTTCTTCGGGAAAAAGAGGGAGGAAGGAGAGGAGAAAGGGAAGGATACGGGTTTTAAGGAAGTGGAAAAGGAGCCATTCCAATCCCAGGAGTGGAAGGACTTACCTTAGGGGACAAAAAGGAAGGTAAACAAATACACACACACTCACACATATCCACATCCAAACACACTTAGGCAGACATTTGTCAAATGTCTGCCTAAGTGTGTTTGGATGTGGATATGTGTGAGTGTGTGTGTATTTGTTTACCTTCCTTTTTGTCCCCTAAGGTAAGTCCTTCCACTCCTGGGATTGGAATGGCTCCTTTTCCACTTCCTTAAAACCCGTATCCTTCCCTTTCTCCTCTCCTTCCTCCCTCTTTTTCCCGAAGAAGCCACCACTGGTGGCGAAAGCTCGAATGGTTGTGTGTTTTTTTTTTTTTTTTTTGTGTGTGTTTAGTGTTCCTATCGACCAGCCTGTACTTTAGGTAAGTCAAAAATCTTTATTTTATACTATATATATATATATATATATAAAATAGACGAAGATTACTCACCAGGCGAAGGAGCACAGGTGTGACAGCATCACAAATAAATAAATGAATACACACACACACACAATCGCAAGCTTTCGCAACCCAGTTGCGTCTTCAGGCAGTAGGGAAGGAGAGGGAAAAGGAAATGATGAGGGTTTTAAGGAAGGGGGTAAGGAGCCATTCCAATCCCGGGAGAGGAAAGACTTACCTTGGGGGAAAAAATGGAGGGTAAACAAATGCACACATGCCCACACATTCACACAGACACAAGTACACCTAGGCAGACCTAGGCAGAGTATGTCTGCCTAGGTGTACTTGTGTCTGTGTGAATGTGTGGGCATGTGTGCATTTGTTTACCCTCCATTTTTCCCCCCAAGGTAAGTCTTTCCTCTCCCGGGATTGGAATGGCTCCTTACCCCCTTCCTTAAAACCCTCATCATTTCCTTTTCCCTCTCCTTCCCTACTGCCTGAAGACGCAACTGGGTTGCGAAAGCTTGCGATTGTGTGTGTGTGTGTATTCATTTATTTATTTGTGATGCTGTCACACCTGTGCTCCTTCGCCTGGTGAGTAATCTTCGTCTATTTTTTATATTTTATTTTTCCTGCTAGGAATTTTTCGTCTTATATATATATATATATATATATATATATATATATATATATATATATATATATATATATATATATATATATATTATTTTACTTAATTTAATTTTTTTTTCTCCCCTCACCCGCCTCCCCACTCCATTCCTAAGCTGCATCTCGTTATTCCCATCTAACCCATCCCCACCACCGTGACGTAACCTTTCTATCCCGTCCCCCTCCCCTCCTCTCCCGTCCCCGATTCGCTGCAGAGCGTGATTCGAAGTGTGGCAGTCGGAGGTGATGGTTGTATGACTGTGTTGTGTGCCTGTGTGATTGCGTGAGTGCTCTATTTCTGAAGAAGGCCATGGCCGATAGCTGAATGTGTTGTATGTGTGTGTCTTTTGTATGTGCCTGTCGCATCTCGTCGCCACGTCTTTGCGGTGAGTTGTAACTGTTCATATATCAGATAGATAAAGGAATTCCATTACAAATTAACCAGTTTTTCTCATTTATTATTATGATAGTGACTTCAACTAACAACGGTGGCTTTTATTTCTGCTGTGTTTGCATTTCTTTTCTATAACTTTTCTGCCTGGGGCTGGTAGTGAAGGCTAAAAACTACCTCAGTCTACTCATTTTAAAACAGGGCCAGCATGTTGTGTTTGTTTCATCTAGGCTCTGTTATATTTTTGAAAGAGATCAGATGTTCTCTTGTCTAGTGCACAACTTTATTTTGTATGTGGGAATTCTCTTAAAACATATCTTTAGTCTCAGTTATCTGTCTCAATCTTATTAAAACTGCAGTAACTGCTGCACATTTTTCTTTAAATTGCAATATCTCTCATATATGATTAACTATGAAAGTTGTGAGAGGTGCAAGTTATATGTGAGGTTCAGCCCCAGGCAGACAAAGGCTCGCTTAGGCTACTAACGTGGTTGTGGGTTGTGTGTGGCAGCATGCGGGCTCGGCAGGGGTGGTAGCTGAGTTGCTTCCCAACCCTCAGTTTGTCGTCACTCGGCATCACAGCCCCCCACCCGCACACCAACATGGTGGACAGGTAATAAATGTCTTGAGAGCGTTGAAGCTTGGCTTTGCTGTGCTTTGCTTTGTATTTGCATGTAAATTGTGAACTTAGGCATGATTGTATCTTTCTTCATGAACATGTTAATTTTGAATTAGTTTAAGTAGGAGCTGCTGTAGTTACATAAAGGGTACTTGAATTTTCTTTCTTTTCGTAATTACATCTGCTGCTGAGTAATAGTTCCTTTGGTGTGTTTACTAAGAACGTCTGTTTAGTACTGTGTAAGAATGTTATAGGAGATACGCTTTTCAGTAGACAGTAAAGTTAGTGTGTATGGGAGAAGGGAAATAAGGGTGATAAGGGGTTAGGGGAGTCACAATTTCAAATGAATTAAAATGGGAAAAGTATACAGTCTCCTTTATACATGGTTACTTACATCTAAGACATCTAAGGAATATAGTGCCTACAGATGAGTGAAGAATTTTTCAGTTGTCACTCATCTATATTGCTTGTCTTAGTTTTTAAAATAAATTATGAAATATATGAACACATTTTCAGGTAAAAAGAAACATGAATTAAAAATTATCTCCATTGGGCAAATATATTTCTGAAAGAACACAGCTCCATTTGCTCATTCTAAATAATAGTGGTTCAGAACTGCTCATCTGGCCACCCAGATTAATGTTTACCATGATTTCCCTAATTCGTCCAAGGCAAATGCTAATATAGGCCCTTGGAAAAAAATATGGCCTGTTTATTTCCTCTAATTGAGCTTGTGTTCCATCTCTTGAGACAATTTTGTCCCGTCGGTCATTAAACTGTAATCATCCTTATTTCCATTCACACTATTTTATTATGTGTCAAAATACATTAATAACCAACAATAATTCTTATTTTTCTTGAGTTTTTGCTGTTTCCACCTTACATTGCATGCAGTGTAATTCCTGATTATCAGAACCCTTGTTATTGTACACAAAGGAACATCTGTTGCATAATTTGATGTCAATTGTCACGATATGAAGTGGCACATAATCATCACAGTAATCGTTGTTGTTCAAAGGATAAAATGCAGCCCTCGGTTATAAAATTAAAATCATTTAACCTGGTTTCGGCAATAACGATGATTGTCTTCATCATAAATTATAAATTAAAACAAGTCACGTAATAAAAGTTACAACCCATTTGTAAAGCTTACGCCACAAAATTTAAAAAGAAATTTTTAGAAAGGGCTAGCCACTATGGGCTGCATGCCTGCATGGAAGCATCAGCATGCAGGCGTGCAGCCCATAGTGGCTAGCCCTTTCTAAAAATTTCTTTTTAAATTTTGTGACATTAGCTTTACAGTTGAGTTGCAACTTTTATTATGTGACTTATTTTAATTTATAATTTATGAGGAAGACAATCATAGTTATTGCCGAAACCAGGTTAAATAATTTTGATTTTGCCACCGAGAGCTGTATTTTTATCCTTTGACGTTGTTGTTGTTGTGCTCAACAGTTTTGAACTGACTTTAACTTATTATTGTGTATGTGGTTGCAGTATACTCTGCATTAAATCTTTTAACTTCTCTCAACCTATAGGGGAGGTTCATACACACAAAAATGTCACACTTGTACTATTCCAGTAGCATTTCTTCATTGTTAGTAAAAAAAAAAAAAAAAAAAAATCCCAAACTAATGAGTGGTTTAAAAATGCCTTTATTAAGTTAAAAATGATAAAAATAATTAAACTAATGATAAGATTGAAATGTAATGTGGTAGATTCGATTCTACACATTGTTTAGTTACAGTCGCAGACATTTCAGTCTGGGAACCCTGTATGTGCAGTAGCTGATTTTAAATCTTATATTCTTCTTACATGATCTAAAGTTACCTTAATTGGCCACACTGCCTCCATATCATTCATGTTAGATGATGATTTGAAATATAGTTCTCTCTTTTGAACCATTATTAAGATTCATTTTAGTTATCCTCCAATCATATTACCGTGGGCTCTCATAACAGCTGTAAAATAATAAGATCTTGTGAAAGAATTGACACCACATAAAAAGTAGTTAATCACTCCATCTTATATGACCACTGTGATTATTTCCACATCTACAGTTATAATTTATAAGCTGCATACTTCAGTGTGTTCTGTAGTAATCAATGTGCAAAATGCTTCAGTCATCTGTGCTAAGACATTCTCAAATATTTTAGATGTAAGGTTTCTTATGTGGTTTTATTGTTTTATTTTCAGTGTTTACTATTTTATCATATTTTACTTTTTGTTTTGCTTTGGTTTTCAAAGTAGAAAGTATTAATGCTATGACATGGCTTATTGCATATATCATTTAGTGAAAATAGTAGCATGTTTGTACTTGGCATGTGATAGATAACTAAATGATGCAAGGAAATGAATATCTTCAGATAGTAATAAATTTATTTGCAAACATTAAACATTTTTGTTGACAGGGGGAGGTTGTGCAACATGTGCCTTTCCCACATCACATTCGCTCAGCTGCTACGCACGATTTGCATTATGTGCATCCACAAATCATGTACCAACAATTTCTACGGGCACAGGAAGCTCTCGGTGGCCACATACCTTACCATATCGCTGCAGGTGAGTTCAGTTCTTATTAAGAATGTTTCATTACCTCCCTGGATTGGCTTGTTTATGTAGTTCCTTCCATTGAAATTTCATTTTGGTAAACCATAGTTGCTGTAGGTACTGGAAATAAGGGAATTTTGAACACACACTGGAAATTCTCATTTTTAGTTCAATACAGGAACTGATCAATGTCATGTTTCGGAATTAATCAAGAGCTCACTTCCCTCACAAAGGACTTTATTTCATTCATCGATTACAAATTTTAAACAAATATTAAAAAAAATAGAAAACGGATGACTTACCCAAAGGACCAGCTCGTTGATAGACACACATAAAATCACACACAAACACACATACTAGCTTTCGCAACCGTTGGTTGCTTCGTCAGGAAAAGAGCAAGAAAGGAGAAGAGAAAGGGAAGGATATGGGTTTCAAGGAAGTGGAAAAGGAGTCGTTCCAATCCCAGGAGTGGAAGGACTTACCTTAGGGGGGAAAAAAGGAAGGTCAACAAATACACACACACTCACACATATCCAAACGCATACACACCTAGACAGACATTTGTAAAAAGCAAAGAAGTTGGACAGACATACCACTTGAGGCAGAGGCTCTGTCCACAGAACCGAGGCAAAGATGCTAAAGATGGTGGGCAGGAATTTGAATTTAGCGAAGGTTGAGACCAGGTGGGCAACGGGAGGAGAGAATAAGCTGAAGGGCAAGTTCCCATCTCCAGAGTTCTGAAAGTTTGGTGTTGGTGGGAAGTATCCAGATAACCCGTTGCCCACCTTCAGTTTATTCTCTCCTCCCGTTGCAGAACTTAGCATAAATAGCTTTTGTTGTTTGTAAGGTAAGCATGTAATTAAATGTCATTTCTTTGTAATTTTTATTAGAGTTGTGTCTGAGTGGTTCGTCCAAATCCATTATTTGCTGAATGTAGCACATTGGCTTCGGATTCGAGATTCGGTGCATAATGGCCGAAACTACTGAATCCCGAATCCAAAGTGTTATACGGTAACCTTCAGTTACGAATGTTGTTGTTTACTTTGCATAACAGTGCGCTTTCGACTGCGTTACTTACTTCATTTTCCATAGATCCACTGAAAGACGCGATGTCATAAAACTAAATGATCTCACTTTCAATAGTTCTGATAAATGGCACTAGGAGCTGCCACAAGTAACTTTTCCCATCTAATGTAAGCAGTGCTACACAGGCTTGCTTAGCAGGCGAAAATACAAATACTGGCTAAAACTTTTGCATTCGGAAGAGAAAGGGGGGGGAAGGTAGAAGAAAGGGGGGGGGGGCTTTCAAATATAAGTAGCACAAAAATAAATTTCTTCGTGTAAATACCAACAATACATAAGGCTTTAGGATTCTTGCACGAGTTGCCTCATTCTGATTTCATGTATTGTTTCGTCGGATTTTGTGAAGTGCTTGAGTATGTGAACTGTAATGAAGCACTAGGATTTCAAGAAGAAAGTTATTTATTATGTGGAAAAGAAGTTCTAATCGTGCACCATCCATGTGGGATGATGTCAATTCGGCTACCACTTGACGTCTCTTTCAATAAATCGTTTAAACACGTGTACCGACTGTGTTTCGAAAAGTGACAGACAACTGACACCAACGGGTCGTGTAAAACGCGCAAGTGTGCCAATGGAATTATGATACATGGAAGTGGGTTCGAAATCAGATTGCGTAATAGGCATTTAAAAATGTTTGCTATCGAATGCACTAGATTGTATGAGGGATGATGCTCTTTAGTACGAAGGAATCAAATGATAGTGATTCAGAATTACCTTACTGCTATCTAATTGCTATTATAAACATTTTGTAAAATTTGTGTTATAAGTCTAATAAAATTGTTTTATATTTCCGCATTTAGTTTCATACAATAGTCATACATTTGAAGTCTTATCTAAAAGCGACTAAGTAAAGCCAACTGGCAAGCGTGTGTTGCATCAATATGCCTGATGCTACAACCACTGCCTTTGTGCTACACCTTACATGTTTTTCTATTAGGGGCAAGGGATTGTTCCTATAAATCGTGATTTGTAAATTCCACGCTTTTTTCGCCATAAGAATAATACAAATGTAAACATTACGCCATGTAATCTTCTGTGTTAGCTGTTACCACATTTAAATTCTGTCCGCCTAATAAACCTGAAAGACAACAGCGAATTTGAAAGAATATACATATCATGTTAATGTTTACATTTGTATTATCCTTATGCTGAACGGGAATAGTTAGAAATGAAGTGAGGCAACTGACTTCTAGTACTGATTTTTAAATCTTCTATGAATAAAAATTCTGTGCAGACAAGTAAGTAAATCTACAAAATACCCTTGCTTCACCCTCCATAATGCGCAATCTGCGCGTTAAGTACGTTTCACATATCTGAAATGTCTTTGTGGCAATAACAAGTACACCCACGTTGAATAAAGGCGGATTTCTCTGTGTCTGAATGTCCTGTTGGTCACTCATGGAATGCCTGATACGTCACTATAAAATAATTTAACATTTACACAGCCTATTTTTTAAGAATCTACTTTTTAAGTTCCAAAATATCTACTGACTGTGCCCACAATTTTCAGAATGCAAAAGAGAGACAGAGAGAGAGAGAGAGAGAGAGAGAGAGAGAAAGAGAGAGAGAGATAGAGTTAAAAATTTATGCTAAATGATGTAATGGATGGGGTGTTTAATTCATAGAGCATTAGATTTTAATATACCCTTTTTTGAACCTCTATTTGATCTTCTAAATCATAAAAATTTGTAGGTATTTATTTTATGGATCCAGCTACAAAAACACTAAATTCTGTTTTTCTCTGTCATTCAGTCGCTTTCTTTCTACGGTTTCCTAGTCCACAGAAATATTAAATGTTTTCATAAAATAATCTTCCAAAATGATAAAGTTAGTAGTTGTTTTGTGTGCTACTTCACTTTTTTGAATACCTAAGCATGCTTCCTGGTCTCTTTTATGGCCAGTTGCCTATTGTCCATTAAGTTGGTCTGTCCAAATTATTGATACACTGGAATTGTTCAAAGAATTTAATTTTCTGATACATATGTTTATCATTGAGAAACTTACATCCTGCATTGTTCCATATTCCTTGCGATTATTTTATAATTTCCCATGAATATGTCTGTCCTCCTGTGTACCAAGTATTTTTGAGTTAATGTGTTTGGGACTGTAGTCGCTTAGTTTTAGATTTACATGTTTAATTTATATCACTTGTGAACTAGGCATATGAAGGTTTTTAACATTTTAACATCATTAATGAGAGAACATTCTGTGGCTTTAACAGGAGCTGTCCGTTCTCCTATTCTGCCTGCAATTGACATTAAATGTGCTGATACAGAAGAGGATGTTGTTCATGGAAGTAGCCCACCTCTTGAATTGCGAAGACCATCAAATGCTATTCGTGGTAGTAGCAGTGTCCGTGGTGGTCTCACATCACCTCATGACCGTACCACTGATTCACCACAAGTGGCTACAGTATATCGTATGGCAGCTCATTACACCCCGCCACCTGGTCGATACTATGATCCGGGTGCTGAACCTCCACCAGCACATCTTCCACCACGTGCTCTGCCTCGACACCACCATCCCTTACCTGGTTCTGAAGCACCACCTGGTGGACAACCGAGACTTCAGGTTGCTACACCACCACATGCTAGCCAGGTGCCTCCACAAGCTGATTCACTGCTAATGTTATTGCAGGTAGGTGACAAATATGTCCACAAATGTTTCATATATGTTTTATTATTGTTAAAACTTTTGTTAACTTGTGATAATTTATGAGAGACTAGATTGTCTACTTATCAATTGATGAAATAGAAACCATAAAAGCCAGGACTAGAGAAAATGTATGCTTGATGCATTTTGCTTGCATGGATGTTCTTGAATGCACTGTGGCCAGGCATGATATGGTGCAGAGTATAAATGCTCAGAGTGGGTAGACTATTGTCAAGTGGGGGGCATTTTGAGGTGAGAGAGAGACAGGCCATCTAGTATGGTACACTCACCACTATGCTGTTGTGACCACCATAGCATAACTGTGTGTTTGGAGGTGGTGAATTCTGGATCCATAAATAAAAAATTGCATTAAAGATTTTATAACACCATCTGCTTTATTGGATCAATAACTGATTTTATTACCAAGCTTGCTATTCAGGTGACACATCATCATATGCCAACAGCTGCAAATAACCAAAACAGACTGATATAGACATTTTCTGCTACATTTACCATCGACAATGCTCTTGTGTATGTCGTGTTTGTTCCTTAAAATCAAAGAAAGTAAGTTAGGAAAGCATCTCACAAAGAGATATGTTATCATTGTGAACAGTGCTGTGTGGCTTTTTGTATGGAGTCCTGTTTTAAAATATTCCATACCAAAAAGTACTATGATTCTATGTAGAAAGTGCTATTGCATTTATATACAGTATTTATAAGAATGTACAAATTTTATAATTTTAAGAAAAGAGTGCCATATATATGATTTATCTTTGATATATCAGAGTAGATTTTTTCATAGTTGAATATTAAAGAAGACAAAATGGATTTCAGTTGGTGTTTTGTATTTATATGTTCAATATTTTCCAAGTTATAAATTTTGAATCACAGATAAAATTGCTTGGATTCTGCAGACATTTACAAGAGTTAGGACTGTAATAATAGTATTAACTGAAAGCAAATGTCTCTCACTGGAGAGAAATTACATAATGGAATTTAAGAGCGTAGCATAGCAAAAAGAAGTTTGTCTTGGTCCTACTCCTTTTACTGATAGCATAACGGTTAATGCAATCTCTACTGAAACTTGGGAAATCTGGTTTCAAACCCAGACTTTTTTTTAATGGGATTAATAAATTGTACTGCTGGCACTGATTCATACACTAAAAAGCCAAAGAAACTGGTATAGCCATGCGCTCAACAACACATAAGACAACAGGTGTCTGGCACAGCCATTATATCAGTTACTGCTGCTACAATAAAGGTTATCATGATTTAAGTGTGTTTGAAGAACACATGGGGATGTATTCAGCACATAAGCGATGGGACACGGCATCTCCGAAGAAGGTAGCAATGATGTAGGGATTTAACTGTACAAGTGCACTGTGAGTATCAGGATTTTGGTAAACCATCCAATCTCTGTCATCAGTGTGCCTGGAGAATGTGACAGAACTGCAACCCTTCCACAAATTTCTGTGGATTTCCATGCTGGGCCATCAAGTGTCAGCATGTGAACCGTTCACGAAACATCATTGATATGGTCTTTCATAGTTTATGGCCCGCTATACCCTTGCTCACTGCATGACACAAAGCTTTATGCCTCATCTGGGCCTGTCAACACCAACATTGGACTGTTGATGACTGGAAACATATTGCTCAGTCGCGTTTCCAATTGTATCGAGGGGATGGGTGTGTATGGGTACGGAGACAACCTTGTGAATCCGTGGACCCTGCCTGTCAGCAGGCGACTGTTCAAGCTGGTGGAGGCTTTGAAATGGTGTGGGGTACATGCATTTGGAGTGATACGGGACCCACGACATGCCAGATTTGACTCTGACAGGTGACATTTTCATATGCATCTTAAGTGATCTTCTGCATCCATTCATCTCTATATATTCACATTACCCATTTTCTTTGTGAAACAGGTTGTCAATTTGCCAGTATGAAATGTAGAATGAACATCTGAGCCTTATTTTTCAAATAATTGTCATCAAAAATGTGTTTCAGAACATTTTTAAGACAATGGGTAATACATGCATCATGTGGAAAGGATATTAGTGCCTTGCATATACACTGATTGCCAGAACACTATGATCATGTACTTAATAACTGTGGCAACTTTGACAAGGATAACAGATGAGACTGTTTTATTCACAAACATGTAAAGAAATACAATCATAGCACAGGCGTGCACTGAGGCACACGTGGCACTGTTTATGTCAATAGCTTGCGCGTGACGAGTGCTGGCGTTTGCCCTGTAGTGCACTCTCCCAACCGATGCCCGATGTAATTCCTTGGCTTCGCTTGCATCTGCATCTTGTAGCATTCCTTCCCCCTTGGGAAAGATTGGATTCGAGAGATGTCCATGGCGTCATCATCTGCCGGTCTCTGACTGAGATGGCGGGCTGGTGGCACCATTATGTAGGGGCTTGAAGTACTTGGGGCACGGGCAGCATCAGCGTCCTTCCCACGACAACCCATATGGCAGGACCAGTGACTGTGGCTCGGACTCAATTTCCACCTCGGGCCCAGGGCTTGGTGACGGGGGTCCCAAAGATAGTGGTGTGGCAGGCGGAGACAGATCCCATGTGTGCGGTGACAGCACCCACGACGTTTTAGGTCCCCATAGGAAGAATTTGGTTCAGCCCCTGGCTGAGGTGGACAAATTGCAGGTAGTGGCAGGTAGCCCTCTTCAACGTGTGGACTGGTTAATGGAGTAGATCTGTGCGGGAGCGTCTGCTAGGTGATGGGTCATCTCCTGCTCTTCCACACGGAGATGCAGCTGGTCGTGATGACATGCACAGATGCCATCTTCTGTGCATATGTCGCAAAGGCAGTGGCTGCGGCATCTGATGATGATGGCAGGGATCCATTTCAGCCGACGGCCGAACCCTCGTGTCCAGAGAGGGGATGGAGCCATGGGCGAATGTTCCTGGCTCAGATGTAGGAGATGGAGCAGAGTCCTGGGCTGCCGGCCGTAGAGGAGCTCCGCCAGGCTGTCGTCGCAGAATGTTGTGAACCGATAGGACAAGAGAAATTGGTCAAGAGCAACATCTGAAGAGTACTGAGCCACATAATTTTTCAACTGCATTTTGAAGGTGTGAACAAATCTTTCAGCTTCCCCATTTGACTGTGCTTGGAAAGGGGGCCAGGACATGGCGGATACCCCGGGCATTGCAAAAGGAGGCGAACTCGTGTGACACGAATGGACGGCCGTTGTCTGACACCACTGTGGTGGGGAGGCCTTCAATTCAGAAAATGCATGACAGAGCTGCAACAGTGGCCATGGCCGAGGTTGTCAGACAACTGACAACAAACTAGAGAAGGCATCGATAACAAGTAACCAATAGAGATGGGGCCGGGCGATCCCAGACCTGCAATGGTTGAAACCACGGGGCAAATGTCACTCGCAGAGAGGCTTGGTGTTGTGCACAGAGTGAGCAAAAGGTAACCATACGATACACATCGCTGGCCAGATCCAGCCAAAACACATGGCGGTGGGCCAAAGCTTTAGTATGAGATACTCCCCAATGATCAGCGTGGAACGGTTTCAGGACCTCTGTACAGAGGACCGATGGGATGATAATCTGAGGAGAGGACACCTCAGTATCGAGGAGAAGCACGCCATCCACAACAGAAAAACGGTGTCGAAATGAATAGTTGTTCCTGAGGGGGTCAGATGCCGACTTCGGTAGGGTCTCAGACTAGCCGTGTTGTACAAAATGAATCACCTTGCGGAGGACTGGGTCTGCGCACTAGCCTTAGCCACCCTGGCACCCATGATTGGAAAAGTGTCCACCGTTTGTTGAGTGGCAACTTCAACATGAAAACACGACATCAAACTCTGGGTACAGACCAGCTGGAAGGCGGGAGAGTGCATTCGCGTTTGCATGTTTGGATGTAGGGCGAAAGTGTATCACATAGTTATAGCGAGATATGAACAGTGCCCAACGCTGAAGACGGTGGGTGGCTTTGTTGGGTAGTGATGCCGAAGGATGAAAGCGAGAAACCAGTGGTTTGTGATCAGTTATGTGGTGAAATTTTGTGCCACACAAAAAGACATAAAACTTTTTCAGAGTGTAGATGATAGCAAGAGCCTCCTCCTAAATTTGGGAATATCTGGTTTGGGCCGGAGTGAGCGTCTTTGCGGCGAAAGCGATTGGGCACTTAGATATTTATGAGCGAGCACTGCCCCAATCCTGTGTTGGGAGGTGTCTGACGCTAAGACGAGTGGGAGACCAGATTGACATGTTACGAGGCAGGGCGCTGATTGAAGCAACTCCTTTAATGTGCAAAATGCTTTTTCACAAGCCGTTGACCAATGTTGCGTAAATGTTCATCAGCTGAGGGGCTGGACACTACTATATCGTCAAGATAATTAACACACCCAGGCACCAACACCGTGAGTTGTTAGAGGAAGTGCTGATAGATTGCTGGAGCTCTGGCCACCCTGAATGACAACCTCAGATATTGGTACAACCCAAAGGGCATTTAAGGACCAAGAGATGTTGAGAGTCAGCATTGAGAGGGACTTCAAATATGCATCTCAGAAGTCTATCTTGTAGAAGTACTGTCCACCTGCCAATTTTGCAAGAAGCTTGTCAGGGCGTAGTAATGGATAAGTGTCGATGATAGATTGAGCGTTCACAGACCGTTTGAAATAGCCACAAAGGTGCAACCACCCAGACTTTTTTTTACAATGACAATGGGAGTTGCCCATTTACTTGATGGAATTCGATTTACCACCCCAGCTTCCTCCAGGTGGTCCAACTCCACTTTGACGTGCTCACAGAGTGTAATTGGAACTGGCCGAGCGCGGAAGAAATGGGGCCTGGTAGAGGGCTTCATAGTAGAGATGGACAATCCGCTCCTGAACTAATTCAAGAGCCAGATCCTTCTGAGGAGTGAGTGATAGATGAATCCGAAAAAAAGAGTGGTAGTTCATCCGATCCGAAAAGTCCCTCGGTGACAGCAATGAGCTGCATAAGCACCCCTTGCCACATGCTTCTGAAGTTTCCTAAGCTACAAAATAAATGTGGTATAGACCATGTGCAATTATAAAACTGCAAAAAATGAGCGCCTAAACCTGTTCAGCGTCTCCACTCTGCGAGTTGAGAATCGATGAGTTGCACAAGCAGCATGGTTCAGTGAGTGCGCGGCTCGCTGCTCCGCACGACTCCAGCGATCGAGGCGATCTGACCACCAACCGAGTTGGTGAGTTAACTGTTTCACCAGTTCACCTCTCCCCACCGACTCAGCACGCTTGCCGAGCCGCCCGTGTGGCGCGCTGCTCTCGGTTCCCCCCACTCCTTTGGAGAACCGCATGGCACAGAACAAAGCATTCCGTGCATCACTGTTCTCTCAACTCCTGTGTTCCAACAAAGCATGCAGCTCGCTTACAGATACGATCATCTGAAGCAACAGAATCCGTCATAGACAAATGTTCTATTCCGAATAGTTTTGAGATAAAACGTATTTATTTAATGTTGCTGTTGTACGCTTTTTCTTAATAACAGGAAATATGCAGTCTGTAGCGAAAATGCGTTACTGCACAAAATTAAACTATATAAATTTTCCGCGAAAAAGATCCTACTTACTTTTTTTCTAAGACTTTTAGTTTGCGTGAAGAGAACAACAGAGACAAAGTCTTGTGCAATGTGCATTCTCTGTTGCTTAGATAGGTTTTGTAAGCTCATATCACGCTGTTTCCTAACTTGATTCACAAGTGTCCTGTATCAAATTATGCTTCTTCTCTTCATCTACACCGTTTTGGCACATTATATACCGAATAACAAAGAAAATAACAATGTGCATTAATGTTTTCTATTGCAGAAACCTTTCAGTTTTGGGAATATGTCCATTTGAAAGTTTTGCTGCTGGCGTCGAATCTTTGACAGTAACATCAAACCTACTTTGCAAGAGAGACAGAACACTAGGATGTCAAAAGAATGCGCGTAAAATTACGGTTCTGAGTAGACTATCTTGATATCATGTTTCATTAGGAACTTAATGCGTTTGGTACAATGGGATGTGTGTGTTCACAATTAAAGATAAACTATATTGGAAAGCACTTGAAAAATAATTTGTGGTGCTCTGTATAGAGAATATATAAAACTTTGCACAAATAGGTGAAAGGGTTGTAGTTACAGGAACTAAAAATATGAGATGGAATGGAAATCATACCAGCAACCGCAAAACTTACAATTTAGGAGCCCAGAACGCTACCTCTGTACTACGCCGACTTTTAACAGAATAACCGCAGTTTTAAACGATTTACCTAATGATTTTGTCAGTAAGACTCTTTTCGTACTTAATCAGTTTTGATGGTTTGTACTCACAAAGAAAAACTCATTGATGGCATAGTCGAAAGTATCTGTACTTGTTGTCATATTTTCGAAGAATTTGGCTGGAGATCTTCAGTCTTTTTTCATATTTTAACTTATTAATGAAATAGTCTACGAACATTCATCACTTTGTAAATTTATTGCATACCTTTCGTTTTATACGTTAATTCCTAAAGTAAATAAAACTTTATTGCCATACTCTCGAACTATCAGTATTATACTGTTAATGAGTACCAGACTTTAGAGACAGGTGATCAGTTGTATGGAAAAAAAAAGGGGGAGGGGCGACCATCTTGTAGCGAGAACCTATCGCGCTCACGTAGCACACCCGGTCGTGTCGCCGAATGCCCAGTGTCGCCTCGCTAAATATCACTCTCTTTTGTCACTCACGTAGGACACGGCCTTATTGCGCACGGCAATTCTGCGCAGCAGTTGCCATGCCCAGCACGGGACTCCCGCGATATATCACATTCCATTCAACTGGTTCAAACTCTTAATCTACTCACTGTATAAATATGGAACTAGTATCATTCTGCAAAATATTGTATTTTTTAATAAAAATATAAAAATAATCAATTGTGATTTTTCGAATTATTTCACCTGTGAAAATATGTAAATTCTATTAAACCATTTATAATGTTTAATGTAGCTGTAATTCACAAATTTTAATTGTCATAACTACTAAGGACTCAATAAAATTATTACTCCTCTTTCTTCTTTCACAATAGGGCCAAATCAGATAAATAAAGTACAGTGACAAATGGAATGTCCCATCTTTTTAAGCTTTTTATCAGTTGGAAAACCAGACCTAAGCAAAGAGGGGAAAGCTGAACTGTGAAAGGTATATATAGAGGTCCTATACAAAGGAAATAAACTTGAAGGCAGTATTCTAGAAATTGAAGACGAAGTGGAGGAAGATGAGATAGGAATATATGATACTGCGAGAAGAATTTGACAGAGCGTTGAAGGACTTGAATTGAAACAAGCCCCTGTAGTAGATGATATTCCATCTGAACTGCCAGTCATGGAAAAAATTGTACCACCTGGTATGCAAGATGTATGAGACAGGGGAAATACCCTCCGACGTCAAGAATAATATTGTAATTCCAATTCCAAAGAAAGCAGGTGCAGACAAATGTGAAAATTACAGAACTATCAGTTTAATAAGTTATGGTTGCGAAATACTAACATGAATTATTTACAGCAGACGAAGCTGTGGAATGCAACCTTGGGGAAGATCAGTTTGGATTAAGGAGAAATGTAGTAACACAGGAGGCAATACTCACATTACAACTTATATTAGAAGTTAGGCTAAGGACAGGGAAACTTATGTTTTTAGCATTTGTCGATTTGGAGAAAGCTTTTGACAATGTTGACTGGAATACACTATTCCAAATTCCGAAGGTAGCAGGGGTAAAATATAGGGAGCGAAGCGTTTTATTCAACCTATACAAAAACCAGACAGCGGTTATTAGACTTGAAGGGCAAGAAAAAGCAGATGTTGAGAAGGGAGTAAGACAGGGTTGTAGCCTTTCCCCAATGATGTTTAATCTGTACATTTAGCAAGCAGTGAAGGAATGAAAGGAGAAATTTGGAGAGGGAATTAAAGTTGAGGAAGAAGATATAAAAACTATGTGGTTTGCCAATGACATAGTAATTTTGTCAGAGACCGCAAAAGATCTGGTAGAGCAACTGAATGGAATGGACAGTGTCTTGAAAGGAAGATATAAGATCAACATTAACAAGAGTAAAACAAGGTAATGAAATGTAATGTCAGAAAATCAGGCGATGCTGAAGGAATTAGATTAGGTAATGAGACAATAAAAGTACTGGATGAATTTTGTTATTTGGGTAGCAAGATAACTTCTGATGGCCGAAGTAAAGAAGATATAAAATGCAGAGTGGCCATGGGAAGAAAAGCGTTTCTAAAGAAGTGAAACTTGTTAACATCCAATGTTAATTTAAATGATAGAAAGTGCTTTCTGAAAGCATTTGTCTGGAGTGTAGCATTGTATGGGAGTGAAACGTGGACGATAAGGAGTTCAGATAAAAAGATGATAGAAACTTTTGAAATGTGGTGCTACAGACGAATGATGAAAATTAGATGGGTAGATCACGTAAATAATGAGGAGGTGCTTAGCCGAATCGGGGAGAAAAGGAGTTTCTGGCATATCCTGCCTAAGAGAAGGGATAGATTAGTTGGCCACTTTCTGAGACATCAAGAAATTAACAACTTAGCATTAGAAGGAAGTGTGTGGGGTAAAAATCGTAGAGGGAGACCGAGGGATGAATCCAGTAAGCAGATTCAAAAGGTTGCCGAACGTATTCTCAGATGAAGAGACTTGCATAGGACAGGGTAGCATGGAGAGCTGCATCAAACCAGTCTACGGACTGAAGACCACAACAACAACAACAACAACAACAACATGAGTGGTGAGTAGCTGAGTCATAAAAAAGAACTAGTTTATTCCTGTGAGTGACTGTTTCTGATCCGATCCCTGAAAAGATCGGTTTTGCCCATCTCTACTTCATAGTGATGTGGGCTTGGAAGTTATTAGCACAGCCTAACTCTGCCTAAAACAGCGCAGAAAATTCGGCGTGTAAAGAGTCGAGTTGTGGATAAGGCACTTGATCAGAGACAATGTTAACTTCGTCATAAATAGTGAACCCAAAAACCATCAAGACCAAACAAGTTGTCCTTACGAGCATAGTTTACAACAAGAAAAGTGAGCCTACGAGTGACAGATTTGTATGTAACAGGGGCCGAGAACTGTTCCAGAATCAGAAGGACCTGTGAAAGAGGAGGATTCTCGCACAGGAGAGCTCGCTTGCGAACTTCACGATTGGGGGGCGAGATTAATAATAGCATCATGGACCATTTCATCAACATAAGATTCTTTATGCACATCAGTTACAAAATGACAATGATGGCTTAAACCGTGGAGTTCTGCGGCCCATGCCCGATAGGACTGCTGTGGCTGCTTCCTGCAGTGATAAAACTCAACATGGGCAGCTATTACATGAGACTGTTTGCGGTAATATCGGGCATAAAGGTCGCACATTGATCGAAAGAAAGCGGCAAAGGATCCTGCAAGGGCGCTAGTTGGCAAAGGAGCTGATACATATGGGGCAATGGCCACAACAAGAATAACGCGCGACACATGACATCAGACCAACCAAAGGTGTGAAAATGTTGTCTTTACTGTTTCTCATGTTTGAGTCCCACTCTTCTACGGACTCGTCGGTACTCGAAGGTTGTCAGAGGGGGGGGGGGGGGGAACAACCTGCGGGGTGGACAGAGGGTGTGACCCAGTAAACAAGGCTGAAGCAAGAGATTGCAATACCTGCTTCTGAGAGTGAATCGCTAAAGCAAAAATCTCTTGTTGTTCAACGAGGTGCCATAGAATATCATCAGAAGTACCAGTGGTCATTGTGTGAAGACGAACAACCACTTCAGTATCAAAAACACGTGGAGAACAATACTGCGCTTGTCACCAATGTTTTATTCACTAACACATACAGAAATACAATCGTAGCACAGGCGTGCACCGGCTGTGCGCAAACACATGTGAGATAAGCACATACCTAGTCGACAACATACCGAGTGGTGCCTGTGCGCGCACACACACGACACTGTTTATGTCAGTAGCTTGTGCGTGGCGAGCGCTGACGTTTGCCACAGTTTCGCACGGTGCACTCTCGTAGCCAATGCCCGACGTAATTGCTCAGCTTCGCTTTCGTCTGCTGTCTTACAGCAGAGACGTGTCTTGGCATGAAAGGAATGGTGCTTTGGCAGGTCACTGGAGGGAGTTGGACCCACATATGCATACATGACACTTAATTCTAGGAAATTCTGGGGAGGGGGCCTAATGAGCTCTGAGGCACATTCAGTCACATCCCAATCAGTAAGGGGTTTATAGTTTACTTTGTGTCAAAATAGTAATTTCGGTAACTTTAGAAATGAGCCGAATACCAAATAAAAGCCGTCTACCATAAATATTACCATTAATGTAGAATGTAGAGGAGGTTTTACTTGCATAGAAACCGGGATTTTTTTTTTTTTTTTTTTTTTTCCTGGCTATATTGATTTTTGGGGGAGGAGAGGGGACTTTCGGCTACACATTACTATAATGTGAAGTTCTATGAGATTCTTGTTCATTTTATGTAAGTTTGTTTTCAACAGTCCACATATTATTTGAAATTCTTTTTACAGCGTTACCCTGTAATGTGGCAAGGGCTTCTAGCTCTGAAAAATGACCAAGCAGCAGTCCAGATGCATTTTGTGTTCGGAAATCCACATGTTGCACGAGACTCGCTTCCCTGTAACTCGGATGGCAGCACACCACCTCTCAGGATAGCTCAGCGTATGCGACTGGAACAGACCCAAGTCGAGGGTGTTGCCAGAAAAATGCAGGTATGCCCTATTAATTACCATATTGTTATTTTTCCATATACTAAATTATCATTTACACTGTCTTTATTAAATACCACTAATTTTTATAGATTTGAACATTTGTATTAAAATAAATAGAAGCACATTCCAGAGTGTAGGGTGGAGGGAGGGAGGCTTTTAACTTTCCTGGAAGCTCTGCTGGTAGTTACTAGACAGTAGAAGCTCATGCTGATTTTTTAAACTGTAGTTGTTGAATGATTGTTGCTGTTTTGTCTCCTTTTTTCCATATTTTCTAATGTCTTTTTTAAAGTTATTATTTATTGTGATTTTCATTTTACCTAATTTTGTGGACATCAACAAAATGATCACTGCTGGTCATATATTGGTGGTGTCGAGTCATAGACAGTCACAATGAAAAGATGCCTAAAGTTTAAGCAAAGAAAATGTACCAATGCCCCCCCCCTACCCTTCTCTCTCTCTCTCTCTCTCTCTCTCTCTCTCTCTCTCTCTCTCTCTCTCTCTCTCTCTCTCTCTCTCTCACACACACACACACACACACACACACACACTGAAATCTCACTCACTTGCATATGGCTGCTGTTTCCACCACTTGGGACAGACTGCAGGCACATGCAAGTCTGAATGATCTGCTATCTAGGGTGAGTGTGGTTGTATGGAATAGGCACGAGACATAGGAGAGGAGGGATAGAAGGGTTGAGGGTGAGTGTTGTACTGCTTGTGGGAATGAGCAGTGACATTGTGTGGACAGCTTCGGTCTGCTGTGGTGGAGAGACATATGGCAGAGGAAAGGTATGCAGATGGGGGAAAGTGTAAGAGGTGTGTTGGTGGAATAAAAGACTTGTATTGATGGATATGGATCTGAGGAGGGGGTGGATGACAGAGACTAGTAAAGGTTGTGGGCAACTTACATGGTATGTAAGTGAAAGGTTGTAGAGCGAGTTCTCACTTGTGTGCTTCAGAGAAGGATCCTTGCGGTGTGCAGGCTGTGAAGAAGTCGTTGAACTTAAGCTTATCATTTTAGACAGAACATTCAGAGACAGACTTCTTCTGTTTCCTGGTCAAAGTTTGGTTGTGGCCATTCATGGAGACAGAAGACTTGATACATGTTCATACCTACAAACTCTCCCGATTTAGGCGGGAGTCTCCCGATTTTTCACTATTTCTCCTGCCTTCTGATTTTGCCACTATTTCTCTTGATTTTTAGTTTTTATCCTGAAACCTAAGGTTCATTTAAAAACTTGCAGTTCTTTTTTTTTTGTCAAGGGTCAAAAGTCCTTAGCCTATTTATTAGTATAATCTATATTCAATCAAAATTAATATAAATTAGAGGACCTGAACACCACACTTCTTGTGTATCAAATATTTCTGGTTTTTCCCAGTCATTTGCTCGTAAACACGTATTGTTTTGATGTTGTGCTCTCTTTAAACGTGAAGTTTTGTCGTTGAGTTAGAGTAGATAGTTAGGAATGTTAGTTTCATACTCAAATTTCAGAAAGTTAACTTTCATGCAAACAGCTATTTTATGTGATTGTGGGATCTCGATTCAGTAGTGTGTGTTCCGATGTGGCAAAAAATATAACCGTTTTTTCAATGATTTCCATCCATTATCAAATTTTGGAAAGGTCCGATATTTGTATTTTGTAATGTTTAATGATGTGATATTTCCATATCACACGGAGGAAAAAGAGATGTATTAAATCACATATAAACAAAGAAGCACATATAAGATGTGCGTGAGTAACAATACAAAAATGAAATTTGCTGATAAAAGTGAAACTAATCATGTGATACATGGGGAGCACTTATTGACATCTTTTATTTTAGAGCACAATTTACCGTTCCATAAAATGTTCACAGATAGCAGTATAGGACAAAAATACAGCTGTGCACTTTTATTTTTAATGCAGAAATTCAATTACCTGGACTGGCTACAAATTAAGTACAGTAGAACCTCGTTTTTACGCTTTTCAAGGGGCTTAAGTAAAATGGTGTAAAATGCAGGAAATAATGCTTTAAATGATAAAAAGTTCTTACTGCATGAGCCTTGCATTTTCGTAGTTTATTTGTGATATATGTACATATTAGGCATCTAAATACTCGCCAGGAAGTTTATTATGCAATAAAGGTTATCCAAATTTTTACTATTTTAAGCGACAGACAAAACATAATTTTATTGGAAGTAGAATTTTTTGACGTAATTTCATTCATTATGATCGAGGATGCCGCTATTTTAAGCGCCAGGCAGAACTGGTAATTTTGTGGGAAGTAGAAATTTGACGTAATTTCATTCATCATAATCGAGGACGCCGCTATTTTAAGCGCCAGGAAAAACTGGTAATCTTATGGAAAGTAAAAATTTTGACATAATTTCATTCATTATAATCAAGGACACCACTATTTTAAGCGCCAGGCAAAACAGGTAATCTTATGGAATGTAGAAATTTCGACGTAATTTCATTCATTATAATCGAGGATGCCGCTATTTAAGCTCCAAACAGAGTTGGTAATTTTATGGGAAGCAGAAATTTTTGACGTAAATTCATTCATTATAATTGAGGACGCTGCTATTTTAAGCGCCAGGCAGAACTGGTAATTTTATGGGAAGTACAAATTTAACGTAATTCCATTCATCATAAACGAGGACGCCGCTATTTCAAGAGCCAGGCAAAACTGGTAGTTATGGAAAGTAAAAATTTGACGTAATTTCATTCATTATAATCGAGGACGCCGCTATTTTAAGCGCCAAACAGAATTGGTAATGTTATGAGAAGTAGAAATTTTCGACGTGATTTCATTCATTATAATCGAGGAAGCCAGTGCTGGGCTATGTAACACATCTTCAAAATTACCTAAACCGCTTCGATATCGTTTGGACGCTGCTGCCAGGCTATGTAACACATCTTCAAAATTACTGCCTTTTACCAGCATTATGTAATTATTTACGTAGTAAAACTCAAAGTTCCGTTATTTTTGTATTTTTAGATGTTTCACACGGCGAAATTAGAGAATTTATTCGCGTTTTCGAGTACAAACATATGCATAAATATTTTTGTGACGTTTGCATAGAATCGGCACACCTCACTATTGTCGCTTTTTTGAGGCTGTGAGTATTATGATACCCAACTTTGACAGATATCGTTCTTTATTAATAAGAAATATGTATCACAAAAACATTACAACTCTTTATTCTCACGCCAACAAAGCAACTGGTTCTGATTGTTTGAGTAGACGCCAGCCGCTCTGGCAAAGAGCTAGCGGAAAGAGGAACTACACCACCACAAATCAGCGTTATTGTCACGCGAAGTGCTTTGGTAAAGTACGTGGTTGAAAGAGGAGTTACATCGCCACAAATCGGCGCATCGTAAGTCATCAACGAAAGGCGAAATATACGTTTGAATAAATTCAAAGTGTCAAGAAACTCGACTGTGAATAATTTTTAAGCGCTATACTTTATGGGGAAAGCCATGCTAGCGTCAATTTGTGTACATTACGTCATTTTTCTTCACGAAAATTCTTTCAAAAAGCGTAAAACGCGGGAAAAGTGTAAATATGTTAACGCAAAAACGAGGGCGAATTAACATTGTAAACATAGGAAATTTGACGAGACCGACAAAAAATGGTGTAAATGGCGGAAAAACATAAAAACCGAGAATGTAAAAACGAGGTTTTACTGTAGTATGTAATCAACATTTGGACTGATGCAAAGTTGTTACTTTTTTTTAAAATCCATTATATAGCGTTGTGAGATCACAGGAAAGGCTAAAATCAGCTAAGTTCAGTGCTAAGTTGTGATAGTACATATCTCCTGATTTTTTTTTTTTTTTTTTTTTTTTTTTTTTTTTTTTTTTTTTTTTTTTTTTTTTGAAGAATCTTCCGTATTTTTAAACTGGATCTCCTGATTTTTGTTATGAAGGTGGCAGATATGCATGTTATACACACCTAGAATAGTATTTGCAGCTTAGTTTGTAGATCAGGACTGCTTTCACTTGGATAAGATAGAAATGCTCTTGACTAGAGCGGATGATACTGCAAGGATGTTTAGGGGCAGGTCATGCATCTAGGTCCATTGCAGGGGTAAGAGGCAAGGGGGTTGGAAGTAGGGTTGGAGTAAGGATGGACAATACTGCTGTACATGTTTGATTGATTGAAGGAAATCACTGTGGGATGGGTCAGGAGGATAATGGGTAGAATGTACCTCATTTCAAGCACTAAGAGTGGTATCGAAACCATGGCAGAGAATGTAATGGACGTGATCTTGTTTCAGCTGGTCTTTAGAGAAGAGAGGAATGTGCCTTTGTGGCTACATTGGGGAAGTGGGAGCTGATAGTTCACTGGAGAGGAAGGGCCTGGGCGGACTGTTTCTTGACAAGATTAGTAGGGTAATTTTGATCTTTAAAGGCCTCCGTGGGACCTTTTGACATATTTGGAAAGGGACTGCTTGTCACTACAGGTGCAAAGACCATGTTTGGCAGTTGTTGAAATGTAGGTATTGTTGGTGGATGGCAGGTTTTATGTGGAATGAAATACCGATGTAGGCATCATAAAGATGGAGGCTAGGGTAAGAGGGTGACACAGGGAAAACAGAGGATGAAAAGCAGCTGCAAAACGATTTAGACAAAATCTCTACAGGGTGCAAAAATTGGCAATTAACACTAAATAATGAAAAGTGTGAAGTAATACAGATGACCACTAAAAAAATCTGCTGAAGTTCAATTACATGATAAATCAGTCAAACCTTAAGGCCGTAAATTCTACAAAATACCAAGGAGTTAAAATTATGAACACTGGAGGGAATATATAGAAAATATTGTGGGGAAGGTGAACCAAAGATTACTTTTCATTGGCACAACACTTCAAAGATGCAACAGATCCAGAGACTGCCTACATCACACTTGTGTGTCCTCTTCTGGAGTTCTGTTGCCCAGTGTGGGACCCTCACCAGGTGGGACTGACGAAAGACATTGAGAAGATTCAGAGAAGGGCAGCTCGTTTTGTTTTATCATGTTACAGGGAGGAAAGCGTCATGAAAATGTTGCACGGTTTGAGGTAGAAATCATTAAAAGAATGACGTTATTCATTGCGACAAGACCTAGTTGCGAAATTTCAATCACTGACTTTTACTTCTGAATGTGAAAATATTTTGCTAGCACCCACCTACATAGGAAGACATGACCATCCCAATAAAATAAGAGAAATCAGATCGAAAACGTAACGATGTAGGTGTTCTTTCTTCCTGCGTGCTATTAGAGAATGGAACAGTAGAGAAAGGTTATTAAAGTGGTTAATGAACCCTCTGCCATGCACTTAAATGTGATTTGCAGAGTATCTATGTAGATGTAGAATAAAGCTATAATTAACAGCATTGAAATTTATTTTAATTATCTTATGTCCATTTATTTTGTCTTAAGTTCCCTATGTGCTTAAGTTTCCTTATCACCCTATTAAGTGAGGAGATCCCTGTAGTCTGGATGACTTTTCTCTGTAACTCTTCCCATTTACTAAATCTCACAATTTTCTCCTTTTCTTAAACCTTCCTGCCAGAAGGAGACACTGCTATCAAAGCTTGCACATTTTCTGATTTTATGTTTTTTTCCCCTACAGTTGTGTATTGGGTAGATTTTATATCTATAATATACAGTGTATCACCACTCAAGTCCTATCATGTAATGGAATACCATCATAGTGACATGAAAACTTTAACAGATACTCGCAAACACAATAAATCACACACTCGCTTCAATTACCATGGTGTTTAAATCAGTCTTTTGTTCCTCGCCTCTTGTTGGTTACATCAAAGTGGCATGCCATTGGTTACATAAAATGTAATGCATTACCAACCTATGAGTGCTATTGAAACACAATCAACACTCAACTCTGAGTGTATGATGGTAGTTTTCTCTTTTGAGTAGGAATAGGTAAAGTGAAAGGGGGGAAAGTGTTAAGGTTCTGGGGTATGTGAACAGGTGGTCCTCATCCTTCGTCCAGATCATGAAGATTCCATCAGTGAATCAGAGGGGGATTTGTAATTTTTTAAAGACTTTTTAAAATCACAGTTTTTTTTCGGGGGGGGGGGGGGGAGGTTACATTTTCTCCACATTTTGCCCACCACATCAAGAATAACCTATTATCTCCCTAATCTCCACACTCTATCTTGGTCAGACCTGGTGCTCCCTCTGTACCATATCTCCAACCTATGGCTCATAGCCCAGTGACTTTCCATTGCCCAGTAACTGGCAAAAATGACACCATCAAAGGGAGATCTATATGTGAAACATATACTGTGTACCTACTAATGGAAACTCCAGGTTGGATTTCAACAATATAGTGAGGACCGTTTACAACTCACTGCTAAGATGTGTGCCTGTCACTGTTTGTCATTATGTGTTTGCGGTGAGTTGTAAACTGCCATTATATTGTTGATATATTGTGTACCAATTATTGTGTAAAAACCATGTTGGCATAATAACCAGTTATCAGTCAGGATGAAAGGGCATAGAAAAAGGGTGTATGCAGTCTCCTGTTGCAGAGCGCATTCTAAAGTCCAATTCACACTGTCCATCACGTCAATGTCACGTCACGTCACCATCACGTCAAGTTGTATTCACACTGTCCTTTACGTCAATTTCCTTATCTCAATATGCAAAGTTGAAAGTGAGGTTATGAGTGGCAATCTGTTATGTAGGAAGTCTTAGTTTAATACCGGAATTAAGGAAGCAACAACACTAAATGTTATTGACGGTCAAAAAAACTTTACATTGTACGTTTTTGGCCTACTTAGTGTTGTAAAGAGCTGGAAGCTGAAACGACATATCTAAACATCATCATCTATTTTCAACTGAAAAAGTACAGATAGAAACACATCAAATAATATTTATAAGATCATAAATAGAGACTGTTTACTTTATTTCAGTTGTTACCTGTATCACACAGTTGTTACAGTTGTTTAGTAACTTCATAAATTGTTTGTTTCAGAATAAGTTGAGAATTACACAGTTCTTAAACATATTTGTGTCTTTTTTTTTCTCTTCAGATTGATCACGAGCATTGCATGCTGTTGGCTCTACCTTGTGGTCGAGATCATATGGATGTGTTGCAGCAATCAAATAATCTACAAACTGGTTTTATCACATATTTACAACAGAAACAAGCTGCTGGAATTGTTAACATTGCAGCACCAGGCTCACAGCAGGTATGTTATTACATTTGTTGTTTAATAATATTTTAGTTTTGTATGGAAATAAAATTTATTATTGAACAACAGTAGAGAATGTTAAGTGTTTAAATATGAGGAACTGTTTTGGGGTTGTGTTAATGATTAGATCACTCAGTACATGTAAGTACTTCACATATTTTAAACAAAGTCCAGATAGGAATGTGAATAATAGAGTATAAGTAACAACTCACTGTAAAGATGATTGCTGACACACACAGAACAATCAATCACATCCACTCAACATTAAATTTTTTCTGCAGCCTTCATCGGTAAAAGATACATATACCTGGTTGGAATGGCCAGAGATGAAACTTGAGCTATAGCTGAGTGATTTCATGCATATGTTTCTAAGATGAGAATTTCATTTCTGTAATAATACCACTGAATTCTGTAAAGCAACTTCATCTGAATCATTACAAACAACGTCATCCAAAAATGTGCATTCGTCAACATTTTACTTCCAATGTGAAAGCATTTTTATTGTTTCTGCACTTCTACAGATTTCACATGTGTTGCAATGTTCTCTCCTACCTTCTGTTGCTCCCACTGGTAGTACTATCACAAGACAAAGGCAAATTACAGGATGGATATGCATCACTATTAAACACCTGTTTGGGCAGTAAGTTTAGTATTTCTGCATGAAAATCCTATATAAATTGTATCTTGGTAACGGTGAAAGGATATGCTAGCATTTTCAACATTCAGACAGTCTTTCCTGCAGTGAGAAAGAGCGAAATTTCCTGAGAGCGAAATCCTTTGCAGACTTGCATCACGAGGGAAACAGTGAAGTACTACTTCAGTCCCATTTGTATTTCAATTTCCACACGGTCTGAGGCACCATGTCACGGATTGTGCAGCCCCTCCTGTTGGAGGTTAGAACCCTACCTTGTGTGTGTGTGTGTGTGTGTGTGTGTGTGTGTGTGTGTTATCCTCAACATAAGTAGTTTGTGAGTCAAGGGACCAATGATCTCAGCAGTCTTGTCCCTTAAGAGTTCAAACATTTATTTTTATGTATTTTATTTGTGGGAATTACAGCCAATAAGAGCACTAAAAACACTTTCACTGGCAAATCACTCGCTAAACAGCAGTAGCTTAGCAGAATTAACTGCACTCCCTAAACATAAAATCACACAGTCTCAAACAGAAAGGTTTGTGTGCTTGGGAAGTTTTCCTTTGTCACGTCATGCTCAGAACGACAAGTATGTTTGCGTCAGTGCAGTATTTACTGTGCCCCCCTGACTCTGACTCACAAAGACTTGTATTAAAGTTGCTGTCTAACAATGATATACTGTGATAATGACTTGCAACAATAAAACTCTAAAGCTGAAGCTTTAAATTCTTATATACAGAAGTGGATAATAAACAGCAGTCAGTCACAAATATTTATTTCCTAGCTTATATGCGCGTGCTTCACAACGGTCGTTAAAGAGGGATCTGTGTATATCATGGTTTTTTAGGGTTCCAGACCTAGGTCAGCAAAAACAGAATCCTTGTTGGATCACTCTTTCAGTAAACTCAGTTCTCCTAGCAAAGATGTCAAATTTAAGTAGAAGTCAATGCCAAAAAAATGATGAATATGTAGAAAGTTTTTCATACAAAAAGTGAATATATTTAAGTCTGTTCTCCAGAACGATGTAAATTCAATTTTAGATTGTGTTGATAAAGTTAAGACTGCGGTGTGTAATTGTCTGTTTGGCATAAACTTCTGAAAACACTTCTGTCGTTCAGATGAGAAATAGTACTAACAATAACAGTGCCATGTTTGGTTCTATGGTGTAGTACTAAACTGTTTATGTATCTCTCGCAGTAAGTGTATGCTGAAGTATTAGTATGTTACCGTATTGCACTGGGGACAATGTACTTATTCTTTATACCGTGCTCCCTCGAAAGACGAATGCTGAAAGTCTGTTAATTCAATCAACAGAGCAGTTCATGTCTGTCATGGTGGTATCAATGTGCAATAAAGTAAGTCTGGGTAATCGTTGAAGGAATGGTGTCAGCTGATCATCTGTATAGAACTTTCCAATGAATATATTATTTCCAGTGAATTGTGTTAGCAGCATCGGCCACTCTTTCAACTAATACATTCCCCACATCCTGCAGTGATTACTTCGTAAAGCACGAAGTTGAACTTGACCTTGTGTAGTAGAACTGTATATTCAGAAGCCAGATTATAATTCCAAGTACAATTGTCTCTGCTAAAGAAGACATCTTTTTCTATCTTAATGTAGTCCGCACCAAATGTAAGTAATTATAAATTTTAATCTCAATATTTTACCACTACGGTTGGGGATTCGAATCCCCCCCTCGTACATGGATATTTGTGCCTTCCTTAGTATTAGCTAGTTCATAAGTAGTTTGTAAGTTTAGGGACTAATGACCCCATAGTTAAGTCCCATAAGCTCTACAAACATTTGAACATTTGAATATTTTACCAAACAATTATGAAAGCACAGGTTTCTGATGATTTTGTTGCTCGAGTGTATATTATCTCTAGTGGCAGGCAAAGAGCAGAAATATCTCTGGAGTGAGCATTCTGATGCACAGAACAGATTTTGTGTCCTCGACATTGAGGTGGAAATGTTACACGATATTGGGAAAAATCTACTAATTGCCGACTATCTTATCTTTGTCCTATTTTGTTCGGTTAAGACGATTGACTATGTGTAAATGGCCCTTTTAGCGATGCTGCCTCCACTTTCTTGTTGCTTCTGTGACACATTTACTTAGATATTATTCATGTTATGTGGTAGCTCTGCGAAAAGGTGGGACTTCTTTGCAGCCAATACGGTACAAACCAATCGCAAGAGCAAAAATGTGTGGAAAGAGTGGATTTGGTAATTCCAGCTTAATGTTGAGAAGATGCACAGAACACAATACTCACTCCATACATATTTCCACTCTATTTACAATTTAGTGGTTATACCTTTCGAAAGATGCACTTCTTTCCTTTCCATGACATTGCAAAGCATATGGGATACAGCTAGGGGGAAAAATTTGTGTCCTACCTGGGTTAACTTTTACTTGCAGTGGCAGCAGTTTAGTTTGCTATAGTTGGCAACGAACTATTCACTTGAGGAGGATGATTAATTTACTGAATGGAACAGCATAAATCATTATTCCCCTTATTCTATGTGATTTTTGAAAAAGCATTCAACGGCCGTTGCCAGCATCAGCACACAACGCCACCGCTGTGAGTAAAATATAGCCCTTCTTGTAGTGTGTTACACCATAGTTATGAGAATGAAAAAAAACTCAGCAACGCCCTAATTAGTTATTTGGTGTACGATGTAACTAACGTCGCCTCACTTTGTCCTTTCCTGTACTATGGTGTTTTTGAGGCATTCCTAAACAGAACACATTCAAAATGTAATGAGGATACACCAAAATCAGAAAAGAAACTACATAAATTCGGTTTTTCTTGCAAATAATTCTTAGTAAATGAAAACATCGATAGATGTGAAGGAATGTCGTTATTTTTTAAATTCAAATGATACCCGCGGAAAGAATAACTTTTTTCCTTTCCTTGGCATTGCATGGCATACGGGATATGGCTAGCAAGGAAATTTTTGTATCATATCTGGGTTAAATTTTTACTTGCAGTGGTAGCAATTTAGTATGTTAACCTTGGCAACGAAATATTCGCATTATGGGGGTCGTTAATTTACTGATCAGAACAACATTTATTATTTATTTCATTATCAACACAAAGAATTATTTCCCTAATTGTATGTGACTGATTTTTCAAAATAGTTTAGAATACCTCCTTGGTTATTTGGTATACTATATAAGTAAAAGCGCCTCTATCGGATCTTTGCTATACTACGCTGCAATTCAAGCATAGCATACACCAGAAACTACAAATTACAATATTGTTTCTTCTCCGGATCCAATTTTGATTAAATGAAGCTTAAATGTTGCCCCAAGGTACTCTCAGTTGACCTATGAAACCCCATGAAAGTTCGTATTGTACTCTTGGAGATTTGCTGTACTAAGCCATACTTACAAGCAAAACTTCCTCTGGTCCAATTTTGATGAAACTAAGTCTATGTTACTATTCTCAATTTACCTGTGGAAACCCATGAAAGTTCGTGTAGTACTTTTGGAGATTATCTTCAACAAATAGACATACATGATAGCTTTTAAAAAAATGATTAAATTATGATATCTTTATTTTCTCTGATCCGATTTTAATTATTGAAGCCTTTACGCAACTGGACAATATGCTCAAGGTACGTGTGAAAACCCCATGAAAATTCATCAAGTAGTTTTGGAGATAAATGTGTTCAAAGAGACAGGCAGACATGACGGTCGTAGATAAAAAATTTCAAATTACAATTTTCTTTTTATCCGTGATTCGATTTTTATGAAACAAAGTCTATATGTTGTCCAGAGTTACGCTGATGTTACCTGTGAAAACTCGATGCAAATTTGTGAAGTAGTTTTGGAGGTAAGAAGTTTTTAATAGTTGAAGAAACAGACACAACGGTTACCGAAAACACTTAAAATTGTGATATCTTTTGTTTTTCATGTCCCGATTTTGATAAAATTATGCCGTTATGTTGACCAAAACTTTTCTCATGTTTCCTGTGAAAACTGCATGAAGATTCGTCCATTAGTTTTGAAGGTTTAAGAGAACAGCCACAGGCCTACATTTAAAGATTTATTATTAGTATATAGATTGTTGCGATCTAGATTTCAGTTACTCTGTGGCCATTATCAATGCTTTAAAATTGTAGTCTAAAACACTCAAAATATTTTGATCTTCATGTTGCAGATTATGTTCACACACAGTGACCAAAATCAATTTCTGCAACAATAAATAAATATTTGTGACTGATTGCTCTTCATAATCCACATACTATAATAGTCGCTGAGCACTTAGATTCAGTATGGAATCAAACTTGATCATATACCTATGTTGCTGTTGTCATCTCTTAGTAGTCAAGTAAAGTTATTGGATGACCATTGTACAGGTGTAAGTATCTACCATGGGAGTTTGTCAGGCCTGGAAGTGGGCTCACATAGCCTTATGGAGAAGGTTACACTGATCAGCCAGAACATTATGCCCTCCTACGTAATAGCCGGTATGTCCACCTTTGACATAGATTACAGTGGTGATGTGTCTTGGCATAGATGCACCGGAGCGCTCAAATGTTACCCAGAAACTAAATGAGGTACTGTCAACTTGGCTTTGTCCTGCAATACAGGTGCCAAGGAACTGTTCCCCTGGAAGATGATGGATTTGCACCCTCAAACCATGCAGTTCAGGGCTCTGCCACTGCATTAAAAATCCATTGATTATGGTCATGTGTGCATTTCAGTTTAAATTGCTGTTGTTGTGGTGTTAACATTGTCACATGCATAAGCTGCTGCCTGCAGAGAAGAGCATTCAGTGCTCCTCATGCCTAGGTGCATTTGTACTCTGCCTAGCATTAAGCCTTACATTAATTAGACAACATTCTACAATTGTAATGAGGGGTGGCTGCCCAACTCCTTGACTTCTAGATATGGTTTCACCTTGGTTTTGCCTCTCTAAAACTGGTGGATTGCTTTCTTTCTACATAAGGGCAGCATCTTCACTGATACTACATACACCATGTGCGTGACTGACCAGCTGTCATTCCTCACCAAATGAGACTGGTATTGACAGGACAGGTTTATATCGATAGTAGGTAGTTGGTGACATTGTTCTAGCTGAATAATGTAAGCTGTCATGATTATCAAGAAACCTAGGATCAAGTTCCGGTGTGCTTCTAGTTTTCATTTTTCATGAAATATTCATTATTTCTAAACAGTTGCTTAAAAATAAACAAACAAATAAATACTGGATAATTTCTTGCTACTTGACTGTAATTTTGGGTGTTGCTTTAGCACATCACACTGACTTAAACATATGAATAATGAAGGATGATGTGTCCCTAGTATTTCGGAAGGAGATAAGTTCTGTTTACAGTTCAACCTATGACAAATGTACGAACCTACTTAAACTTGCAGATTAACCAGATCAGACTTGAGCCTGGAACAGAATATTTCTGCCATGTTCAATATCCTTTAAACTGTCTATTTCATCTTGCATGTGTCTATTTATAGTATTTTTTTTTAATTAATTGTAATTTTTCATTTTCAGGCTGCATATGTGGTGCATATTTTTCCGTCCTGTGAGTTTGCTAATGAAAACCTAGCAAGAATAGCTCCCGACTTGTTGCATCGAGTATCAGATATAGCACACCTACTCATAATTATTGCAACAGTGTGAACACTTGACACAAGTGGACCTTTGTCAAGTGAATTATAGAATGGCCAAAAGGCACCCAGCAGGAAGAAGAGAAAAGTTGACAGCACATAGTAGAGCAGTCAGCAAGATGGCTGGGTGGTGGTCAGTGACAGGCTCGTGGTGCTGGCCCGCCTGGCATTAAACATGCAGTTGGTACAGAATTTCTCAGGTGGTTTGCTTTGTTTAGGTTTTCTGAAATGTGCTTTGATGTTGTTTTCTGTTAGTTATTTTTCTTTTTTTAAGAAAATGAGAAGAGGGGCCTAATTTTGAATGCATGGATTTCTTACACACTGCATGTTTACTATCAGGCATCCGTTTTTGAACTCCTGTGGGAATCAGGAAGAAAAAAGGATGTGTATTGTCTTTCGCTAATGAGATAGCGGATAAGTCTGCAAAGTCTTAGATGATTTGTTAATTGATTCACATTCAGTAAGCCAGTAGCATCACAGTTATCAGATCGAAAGTGTCTCTAATACTACTGGTGACCAATGATGCAGTATGGTTGTATTCAGCTGTAAAGAAGTAATGGATTATAAAAGATTTATGGTTGCATGCTTGCTGAAAAGAAATATGAGAAGTGCTGGGTAATATTCCTATATAGTTGTCTGATTATTTTTATAAATAAATAAATAAATATGTGTATAAATATGTATATGTGTATATTGTAGATTGTGTTGTTGTCCATAGGTGAAAAATAGCACTATATTATATGGACGCAATAGTTTATTCTAGTCACAGTTTAACACTTTAATATGGAAGAGTTTACCCAGCAGTTCTTACATTTTTGTTTCTAATATGGTGCAACACCAATTTTGTATGAAAAAACTGTAAGTCATTTTGACTTTGAATGTGTATGTCTTTATGTGTGAATGTGTGTTGTGAACCGGATGTTTCCTTACTGTGTGACACTGTTTGGAATTTGCTTTCAAACAGTTACTAGTATGAAATGTTTTTATTTAACAAAACAATGCATTATTTTGTGTGTGTGTGTGTGTGTGTGTGTGTGTGTGTGTGTATGAGACACAGAGAGAGTGAAAGGAATATGACACAGGGATATTTATAATAATTTAACGTTAAGCTTTGGCTGCAATGAGTGCAGTTATACTCATTGAAATTGATTGCTTTTAGGCAAGCACAATTGTAGAAAGAACCCAAAGGATATTCTGTTCTATAGTGTGTGCATATTTTCAATGAGTAGCTGTGTTAGTGAGATCAAATCGAGACTAGGACAAAATATTTGAATGTCACATGCATTTATGTAACATGTGCTTACACATTTTAACAAATAATAAGAAAATTAAGATAAGTACAATTTATTAATAAACGTGTTTTATGTTAAAATTTCGAGTCGGTTATTAATGGGCAGTGTTACGAAAGTTGTATGTCAGTGTGCATATTACATGAAACCTGCCAGGTGTATCATATGTAATTTTTAATTTTCTGTAGGTACCGTCGTTCGAGCGAATGTTTATTCGATGTACAGTATGTAATTATATATATTGTAAAACTCTTGTTACATCTTCATAAGAAAAACTGGACTGATCTACTCATCATTCATAATCATTAATTTTAAGATCATTTCATTACTTGTATATTTTGTATATAAAAAAACTATAATTGTGCAGTGTTGTTCGACTCTTTAGTCCATGTACCTACACGCGATGTGGTTTAAATATATGTACATAAAAATGAGCGCATGTGTATAGGAAGAATTGTCATACTGCGGATAGATGTATATTGGTGTGTAGATAGAAATGTTAAATGTGCACTTTTTTTTCCTGTGGTTTAGTATGTGCATTTCTTCGTACTTATACATAGCTCTTTATTTCCTGTTGCAATAAACAGAGGTGTATCTCTTCAGCCTCTGTTCTCACTAGCTTCAAGATGATGTAAATGTATTGTGTAGAGTGTCTTGTATTTTTGGCATTAGATTTATTTGTTTTTAAATTATTTTAAATTTAGATATGCCATAAGTGGTTAAAAAGGTGTTTTTCAATGTCAGTTTGCTCAAAATGTCATCCCAGATTCTATTTTCACTTTTTATTATGTAAAAGTGAGTGAAATCATTATATATTTTTTGATGTGTACAAAAGTAAAACATGGAAAAATGGAAAAAAAAGAAAAAAAAAGAAAAAAAAAATGAACTATGGTGAAGCGGACACAAGTTCGATTGTTTAAATATACAGCCGATTCGGTTATGAAGGCAGGAAACAAAACTTGTAAATATTTTCAGAGACTACCTTAGGCTGTGATCTCTCTGCATTAAGTTACTAAATTTCATTTGATAAAAAGATCGTCCAGTGATTTAAGTTATTTGATGAATGAAAATATAAAGTGTTAATAAAAATAAATGGAAATTTCATAATGCTTTTGTTTAATAATTTCATTATTTACTGTCATACCTTTACCCCTTTCCACCTTGCTTATAAATTATCTTTGTTATTTCATTGCAAATCTGATTCTTAGTATTCTTTCAGTTGAAGATAAAATGAATATAAAACCATATTCAATTTGTATACAAACAATTTTTGGAGCAAAATTTAATGAAGTTTGACATTTCCCGATTAATATCACTGCTTAGTCTTCTAAACATGTAGGTATTAAATGCATATTGTTAGCTAGTTAGCTAGGCACACTATGGAAAGGGCAGTATAATCATCATTTATTGTAATGTTACAAAGCTCAGTGTTTAGGGAAATTACCATCTTACTATACAGATTTAGATCTTTCCTACAGTCCCCAAAATCTTTAAGGTGAGCACTGGAGTTGTTACAATTGCTTTCCAGTCAACAATTTCTTGTGCTGCTTCATCTGATAGGAAAATCTTTACTACTGCTTATCGTAATCTGTTAACATTTAGAATGTGAGTTACAAACTAGATAGGTTGTAAATAGAGAGACATTTCTGGTGAAGTAAAATCGATTGATGAGGCCGCTGCAAATGAAATAAATAAAGAAAATGGGACGAGATATTTCCTGAAAATACAGTTCAACCCAGATAACATATAATTATTCTGTTGTAGATTAAATCAGATAGGTTGGTCAGTTGAAAGTTCATGTTCAGAAAATTTTTATAAGTTTTAAATAGTTTTTTTTTTTTTAAGTTTTCAACAAAAATGTTCACCCACTGACTGCCAAAGTATGACAACAAATAAACTACACTGGATAATTGCTGGCATAAAAATATCTAGGAAAAGAAATAGATAGCTACATGCCGAACTGAAAGCCAATAAATGTCCTGCATTCCTTAAATATGTTGAATCTTGTAACAAAAAACATGTTATGAAGGTTGTAAGAGCAGAAAAGGAAACAACAAATACTAAATTCGTTGAAAACCACAAAAATAAATCTAAGGCAGTGTGGAGAGTTGTCAAATCTGAACTTGGAATCAAATTGTGCAACCAAGAATTTTCTAACCACATGATACAAGACAAAATAATTGTAAATCCTGCTCAGGTATCAGAAACTTTTAATTCTTCATAGCTGTAGGAAAATCTGGTGTTAATGTTCGATCATACCAACATAATGTACATTTATTTTGCTCAAGTCTGAGCAAAACTGATTGTCTAATTAAATTTGACACAGTAACAGTAAAAGAATTAGGAAAAAACTATATTAATCCTAAAAAATAAACATTCAGTGGGATGGAATGAAATACCTTCAAAAGTCAAATGTAATAGCACATCCTCTATGTAAAGTAATTAGTCAGTCACTTGAAGGCTACTTTCCAGACTCCCTAAAATATGCAGAAGTGAAACCATTTGTGGTGTCCACCGAATTTTTCAGACAATGTGTGACATACCTTTACAGCTGGCATCTTCGGGGCTTCAGCTTTCCTTGCCCACTAGCCATGTTTAGTATTAGTTCTAGTGTAGCCTTTGTTCGAGTAGCAATAAAGTGCTGCATCAAGTACATGTGATTCCGATTGGAGCTCCAACCCCACGTAAAACCCATACTGGTGACTCCAAAGTCGAGTACACCACAGATTTACTCGCAATGCGCAGCAGCATACAGTTTTTGTGTGGAATTTCCCCGTGAAACTGAAGTCATTGTCTCAATGGTTGCTACAATGACCATGACAGTGCCACCTCTGTTGGGATTGCGAGCTGCAGCAACTTCATTGCCACGATTTCAGTGTATTTCTGCTTCAAGTGCTTCTAATTTGTAATCGCAGGATGTGTTCGTCACAGTGCTGCGAGGAACTTAAGGGACTCAGACCTCGGTTCACTGTTTGTCTTTTCTAGTTTTTCGTCTACAGTTTCAATTGTATTCCACACCAAGTTTCGCAAGGTAGGAACTTTGCAAGTTCGACAAATTTTAATTTCAGACCGGCAACTGCCTTGCTGAGCATGTGTGTGTATTGTTCTGCCAACCATGTGCTCCACCAATGAGGTGTGGTTTCCTCTAATCAAACTTTTCTGGTGTTTCTGGACTTACTATCCCTTCTTAAGGCAACTATCACAACTCCTTCATCAACACCTCAGTTAATCATGGACAGTTTTCTCACGCTGCAGGTGCACCTATTTCCCTCTGAGCAATCGAACTGGACAGTGCAAGTGTTGTGTCGGGTAGCTTTGTGCAGTTTGCACCCAAGTGTGGTCAGTGATTCTCTAACCAGACCTGCTTCTTCTGTCTGTGGTGATATAAACTCTAATTTTACTCATTGTACTGCTTGGTCAGGTATGCTACCCGCATCACATGTTGCAATTCCGCGTCGCGTGTTCATCAATCGCTTCTGCTGTATCACATTGTGGACATACAAGAACATTCTCAGCTGCACCCATTTGTGCATTTGCCCACTTTCATGGTACACACCAGTGCCTCTTCCATGTCAATTTCCCACATTGTTTCGGCTTTGCCTGCCGTGACTCGCTCACTCATCTTCGAGGCTCCATCAAGAGCAACAACTGCATCGAGCTCCCTTGCAACACCACAGCAAGTTGGTTTTGTGTCCCAGCCTCGTCGCCGCTTTTGTATCTCGTTTCCGTCGTAGGTGTCGGTGGCCGAGTGGAATGAGACCGACACAGGAATAAAGATAGCACGCTGGTGCAGGTACGGAGGGGAGCAGCCAGAAACTAGAAACACTAGAGTAAATTAGAACAAGATATATGTTGAACAGAATTTATACAACACTTAACTTTTACAGAGATCAGTACTGCAGAATGCTGATACATAGTTGTCAGAGGTCTGCCTAGTGCCTGTACGATAGCCAAGTCTTCACTGGTGCCTATCTGATTCCAGAGTCTTAACTGGTCGCTATCTCAGTCCCAAGTGAAGCATGTCGTTCAGTGGTGGCCACGAGCGGAGTTGCAGCAGAGGGCGCTCGTGGCTGTCGTCGTAAGAACGCCGCACCGTGCGTGCATGGCGGCGCGCGGCGAAAGTAGGTGGCGCGCACTTTGGACTTGTGCGACACCACAGTTGGTGCCTCCTATGCCTTTGAAGTTCCAGAGGCACCCCCGCCGCCACCACCTGGAAACCTTCCCAAAACTGCCGCTTTTCTCCTTCGAGGCTCTCATGATGTGGTTTGCTTTGGCTGAACAAATATTCGACCATTAGTTGCTCGCGTCGCGTGTTCGACAATTGATTCCACCGTATCACACTCTAAACACACAGGAACATTTTTGGCTGCACCCATTCATGCATCCGCTCACTTTCATAGCACACACTGGTGCCTCTTCCACGTCAATGGCCCACATTGTCTCACCTCTGCCTGTCGCGACCCACTCGCTCATCTCTGAAGCTCCTTCAGGAACAACAACTGTGTCAAGCTCCCTTGCAATGCCACAGCATGTCGGTGCCTCCTATGCCTCTGAAGTTCTGGAGGAACTTTCACTACCACCACTGAGGCACCTTCTTAAGCTGCTACTGTTCTCCTCTGAGGCTCCCATGTTGTGGTTTACTTGTCAGCTTTGCCGTCTCCGCCACACCCACCAGCATTACCTGCAAGCAGCTCCTCTGACACTGAGGATGGCCCAAACGCCAAGTGCAGAATGGTTTAGGCACCGCCTCCTGCTCGGACACCCACAGGTACCTACATGTTTTTCATTCCGTAAGTGACTTTTCAACATTGTGTGGTTGTTTCCCCACACATGAGAGTGCTTTAAATGTTCGTTTCCTGATTGACACTGGTGCTGATGCATCACTCCTACAGCATTCGATGGCTACCGGTCCTCTCCACCTTCTCAGTGCTTTACTTCGCACTGTCATTGCCACTCAGCTGCCCTGTGCAGGTTTAATGACTTTTACTGTTTGCTTGTCGCTAAAGTGTATAATCTCCTGTAACTTTTTGGTAGCGGATATGCTGGAACCCATTTGAGGCGTGGACTTCTTAACTCATCATAAGCTTAATTTAGTGCCCAAGCAGGACGGTTCTTGGCGTATGTTCGGAGATTCCCGTTGGCTCAATGCGCATACCATAGTGGACAATTATCTGATTGCGAACATTGCTGACTTTACACAGACTCGCAGGTGCGAAAGTGTTCTCGGTTGTTCACTGCAAACATGCTTACCACCAAATTCCTATAGCTCCAGAAGACACTACTCCAATAGGTTTATTCCACTACCGATTCATGCCTTTCGGCCTTAAGAACAGCACTCAGACTTGGCGGCAATTTATCAATGAGATTTTATTTCCCATGAAGTTTTGTTTCGTGAACCTCAATGACATTTTAATATTCAGTAACTTGGCCGAGGAGAATAAGAACCATTTACAAATCCTCCTTGACACCCTGGCTGCGTCTTGCATTGAACTAAATGACAACAAATGCCAACTGCATCAAAGTTCAGTGCTTTTCCTCACCTTCATAATTTCAGCTGATGGGATAAGCCCCTCTCCTGATAGGATTGATCACGTCAGAAACGTGCCACCTCCCACAACTTTCAAAGAATTTTATCATTTCCTTGGCACCGTTAATTACTATAGACGGCACTTGCCTGGTGCTGCTGAGCTGCAGGCCCCACTCACAGATGCCCTAAGTGGCAAACACACCTCAAGCAATCAGCCTGTTCCCTGGAGGGATGTTATGTCTTCAGCATTCCTGGCCCTCAAAACTCTGCTCCCTCAAGCTGTCACCATTGCTCACCCACAACCAGATGTTAGACTGTTCATTACTACTGATGTGAGTGACACCGGGCATTGGCGTAGCACTCAGCCAATCCTTCGACAGTGTCACTTCTCCTTTGCAATTTTTCTCTGAGAAACTAAATAATATTTAGAAAAAGCACTCAGCCTGTGATCAAGAACTCCTGGCCGTCTATGAGACCATCAATCACTTCCGCTCTGCCATAGATGACCATTCTTTCCACGTTCACACAGACCAAAAACCTCTTGCGGCTGGTATCTCTAACCCTCTGGCGGACCCTCCTATGCATCGGTTCGGCTACTTGACTACATTTCTCAATTCACCACTGATTCCTGCTACAGCAAGGATTTGCATTCTTGGAGAATATGGAAAAGTTCTCAACACCCTCGAAACACAGACGGTCCTTTAAGTATTTCTCGAGCACCAATATTAGTTTTGCTGTTAAGGTCCAAATTGTTAATAGCCTTGTAAACAACAGCATGGGTTCTTCAGCTGCTTCTGCACAAATGTACTTCACAGCAGCAATGCGACGACTACATCACTTCTGAGCGGCGCAGAGACTAAGTCTGACACTGAGGCATTATCTCAGACGCATGCACTAGATTTCTGAAGTGTGTGCGTCTGCTGTTGTGTCCTTATATAACCGAGCTCTAGCGATAGAAGCTCGAAAACAGTAGAACTGTTCTACAGTATGTCTGCCTAAGTGTACTTGCATCTGGGTAAATGTGTGGGTGTGTGTGTATTTGTTTACCCTCCTTTTTCCCCCCCAAGGGAAGTCTCTCCTGTCCCGGGATTGGAATGACTCCTTATCCACTCCCTTAAAACCCTCATCATTTCCTTTTCCCTCTCCTTCCCTTCTGCCTGACGAAGCAGCTAGGCTGCGAAAGCTTGCCTTTGTGTGTGTGTGTGTGTGTGTGTGTGTGTTTATTTGTTGCTATCACTGCCTGTGCCCCTTCGCCTGGTAAGTGTACTTCATCTATTTTTTACGTATATATATATTGTGAAGCTACTGTTGTGAAGATTCCTAGATCCTTAAATAAATGCCTGTAGGATGATCTTGGGTGGGCTCCAGCAATTATTCTGATGACCCAATTTTGGGCAATGAATACTTTCTTACTAAATGATGAATTACCCCCAGAAAATGATGCCATAAGAAAGCAGAGAATGAAAATATTGTCACGTTGCAATGGAAGTAGGCTTGACTTCGAAGGCAACTAAACACAGCACTTATACTGAAAGCACGTTTATTACGAACTCAACGTACACGCAGCACTGACTGCCTCTCTGGAAGAGTGCTCTGTTATTTATACACAGACAGAATTTACCAGAAATTAGAAGAACAGTTAACATAAGAAACAAGTAGAATTTACAAGTGAACATAAGGAAGATGTAGAACCTTCTGGAATTGTTAATTACAAAGAAATAAATTTTTTGCCGTTGGGCGGGATTGAACCGGCGACCTTCTGCTCCACAGTCCGTGACGCTATCCCCTGCGCCACGCCGGCAGTTGGTGTTCGTGGTCTCTCGCAGCATTGCTCCCTCTCCTGGAAAAACAGCGACCCGCTGTTATGATCCCTGTGGAGCCAGCTGCAATGTCCTGGATCTTGAACGTGTCATGGGTCCTCTGTATGACAGTTCAAGAGAATCCTGCCCTTCTCCGCGATTATCGACGACAGACGTTCCTGTCGTGGCTTCATCAGGAACATTACCGTCCTCAAAGTCCTTGAACAAGAAGCCATTGTCGTCTATCTGTTCTTCAGGATCGTAGTAAGGCTTCATGCGCAGGACGTGAACAATGTCTCTTCGTTTTTGATGTTTCGACGATGGCTCATAATCCTCAACTTCGTATGTGACGTCTGACAGGCGGCGTATGACTCAATATGGACCAAAGTATCGCTTCAATAACTTTTCTGACAGTCCAACCTTCCGTACAGGGGTAAAAATCCATACCAGATCTCCTGGGCTGTACACAACAGGTCGATGCTTGTCGTTATACTGCTGACGGTCCTTCTCCTGGGCGTCCAGTGTCCGTATGCGAGTCAGCTGTCTTGCATCTTCGACCCTGGTGATGAGCTGTTTAACATAGTCATCCTGAGTGTCGTCCGGTTGGAACGGGAACAGTGTATCCATTGTCGTCTCAGCTTCACGCCCATGGAGCAGGAAAAACGGAGTGAAGCCTGTGGTGTCTTGTCTTGCGGTGTTGTAAGCAAATGTCACGACTGGCAGCATGGTATCCCAATCCTTCTGCTCAACATCGACGTACATCGACAGCATGTTGGCTAACGTTTTGTTAAAACGTTCCGTAAGACCATTTGTCTGAGGATGGTATGCAGTTGTCATTCTGTGGACAATATTGCACCGTGCCATTACCTCTGATACTAGTTTTGACTGGAATACTTTTCCACGATCAGATATCATGACACATGGTGCTCCATGCTTCAAGATAATGTCTTCTACAAGGAATTTTGCGATCTCTGGAGCTTCTGCAGTCGGCACAGGTTTGGTGACAGCGTAGCGTGAGATGTAGTCAGTGCAGACTATTATCCAACGGTTACCAGTTGTCGACTTCGGGAACCTCCCTAAAAGATTGATCCCAACTCGGTGGAATGGAGCTGCTGCCGGCGGAATCGGTACGAGATGTCCTGGAGGTAATTGTGGCACATGCTTCCGTCGCTGGCACTCTTTACAGTGACTCACATAGTGCTTGACAGATCGGTAGAGACCTTTCCAGTAATACCTGCGTCTGATTCTGTCTAGGGTCTTCACGAATCCCAGATGAGCGGATATTGGAGCATCATGGAAATATTTGAGAATAGCTGGCTGGAGATGAGCTGGAACAACAAGTAGCCATTTGGGGCCCAGTGGATCGTAGTTGCTCTTGTACAATGTTCCGTTTATAAGTTGGAACTCTCCATTGGTCGGTTCTCCTTTCTCCAAGGCCTCTATCATTTTTAATAGTGTTGGATCTTCCCTCTGTTCAGCTGTAACGTCTTCTAATTCAGTGAGAGCTGAAATTTCATTAATGCTGTTGTGTTCCAATAATGGATTCCTCGAAAGGCAGTTGGCATCCTTGTGTTTGCGCCCGTTCTTGAATACCAGTGTGACATCGTACTCTTGGAGTCTTAGTGCCCATCTTGCTAGTCGACCTGATGGATCCTTCAAGCTAGTCAGCCAACACAAAGAATGGTGGTCTGTCACGACGGTGAATGGTTTGCCGAATAAATACGGCCGGAACTTGTTGATAGCCCAGATAACCGTGAGACATTCTTTTTCAGTTGTAGAGTAGTTTATCTCGGACTTTGAGAATACTCTTGACGCATAGGCAATCACTTTTTCCGCACCTTCCTGAACTTGTACAAGCGCTGCACCAATCCCATAACCACTGGCGTCTGTGTAAAGTTCCGTTTCTGCATTCTCGTTGTACAAGGCTAGCACTGGTGCGGAAGTTAGAGCCTCCTTAAGTGCTCGGAAAGCTCTTTCTTTTGTCTCATCCCAGTAAAATTTGGCGTCTCCCTGCAGAAGTTCTTGTAATGGACGTGCCTTGTTACAAAATCCTTTTATGGAACGTCGGTAGTATGAGCATAGCCCAAGAAAACTTCTCACATCACGAATGTGCTGAGGAGTTGAAAATTCTGTGACTGCCCTTACTTTATCTGGATCAGGACGGACACCATCTCTGTTGACTAGGTGCCCCAGGATTTTTATCTCTTTGGTGACGAAAAGGCACTTCTTTGGATTGAGGCGGAGACCTGCAGCCTGAACACACTTCAACACAGTTGACAGGCAACTCAGATGTTCTTCAAATGTTTTCGAGAAAACGACAATGTCATCTAAATAGCAGAGACACGTCGTCCACTTAAGGTGTCAAAGCAAGTTGTCCATCATGCGTTCGAATGTGGCTGGAGCATTACATAATCCAAATGGCATTACTTTAAATTCATAGAGACCGTCAGGTGTAATAAAAGCAGTCTTCTCCCTGTCAGCTTCGTCAACCTCGATTTGCCAGTAACCTGTCTGCATGTCCATAGTTGAGAAGTATGTAGCTCCTTTCAAGCAGTCTAAGGTGTCATCAATACGCGGCAATGGATAGACATCTTTCTTTGTGATACTGTTCAGCCGCCGATAGTCGACACAGAATCGCCACGTGCCATCCTTCTTCTTTACCAGGACCACCGGAGACAACCAAGGACTCTCCGAAGGTTGAATAATGTCATCTCACAACATCTTCTCCACTTCATCCCGAATTATCCGTCTTTCAGCTGGCGACACTCTATATGAACGCTGGCTAATTGCTGGATGGTCCCCAGTATTGATACGGTGCTTTATCGTGGGCCGTTTTGTCTGAGTTTTCCCCTGCTGAGGTGTGAATGCACCCGAAAATTGGCGTAGTATACCTAACACCCTCTGGCGTTGTTCCTTGGTCAATCTAGGCCCTATTGGCAGTTCCACGTTTGTTCCCTCCAGCGTGCTGTCTGTACTAATAGCAGGGCGTGGGTCTTCATTGATGACGTTGAGCTCACCGTCCTGGATTGGTTCAGCTGTCCCGATACACATTCCCTTGGGGATAAGTTGTGACTGCTCGTGACAATTTGTGATCCAAATCTCTCCTTGACCACCGGTAATGCTTATGATAGCCGCTGCTATGTAAATTTCTTTTGTGAGCCTGATAAACTTTTTACTATCAACAAGAACTTCACAGTTTAACCAGTCATCTGTGTTTGTGACTGCAACTCTTCTCATTGTCAACGGCGGTATCGTCACATCGTCAACGACGAATAACTTCCCAGAAAATTCTGTATTACGTGTATCTGGTGGAACAACTTCTTCAATTTGCAGCTCAGATCTTCCACAGTCAATGATAGCTTGGAATGCCTGAAGGAAGTCCCATCCGAGGATGACATTGTGACTAAATTCTGTTAACACGACAAATTCAAACGGCTGCGACCTGTTGTTAATGGTTATTCTTGCGACACAAGTTCCTGCTGGATTGACGTACTTTCCATTTGCGACCTTCAGCACAGTTGCTCCCGTATCACAGAATGTTGTCTTCTTTAGTGTGCGGCGGTAATTATCCGACAATACAGAAAAAGAGGCTCCTGAATCAACAAGTGCCCGGACAGGTTGGCCGTCAATTATGACGCCAATGAGATTTCCCGACATCTTGGCGACTGTCGTCCATGGAGGATTTTCATCTGCGGCGGCCTCACCTCCGTAGATGGTCGCCTCGCTTAGTTTTCCTGGGCGCAGCGGCTAGGGGAGCGGCTGGTACCTCTGTACGGCGACGGTGAACGACTGCGGCGCGTCGGGGAGCGACCTCGTCTAGGGTACGGCGATGGGCTTCTTCCCATAGGTCGACTGAACTCATCAGCAGGTGACTGCCTTGGATAGAACTGCTCCGACGGCTGACGTCTTGCGGCAAAATAATCATCGAATACTCGCCTCCTCTCTCTGCAGTAGCGTACGACATGTCCAGGGCGTCCACAGTGGAAACACAGTGGTGTGTTGTTTTCTGTCCTCCAGACGTCTGTTCTTCTGCGGGGCGTCATAGTTACTGGGGGAGTTGGCTGTGGTCGCGTCGGTCGGTTCATGGGCTGCCGTTTGGCAGCTGCAGCGTAAGTCATAGCAGGGCGACGGCATTCTTCACGTCGGGTGTGATTGACGGGGCATACAGTAGCTAATGTTTGAAATACCTTGTTCTCAGTGGCGTCGGCTCCCTCGTGACTTACAGGGCTCACATCCATGGCCATAATCTGATGCTCGCTCGGTCTAATAGTCCCGGCTGCCATGCACTGTTGTAATTCTTCTCTCACGATTTGTCATATGAGAGAAGCCAAGTCCTGCGGGTCTTCCACAACGGCCATAGGGACTACATTTGGGAGTCTGTCATACTTCTTGCGTCCAACCCTCCTTTGTTGCATCTCTTCAATACGCTGGCACCACTTGATGAACTCTTCTGTCGTAGCGACGTCTTTTATCAGAAGAGCTTGGTACATATCTTCTGCAATTCCCTTCATCAGGTGAGTGATTTTGTCCGCTTCAGTCATGTTCGGATTGACTATGTTACACAGGACCAAAACACTCTGTATGTACGATTGTGTCGGCTCACCATGTCGTTGGGCCCGGTTCTTCAGTTGTTCTTCCGCCGATCGGATTTGTCGCTGGCGGTCTCCAAACGTCTTCTTAAGTTCCTCCTGGAACGTCTCCCAGTCATTCAACTTTTCTTCGTTGTTTTCGAACCATTGCTGTGCTGTTCCATCCAGGTAGAAATAAACGTTGGCCAAGCACATCGTATGATCCCACCTGTTGTACTTGGCGACTCGGTCGAACCCTTTTAGCCATTTGTTGGGGTCCTGTCCAGCATCTCCAGAGAACACCGACGGATGTCTAATGTGCAGCTGGCTTATTGCTGGTTTCGTCTCCATCGTTCTTCTGATAATACGGACTTTTGGAAGGATGTACTCAGTCTATCCCTTGTATTCCGGTTCCAGTCCGTGTAAGCGTCGGCTTTTATGTTGCCTAATCAGAGCCACGGTGATGCAGCTGTTGCACAGTGTACCCGGCACCTCCACCAAACAATGTCGCGTTGCAATGGAAGTAGGCTTGACTTCGAAGGCAACTAAACACAGCACTTATACTGAAAGCACGTTTATTACGAACTCAACATACACGCAGCACTGACTGACTCTCAGGCAGAGTGCTCTGCTAGTTATACACAGACAGAATTTACCAGAAATTAGAAGAACAGTTAACATAAGAAACAAGTAGAATTTACAAGTGAACATAAGAAAGATGTAGAACCTTCTGGAATTGTTAATTACAAAGAAATAAATTTTTTGCCATTGGGCAGGATTGAACCGGCGACCTTCTGCTCCACAGTCCGTGACGCTATCCCCTGCGCCACGCCGGCAGTTGGTGTTCGTGGTCTCTCGCGGCAATATGCATAGTATGCTAGTTTACTGAGTTGTAAATCACCACAGTTTGCAATCACCCTAATAGCATAAGTAGCTGAGCTCAAACGTTTCAGCAGATCTTCAATATGTTTCTTCCAATTCAATCCCTCATCAATGCATAAACCTAAAAATTTTGAATATTCTACCTTAGCTATAGATTTCTAGTTGAAGTCAATATTAAGTAATGGTGTGATCCATTTATTGTGTGAAACTGAATATACTGTGTTTTTTCAAAATTTAAAGAGTGTCCATTTACAGAGTACCAGCTAATAATTCTCTGAAATACTTCATTGACAATTTCATCAGTTAATTCCTGTGATTCGGGTGTGGGGTGTGATAGCAATACTTGTATCATCACAAAGAGAACTAGCTTGGCATCTTTATGAATATAGAAAGGCAAATCAGTTAATACAGTTAATGCAATTTAAGACAAAACAGTCTAAATTAAATGATATACAGATTAAGCACAATAGTCAGGAGCTACAGGAAGCAGATCATGTTAAATTCTTGAGAATGCATCTGGACAGAAATCCATCTCGGTCCTCACACAAAGACTACCTAAAAAAACAAATTAAACAGCCTTGCACTTGCTAAGTCCATCCTAGCCAATGTAACTAAATTAGACACAAGAAAAATAGAGTACCATAACTATTTTGAGTCAATTGTGAGATATGGTATCATCTTTTGGGGAAATGCTAACACCATGACAGTAATATTAACCCCGCAGGAAAAAAAAAAAAAAAAAAAAAAAAAAAAAAAATGAAATGTGGTGCAAAGCCAAGAGACTCCTGTCGGCCACTATTAAGAAATTAAAATACACTGAGTGTTCCCTCATTGTACGTATTTGAAATAATTATTTTCATAAATAATAAAACAGAATTCTTTCTTCGTAATAGCTTCCAGCACTGGTATGAAACAAGGAAGAAAGAAAGTTTCATGCTTCCTACTCACAGGCTATATCTATTTGCCCAGGCTCCACAATGTATGGGAATGAAAATATGTAATAAATTAAAAACATCCATTTTCAAAAGGTTGAAACTGACTTAATAAAGAGAAAATTGTACAGCACTCTAGTACAGAAATACTATTATTCAGCCGATGAAGTCTTAAATAATAATCTGAATATTTTAGTAGTAAAAAAACATATATGTACTGGGATTTTGTAACTACATTGTATACCTATACTATTATGATGAGTCTCCTGTACACTAAATCAATATTTAACTTGTAAGTTATGAGACAATAAAATTCTGATGATGTTTTGGAAGCTTGTCAATGAGCATAAGTTGCTATCGCATCAAACTTACACTGCTGATGAGATCAGCAGATCAGATGGTATGGTGGTGTTTGCCAGATTCGACTATTAACAGTAGTTGAGGAATCTAGTGCAAAGGATAAAAAATAAACAAATAAAATATAAAATAAAAACAGAATAACTGTCTCAGTGTCTGGAAATGCTTCAGGCAATCATAAACTGCTTTTGTTTGTGATTGGGAACATCAATAACCTAGAGCTCTAAAAGTGTGAACAAATGTTCCAGTTTCTGCGACTGTAGGTTTGCATATACTGCTGATGAAGATCTCTCGCGTCTCCAGCCGGGTTGCGGCGTTGATGGATCGCAACTTTTCGGGAAGTGTCAAACTACCCATCTTCAAGTGAAGTGGTGAGATGAGCAGAGTGCAGGGATCTTTGTACCCATGGTGCCCCCCCTCCCCTTCCAACTGGACCAGGGGTGGCTACAGTGGGTTGGTGGCTAGGGCGCGGTGTTGGGGGTACTGGCGACGCGCGGTCGATTCTCGGTGAGGTCATTCTGCCTGCATCTGTGGCAGAGAATGGTGGTGAATGCGCTCCCGACAGATTGCAGCTATTGCGGGTTCCACGCTGTGCTAAGTTGGTAGCCTTCATCCCTGCTGACTTGGTTATCATGAATCCTTATTTCTAGGGATTCCTTGATCACACTCTGGCAAAAACCCGACACTCGGCACAGCAACTTCATGTTCTTGAAGTCGAAAATGTGTGCTTCGTTTAAGCTATGTTTAGCGATGGCCGATTTTGCTGTGTGCCCTAGTCGAACACACCTAATATGCTACTCATAGCATTTTGAAATACAATACTGTGTTTGGCTGATGTGTTGCTTGCCATATTCACATGGGATGCTGTAAATTCCCAGTGTGTTGAGTTTCAATGGGTCTTTGGTGGAACCTAGTAGCTCCCGTGTCTTCGATGGTGGACGAAAGACGATTTTGATGTTGGATCTGCCCAGGAGGCGTGTGATCTTGGCCGCAAGTGGTCCCACATATGGCAAGAACACGAGTCATTTGTCTTCTTCCTCCTTTTCTGCAACTGCCACTGCCTTCTTCTCTTTTTGAGTACCCTCCAACGCCACTACCTACATTACATTAACGTGGTGGAGACACGAATTACAGCTAACTTAGGATCGTACACAATTTCGTTAGCAAAGTGGTTCCTATAGGCCAGAGTTTGATCCATTCCCAACTCGAGTGGAAGTCATTGCAGACAGAAGAAGAGGAGATAACTAACGCAATGCCAACTATTTGCCAACATGTGAGACATCCTTGATTGTTCTCTGGTGTTAATGGACAAGACCTAAAAACGTGGCTGAAGGAATAAGAGTATCACATATATATTTAAATTCAACAACTGAGACAACAGTACACCTGGTGAATGGCTAAATCTACTTGTAGGTGGTATCCAAACAATGGTACGAAAATAACTACGACAAGCTGGGCAGTATTCCAGACAAAATACAGAAATGTTTTAGAGATGCACAGTCTCAGAAATGTTAAGCTGAAGAGAAACTGAAATGCAGAGGGCAGTGTCAAGGTGAGACTAGTGGAGTGACGCCACAGAGCAAAGCAGAGCTGTGCTTCAGGGCAATTGCCACAGCACTACTTTGCATTAAGATATAGTGGAGCGAGAGAGCATTGTGGTGCACGTGTCCAGAGACTGCTGAAGTCCCCCGACGAGCGGGAAGAGTCAAATGTTCAAATGTTTGTAAAGTCTATGGGACTTAACTACGGGGTCATCAGTCCCTAAACTTACAAACTACTTATGAACTACTTACAACTAAGGACGGCACAAATATCCATGCCCGTGGGGGGGATTCGAACCCCCGACCGTAGTGGCCGTACAGACCGTGACTGGAGCGCCTCAGTCTACTCGGCCATGCGGCCGGCGCGGGAAGAGTCATTCCACTCTGATTGTTACTTTCAGTGTTGAAACATGTCGCTATCAAAAGCTCATACGCTGATCTCTTGTACAACAGTGCTGCTTAGGGTTGCCAGATCTCCGGGCGCCGCCCGGAGTGCCAGGGTTTGGAATGAATTCTCCGGGTCTACGGGCCAATCACTCTCATCTCCTGGCTTGAATGTAAACTTCATCTTTACTTTTTTTTCCGACTATTTTTAAGTACTATGCTCATGTAGCGACGATCTACATCGAACTTAACGTAACTTAAACTAAGGACGAACACAACATCCATACCATAGGGGGGGAGGGGGGGGATTCGAACCTCTGGCGGGAGCAGCCTCGCGCACCGTGGCAAGACGCCTCAGTGCGCTCGGCCATTCCTGGCCGGCTCATCTCTGAATAACTTTATATAAATATCAATTTCTTATTGCAAAAAACGCTACTTTTCTATTCTTCCTCTGAAAGCTTTTCATTATTGCGTAGGTAGTAATCGATTAGCACATTATTAAGCAAACACTGTTGCGGCAACGTGTCAACTGGCGACGTCTATTATTTATGTTCGTTCGTTCATCGTTTATCAGTTTACCGGCAATTTTTGGAATACTCGGATCGTGTGTGAGCAGACAAGCTTACATTAACTCAGATTAGTGAGTAATAACAGTGAAATGAAGAGACGATATCTAAGTGCGTTTCGTGATGAATGGTTGCAGACAGGAAATTATTAAAGAGTGGCTACAAAAAGTCGATACTGATGAGTGTATGTGTAAGTGCAGAATATGCAATATCTCATTTACTGTTAAGTACGACGGAGTGAAAGCTGTGAATAAACATTTACAATCAGAAAGACACAAAGCCAATATTACCACACAAAAGGAGAATCAGTCGCTTCTTAAATTCTTGCCGAAACAATTTTCTGCAGAAGACGACAAAGTCACTGCAACGGAATTAACTTTGACTTACCACGGTGTGAAACACCACCATTCTTACAATTCTCAAGATGTGTGGTAATAAACTGTATCCTTATGTTTTTAGAGATTCCTCAGTGGCAACGAAAGTAAGATGCGGCCGAACAAAAAGCGAGGAATTAGTAAAAAATGTGCTTCTACCTTATGCTACTAAGCGAATTAAAGCAAAATTTTCCGTTTTCATTAGGTTCAGACGCTTCAAACAAGGGCAATAAAAAGCATTATCCGATAGTTGTAACATACTTCTCCAAAGATAAGGGAAAATTTAACAAAGTTCTTGATTTCTACGAAGATGTTGACGAATCTGCAGAACCCATCTCAAACAAACTAAAATCAATTTTATTGGAAAATGGTTTGACACTAAATGATGCAGTTTCGTATTCAGCTGACGATGCATCAGTTAATTTCGAGAAACACAATTCTGTCTTCACTAAATTGAAAGAAGAAAATGAAAACTTAATCGAAGCCAATTGTTGTTATCATATTTTACATAACTGTGCTAAGTTTGGATTCAAGCTTCTAAAATATGATGTAGATACTCTAGTTCTTTTCTTCATCATCAAAAAATTCGGAGGAACTAAAAACATTTTGCGAGTTTGCTCAGCATGATTACACGAAATACTACGACACACTGTAGTGCGATGGTTGTCTTTGGAGTCAGCTGTGGATGTAGCACGGGGTGAGGAAAAATACATCCCCTAATTTGGAAGTTTGTTAGTTCACAACAAGACGAAATAAACGAGTATTCGCTAACACTACCAGAGTGCTTTCTGTATTTTTTAAAAGCAACTTTGCCTGTTTTTTTGTAAAGCGGTCAGACTTTTAGAAAAAGAGAACACACTTTCCACAGATGTTCACGATATTATGTTGGAAGTGAAAAAACAAATAGAGGGTCGAAGGAGGATAAGTTTTATGGATTTGAAGTTAATATGTCTTTAGAACACCTTACAGAAGAAGAAAAGAATATTGTAGTAAAGGAGTGCACACTTGTTTACGACAGGTTATTAAACTATCGGATAAAGTCGGGTGTCCGATACCAGTCGTCGGCTTTGAACTAGAGCACTGTATAGTATATCTAGTGCTTTACTTTGAACAATGACGTCATACCATGTCCAGAGACGTTACGGTCACGATACTTATGATCATTGATCTCTATACTCTCTGGATGTTGAACTTCAGTTTTCTTAGGCCGGTATTACCGGGAGAGCTTATGTTCACGACCATGGAAACCCACGTGACGTCATTATGACGTAGCCATGCTGTATCGAAGAAGACAGAAGCCATATATCGACCTTTCGACTTCGGTTAACATTCGATTTCGAGACGCTGAACTAAATGACAGTTTTGTTTTGATGTCTCCAGCTGAAGAAAGACAGTACCGCGGCATATATTTACGTATTTCGTCAAAGCAGGATTGAAAGGCGTTAGATTTTAATACAAATATTCCCGACATACCACTGAAAAAGACTCAGGAAGTAATCGTTTCGTAGAAAACCTACCTATTTGCTGACTAGGTTGTTGCCGTACTGTAAACGTCTTGTGGGGTAGTTTAGCCATGGAATACTACGAAATTGGTAGCAAATAGATACACAATTTATGTACTGCTGGGTACGACTGTGAATGAATGAATAATCATCACATGTGTTTATGTGCTTAGCTAATAAAGAACGTATTTCAAAGCTAGTTTACAAAGATTAATTTAAACGTAAAAATGTCCGTTGTTGTTATACAAGTCCATATACGTGTGATAACCGAAAGCAAATGACTTGATGTATATAATAATAAGAGTTTTAAAATGGAAGAGTGTAACAGATAATGTCATTGTATTACTTAGTTTATGTCAACAGTTACTTGCAAAAGCAAGATTACGTGAAATATGTAATGCTTCTCATTACGACGGGAAAGTTTAAACTATGCCGAAATCTTGTTGCATGAATAAAATTGCACCAATAGGCTAAAGCTTGTTTATTCTTGTGGAAACCATATTTTGGTTATCATATGCTCAATTCAACTATGGACCCTAGCATTAAGAGCATATAGAAAAGTGAAAATATTGTAGAATGCTTTTCTTATCAAAGAAATCTGTAGGTTACAACTCGTAAGAAGAAACTCACTGAGCTACCAACAGACATAAAAGACAAACATTCAAACCAGATATTTAAAATTTTAGCTGCAGTCTTCATCAGAAAACAGTACATTCACATCATCACTTATCCACACATGAAAGCTACCTGTGCCGTAGCAGCCAGTGTTGGCTGTCATGTGTGAATGAGTTAACTCTTTTCTGATGAAGGCTGCAGTCGAAATTTAAGTAGTGTGAATGTGTGTGTGTTATTTGTGTGTGTCGACAGTTCAGTGATCGATTTTACAGCAAGTTATTATCTACCCCCATATTATTGACATTTCAATCTGGACCTTTCATTGTCGAAATTTGTCATTTGAAAATGTAGAACACGTCTCACGAGCTTTATGGTGACACCTCTATTGTAAGGAGAGAGGTGTTAAAGCAATCAGTCTGTATTATGGGCTACATTTGCAAAAAGATGGTTACACATATTCCTCAATTAGAGGCGAAAAAATTTGCAAGAAGAAATGAAACTAAAATGATGGAAGATGAGCAACAGAAAGGAGCAACAATTATTGATGGGTAAAAACATGAAAAGCACATCACCCCTGTGTGTATCAAACAGGAAGTTAGCAGCACATGCATCCTTACTTTATGCTGTCTCCTGCAACTCAAAAAAGAGCACAATAGAGAAATAACAACCCAGTGGTGTAACAAGCTTAAGAGTTGTGTGCAAATATCCAAGTGCTTCAACAAAATGTGTTAAGACTTAACTGCAATTTATTTCTGTGCTGAACTTTACAGATCATTGGCTCGAAGAGAAGATGTCGAAGATCATAAATGTCCATTTTTTGTTAGATGTCTATTTCTGTATAACTATACAAACTGATGGCCAATAGAATTGGAAAAAGTATGCAATTAACACTTTTGCTGCAGCTGACGCTATTCTACAGTTAGTGCATACGCTTATAAGCATCAGCTGCAGCAAAAGTGTTTAACTACCTGGAAGGTAAAAATTGTACTTACCACATCTGCAGTGTACTGTGCTGACGTTGGCAATGACCATTGAATGCTCCTTGAAAACCCCATCAGAAAGAATGAGTGGAATAACCTTTCATATTGACCATGAAATATGTAATTATCCAGCCAGTATATTAATTACCATTGCAAAGCATATATTTCATTGCCAATATTTGTACACTCCTGTTGCCAATGTGGTTAGTAAAATTTAACTGTGCAGAAGTGTTGGGGGTAAATATAGGCTGTAGTGCAAGCACTTTCTTCTGTGTTGCTTTTTATTGTTAATGGTATGTGAATCTGCCATTTAAAATCATATCATAAATGACATCTGACATAGATTTAGATCTTGTAAAGACTGCTTCTGTAATTGGACCAGCAGCATATCCAGACCATTTTCAACTTGGTTTAGCCATCTCTAAAAGTGCTTGGTTTCAGCTCAACTGGGTCAAACCCTTCCCAAGCCAACTGTGTTTAAGACTGTTGAGTCTCTAAATTTTCAAATACGAAGTAGAGAAACATGGCCATTATTACAAAACCTGATTGGAAACAAAAGTTTGGGACAACATATCAGCTAATATGATTACATTTACTGTCCATATCCAGGAATCAAGGGATAAAATACACAACATCATGTGCAAACTTATATTGTTCAAAAATAACACTAAAGAAAATGTTCTCTGTATTTAAATTTTCTACTGTTCTTAAAACTTTAACACCAGGAAAGGCATCCTGGAAGTAATGAAATCCATTCTGAATTTCTTCCACATAGTAGCAACTAGACAAAAAGATGACAATTCAAAGATTGGAGGAATGCAATGGCACACCAAGTCCAACAGGACCATGCCTAGTAAACCACTGTGGTATTCATACCAGTCTTCAGAGTATTGACTTCTTTACCTTTTACCAGTCCCTCAGCAAATAAATCAATAAGAAACCCTAGCAGTACACAAACCCAACATGGCATCATGTCAGCCAAAGAGCTATGATGTTCTGAAGAGTGCCCATATGATAATTTCTAAGGAAAGCCAAACCAGGGAGAAAAGTATTTGTAACAGTTTGCAAGGCAAGCAATTACTTTTAAGTAGCCATAATGAAGTTCAAGTACCAACCTGTTAAAAACTTAGTTGTTATTACAATGCATACTTTAAAATAAGTCTATGGGAAGAAATACTGCTGACTGCACTAAATTTTTTCCTTTTCCTGAGATAAGGAGACAGGGTCCCCTTGCCATTGGGAATGGGTGCCCTTGGTAGTTTTCAGTCCTTTTATTGAAATTACATTCAAAACCAAGATACAAATATTGTAATTTAAAACAGTGCAATGCATTAATCACTGTGGGTATTGTTTCTTATATGGCATTACTGATGGGTGACAGTTACAATACTTATCACAAACTTACACCATAACTAATGAGAATGTACTTAAGAAAAGTAGTCTTCCTTGCACACAAAACATGCGACACTGCTCATAGAAGTTGAAAGCTAGTATGCTGTTTGTAATTTTTCCAACTACCGTACTTTAATATTTCATCTCATTTTATTTGATACTCAACATTTATAGAACATTGTCTAATACTATGAAATTCTGTTCAAATTTTAAAATGTTTGGAAATTATATATCAGATTAGATATGGTAGCAAAACTGTTTATTTTAGTGATTTTCAGATATTGTTGGATTAGTGGTTAGCAGTATCTTTGAAATAATAGTTGTTTGGTCACTTGTGAGAGCAGCAAAATTGGTTGTAGTAAAGCACGATTTTTAAAGTACAATATTTGAAAGTAAAACAGTGTTTTTAGCTAATAAACAAGCTGTTCTGCCATTTTAGTTTCCCATCATTGCATTATCAACATAGACAGTCCTCTCTAGAACTTTGGAAAATTTCAGTGCCTAATTGTGACAAAGATAACATTTTGGAAGAAATCAAAGACCTAAAATAGATTATAGGAATTTATAGGGCACAAAAATTTAAAATGCTGCAGAAATGTAGACAGAAGTAATGCATGGCATGAAGACATAAAAAATGCACATCCCTGTTCACACAAATGCTGTCAATTTTATTGAAATCTTGCACAAAGACAAAAATACAGTAAATGGTAATTAATTGCATTTTATTCAGTATAATTTATGACTACATGTTAATATTCCAGATGATTTACAACTTATGTCCAGTTTATATTCGAAACATACATACAAGAGACACTATTAAATCCTAAGTGAAAATTTTTATTCATTTTCAGCTCTGTTTGAAATACACATGAGAATACAAGGCCAAACTCTGCTAGAACACATCACCCTTCAAAGGCGAAACAAATTGTTACTTCTGTTCAATACATAACAATGATGTGCAAAAATAATATGATTCTTCATGTGCATTCCTTGGAAAGTAATCAGAACAGAAAAAAAGCTTACATGAAAAATCAGATGGCCGAAAGGAATAACACACAATACATTCTGTCTTACTAGAAAAGAAACTAGAAGACAAATCTTCACAGGCTACATCAATTATAACAGCAATCAACAAATTCTCAAGTTCTATAAATCATTTAGAATAACATTTGGAGAAGCCCTACATGTTTAATAATTCTGTTACTATCTGTTAGATCCTTCAGTAACATAAGTCAACAGATTTAGCTGTAGTTACTTTATGTTTATTTTTGCCCTTGGAAGCAGTCCTCAGGGACCATCAAGCCAGATGGATTTTTTGGACACTTGTCTGTCCTACAATAATACTTAGTAACAATTTTATTTTACTAGTATATTAATGCCGGTAAGATTTCCTCTTTTTTCCCCTGCAAAGCAAATCCCTAACAACCATGACTAAATACACTGATCTTGTAGGAAACAGCAAATGATCAGGATATGCTGCAAGTGAAGGTAAATTAGTGAAGGGGAAAAAAAAAAAATTGATGATGACTGGTGGAAGTGCCTGTTTTCAGACCTTGTACAGAGGTTGATTGAGAAGTACATCCACTCTTCTTTTGCTATCAGACTGCATTACAAAGGGAACTACTGAGAAAGTATGGGACAGTGCGCTTGCTTGATACAACGTAAAAGACCATCAAGTGTGATAATCCACTACTCTTTGTAACAGTAAAGACAAATGTGTGCTATTTAGTGGTAGATTTTTTTTTTACATTCAAATAGAAGACACATGGTCAATTTCAGAAGCATTAAATATTTTCAAGGAGTGGAACACAAACATGAATCCTGTATACTGGGTTATCGATTTCTCTGCATCCAAAATAAATGCAATTCAGTCCTTGTTTCCCTGTTTCAAAGTGTATCTGTGTTCATTTAACAGAGAAATGATTTGAGAAATGTGGTTATGGTCACACACAAAAGAACAAAAAAATGTGAGCTAGAATTTTTAATCTCTGGAACAGTATTGCAGAGTCGTCTTTCATGCAAGAGTATATTGATAATTTACTAAAGTTGAGAATCCATGTTTTCGATAAGCCAAATGATTCTGCTTTGCAGTACTTTGATAAACAATGGGTTCCAGTGCATCAAAGGTGGGTGAAGGCTTTCAAGTACAAAAGTATGTTTGCTGTTTAAGTAATGAACAAATTGGTGAAACATTCATACCTAGAGCATAATACCAACACAGAATTAACAGGCCTCATTGCAGTTTTAGTTAACAGTTACCTTCCTAGCCTCATTGAAAAGTATTGCAAGTTAAATTGTACAGCAAAGACATTCCTTTATTCCTGTATAGGAAGACACCAAAGTTTGTTAAGCAGGTGATGTGATATGAAAAAAATGACTTAAGTGCAGAATCAGTAACTATGGTGGCTACAGGACTGTTTCATGTAACCAGTGAAGAAATTGAAGAATGTTTTTACAAAGTAGATTTTGCAAAACCTGATTGTCCATGTCCACATTTCCTAAAGTTTAAGTTTCTGTGCAAATACTTTTGTGCCATCTTTTGTTTCTTCTCTGAATGGGGATTTGACAAATTAAATTTCACTTATAGGATTAATCCTCAATTTGTTTAGATGAAACATATGGGTTTGGTTCAAGAAGCAGTTATAGTACACAAACACTGCAGCACAGGGGTTACAGAATACTAGCAGCAATCTATAGCAAATGCATGGCTCAACATTTCTGAAACATTGAGCACTAATTTTGTAGCATGTAACAGGCAAGAGAGATCTGTAAGAACTTAATAAATCTGACTTATAATTGCAGTACTGAAACAGTTGCAAAAATGACTGAACACCTTGAAATCTCACAACATGATGTGAAGGTATCAAACCCAACAGGCAATGGACCTCCATTAGCAGTGGCGTCAACTTTTAAAAAGATAGAAACACATATTTCAGCAGTAATACCACACCTCCATTGGGTATATGTAATTCTGCAAGAGCAATTAATAGGTGCTAGGGGCAGAGGTGGGGGAGAGATTTGATCTGGCCTGCTTCTCAAGAAGTTATGAAAGGTTGATTGTTGTTGATAATTAATACAATATTTTAAGTTATTCGTTACTTTATCAGTTTATCTAGTGATTCTTCATTGACTCAATCACAAGTCGCCCCAGTGGTGTCACGTAAAAAATTTGCACCAGACAGGCCGAGCAGGATCCCAGCTGGGATCTTATGGCCAGAAATGCCACAAAAAATCAGCATAGAGTCAATGTTTTGCTTCATGTTAAAATTATCTGCAACAGAATACAAAAGTTTCAATTATGCTAGTACAAATAGTTGCTCATGCAATATGCAAACAATTCAGGTAAATTTATGCTCACTATGTTTAATTTTTGTAACTGACACTTTAAAAATTTGCAAGGGAATAGATTGTTGGTAAATAAATAGATCTTAAATTTTCATGCTACACAGATTATGAGCAACAACAATTTCTTTCTTATGATTTGATTTCAGCATTAAAGTCACAACCACCAACAATAAGAGAAATAATACAATTACTTAAAAACAATAACTCATCTGGAGAAGTGCATATATTTACTGCACCTGATACTATATCAGAAATATTCAATCAAATTTGGAAAACAGTTCACCATTAGTATGGACATCTGCACTAATACATCCACTATATATAAAAGAAGCAAACAGACGCTAACAACTATAGGAGACTCTCCCTCCTACCAGTGACCTACAGGCTCTTATCCAAGGCGTTTTTAAAAAGGGGCAGAAGACATACTCGACACAGACAATGAGGAGAGCATCAGGCACAATTTAGAAAGGGAAATTAATTTACAGAGGAATAAAAGTAGCAACTTAATATAGACCTATATTTACTTTTATGGACTTCAAAATCGCATAACAGTCAATTAACAGAAATGCACTGATTTATGTCAAACAAATTATAATTTGATAGTAAAACAACTAAAATAATTAAAGCAACTTTATGAAACAACTTCCAAAGAACACTGTGGGGGAGGGGGGAGAGATTGCAAAAACGTTTGAATTGAAGAAGTCACTTGTTGAGGGAGATTGTTTGTTACCTCCCTTTTCCCCCCGGTTTTTATAATACCAAATTAATAGTGAATTGCAGGACAGCATATACCCCGTCTTCAATTACGCTGTCAAGGAACACTTATTATTTACAGATGGATAAGAAAGGAAGTAATGAGATACCAACCAGGTGATCTGGAACTGCCGCCTCCTTGTCTTCATAATACTTAGGTCCAAGAATACATTTACGGTGACTTGTGCTTACTATAGAAGATGGAAATCCGTAAAATCGGATCTCAACGTTCCCGGACGTTCACGGAGTAAGAGTAGCAGATGCACTTCAACTGCGTAAGAAATATATCAACTTATTCTTGTACTTCGCAGTAGCCACACAATTTTCCGTCTTTATTAACGCTGAAATCTTTCAGCTTTTCTCTCATTGTGCTCTCATAGTAACTCGACATACTAAGAAAAGCGATTTAAAACAAGATAACTGTAACAACGTCTGAAGGAAACGCAAAACGCTAGAACAACGAATTGAAGGAGGCGCTACGCAGTACACAGTATCTCGAAATTCACAAAAGTCGATACTTGTCTACGTGGCCTCTTCGATACAGCATGTATACGTCATAATGACGTCACGCTGGCTCCCATAGTCGTGAACTTAAGCTCTCCCGGTATGTACCTACCATAGACCATGTTTATTTATGGTCTATGGGTATTACACTGTAACAGATCTTTGACAAAGATTTTTGTCAAAGATTTTATCCAAGATCTTTGACGAAACTACTTCACAGGAGCACATTACACTAGCGTAAAATATTTTGTCATAGTTGCTCTGAAAAGACTTCAAAATAGTCAATCGTCTGTATTATAGAACGTAATATTATGTTGCTCGGGAGTGCATTCCCTGCAAAGAATGAAAAATGGAAACAATTTTAGGTAAAACCGTGAATAGCGAGAGGAAAATACGAAAAGTGCTCGCACAAATGTACTTCATGAGCTACACTTCTAGAACAGAATAACCTAAATTGTTTAAGAACGTGTGAGCAAACATTTCAATTCGCCCACATATTTATAAATACTTCATCAAAATCGACGTTTCAGGAAACCCTAAAGCTGTGTCAATGGGTAAATAAGTTAACGTGTGTCATGAAGATGTCATGCTAAACATAACCTTGTTAGACACTTCACCATAATTGAGAAGACAGAATATTTTCGTAGTTCTTTCATGTTATGCTTCATTTTGGATTATGTGCTGCGGTAGACATTTTTATAGTTTACTGCAGTGTGACAGTTATTTTGCCTGATTTTCCGAAACATAAAATATCCGTCTAAATACATGGACTTGTGGTTAAATCACGAAAAGCATCGTGCAAAGCAAGAAAAAATACAGAGCTAATTAGTGCAGTATCTCATTACGCAAATTATTAATGCCTTTTCCGCGAAGATCGACCCATTTATATTCACATACAAAATCTATTCCAACAGGCAGTAAAATACACGAATCGTACAGGGTAGGCCTAAGAATTCACGTATTATTGCAGACACAAGTGAAGCAAAATGTAAATCACTTTAGGAGGAATTATGAGGTTAGGTTAGAGTACATATAAAAACATTTATTTCACTTATGCATCTCCATATATCCTTTGATACATATAATTTCTTCCTTATCATTATCCACAGTGAGCCACTTTGAATACAACTGACAGCAGTAGCTTTTTCTTTATACGATTCTAACCGTATATTTTAGTAAATGTGCATTGTATTAATAAATATTCCGCACACTTCTCACTTTGAAACGATCACTGTGGCAGAAGCGACACAACAAATTACGTTAATTTGTAGGTTAAAAGACGTCAAAGCAAGGAAAGACGCATGTATACAATGGCGAACTTTTATAAAAGCTAGGCTCTCTCGCTAACTTTTATCAAATATCTTTTATAAAAGAAATCTTTTATAAAAGATGACCCATTACACTGTCAAAGATTTGACCAAAGAGCTTTGATAAAAGATCTTTGACAAAGATCTTTTACAGCCTTAGCGTGCCAGCCATAGATATTATTATTTAGTTTCTTGCCAAATTCAAACATGGCTGCTAAGAAGCATTTAAAGAAAAAGAGAAGAAAATATGTTTCGATTCCGTTCCCATATCAGCCTACAACATCGAATATTGAATTAAATTCCAAGTCAAGAGGTAAGCAAGCAATTCTTTGTCACGTAATAACTGATGGAAACTCGTTTGCCAAATTTAAACATGGCGGACAATGCGAAATCGTGTGCAAAACATATGAATGTGCAGGCACGCTGCAATTCAATGCTCAGACACCAGAGTTATACATCCAGTTTGTATAGAGATCACTGCTTATGATACAAGGATCGCATTATAATAAGCAATTGAATGTATTAATTGCCGGTTTTCGTTGGAGTCACAGACATAATGTATGTCTGTAGTTGGAATATACAAATGTGTATACGACGCCAATTAAATGAGAGTACGTAACATTATAAACTTTAAAGAATGACAACGAATATCAGGTAACAAATGAAATTATAGAAATGTGACAAGAGAATAACTATCTGAGCGGTATAAAAAGTATCTAACAAACATAATGAGACTACCGCGAGAAAATTGGAGATTTGGCTGGAAGAATGCTAAATTGGAACATATAAAAATGTTCAAAAATTAAATCCCATAAATACATCACGTTGTAATTAATATTAATATTCATAAACTCTAACGGGAGTACCGCGGGAAATTGGGGGTTGAGAGTGGGAACAAATTAAATTGGAACAAAATAAAAAGCTAAAACATATTTGAGATAATATTATTGGTATCGCTATCTAGACTTGACGTATATAGGTCAAGTCCAGTTACCGATACCAGTCCTTTATACTTTATTGTGAACAAGAAAATATGAATAACTGGTATCGTTAACTAGACTTTACGTATATAGGTCAAGTCTAGATAGCGATACCAGGCCTTCATATTTTGTCATATACAAACAGTATACAAACGGATATATCGTAATTGGATACGCAGTTTCAATATGTGAAACAAAAATATGAAGGGCTGGTATCGCTATCTAGACTTGACCTATATAGGTCAAGTCTAGTTACCGATACCAGCCCTTCATATTTTATGGTTCACTAGTATTTATTAGGTATCGGTATCCGGACTTGACCTATATTGAACAAGTCCAGATACTGATACCAGTTCTTCATATTTTCTCGTTCACCAAAAGTATAGAGGACTGGTATCGGTAACTAGACTTGATCTATATAGGTCAAGTCTAGATAGCGATACCAGATCTTCATATGTTGTCAAGTATCCACCTATATGCAATATCTATATGTGAAAGGAAAATATGAAGGGTGGAATAGAGCTATATAGGTCAAGGCTAAGTACCGATAGCAGCCCTTAATATTTTCTAGTTCACCAGTAATTATTAGATAACACTATCTAAGCTTCACCTATATAAGTAAAGTCTATTTTTATTTCAAATATAGATCGTAAATATCGATGTCTAGACTTGACCTGTATTGGTATATATCTGAAAAAATTCTGATAGTTGGTATCGGAAACTAAAGGTGTCGATATCTGCACATGCCCTATAAAATTAGGTCTAGTTGCTAGTACCAAATCCTCGCACTTTTGTTTCACTTATATATGCCGCTCAGAATGATGCCCAAATCAGTTAAATTTTACTTACAGACGTGACAACGAAGGTTGTTAATGTTGGCAATCATGTGACTTCCACATTAGACAATCGTGCACAAATGAAATGTTTTGTTAGGAAATCGTCATTTTACGAGAACAGATGCGCATTTTATGATAATAACAATGATGTCTAACGAAATGTATTGTTTACAAAAAATCAAACTCAGGTATACAAACGGACGTACCGTAATTGGAATTAAAAAATATAGTTCAATTTTTCTAACGGAAATGAAATTATTATGCAAGGACTAAACAAAAAAAGGTATAAATCGCTATTGTAGCAATTAAGAAAATTAATAATAAGTAACACTACATATAAAAAATATCAAAATACACGTAACATAGCCATAATACTATTTACGCTCAAAAAACAAATGACAAAATTTAATACCTTCCATGCGTTTAATAATCATTATATTTTATATTTTAAACCTGTAAGAAATCATATATTAAAAGGGGTCTTCTATTATAAAAAATTCAAGAAATAGTTACATATACGTACATTCTCATGTAAGTATTATCTGTGGAACAGATTTATCACTGAAAATACAAATAGAAACGTTGATGGAAAATGACGTAATAAGTGACATCCTTGGTCAAAGCCGACGGGTGGTATCGGAGACTAGACTTGACCCAAACTATCTTGGTAAATGGTACAGATTTAGTGGGAATGACAATGTGTATGAAGTTGTGTCAATGCTAGACTTATGTCAACGAAAACTATTTTCATTTAAAGACTTGGCCAAAGTGGGAAAGAAATTGAAAATTAGTTTTGATGGAAACGAACCGTATCAGGAGTTTTCTGTTTTGAAGTCTGTAGTATCAAATCTTGATAGGAAGGAAACTAATTGTTGTAAAGTGTGGAGCGAGTTTTTTGAAAAAGCTGATGCACCAAACTTGTTCAATATAATTCAGCATGTCCTCGCAATTCCTGTCAGTAACGCGCATGTTGAACGAGTGTTTAGTGTAATGAGTGCATTATGGTCCGATGCTAGAAACAGAATGTCCGTTGAACTTATGAAAGCCGAGATATGTGTTCAGATGAATTTGAAAATGAGATGTGAAGATTTCTACAACGTGGCTCTTAAAAACAAGACTCTTCTGAATGCAGCGAGATCATCAACGAAATATGAATAATAAGGTATGTGCCTATAACTGTAATATTTTACTACTGTTATTTTTATTTGCATCGGTGTAGGTTCGATTAGAGGTAAACTAGTAATGGCAGCATTAGTAAGTGATTGGTGATCATATATAGTAATAGAAGTTAATTTTGTTGTGTTTGTAAAACTTGTGACCGTAATGATACACAAAGATCTTTTTGACGAAGTCTGCCCCCAATTATTCAAACGTACAATCAGAAAAAAATCAACTGTTTGATTGTCTTGTGGATGGCTACAATGCCCGCGGTGAACGAATGCGGCCGAGTTTAGGCACGTCTTTGCTGACCAAATTTGTTCCACTAACTAGTTTCGGTGATTACACCATTTTCAAAGCATAAAATATGGGGCAAGTTACATTGTATACATTTTGGTACCTCACGCTTTGAAAAACTTCTAATCTTATCCAGTTGACTCAAATATCTAATAAAAATTAAGACACCGTTAAAACACACTGCACTGCACTACGCTAGAAATTAGATGTTTTGTGCAGCTGGAGCTACGAAAATGTATATAATGTAACTTGCCCCATATTTTACGCTTTGAAAATGGTGTAATCACCGAAAATACTTAGAGAAACAAATTTGGTCAGCAAAGTGTACAAATATGCATTTTTCAAAATTTATTGCTGCGGAGGATCGCCTCACCAAAATGTATGAAGTATTTTTTAATTACACATTGGGCAAGGTGGATGCGTGAACGTAAATGGATCAATTTGTATTGTAAAAAGAAATGACAGGTTCTTAAGATATCATTGTCCAAATCTCAAGCAGTGCACTGTTATTTACTTATGTCACGACAGTGAAGTAATTTTCGCTAAGTACAACATAATGGAGAACGAAGCACCAGTCACTGGCCACTGCACTTCCCGGTCGAACCTGGCAACTGCGCTGCTAGCTGTCAGAGCTCAACTCTCGCCGTACGTAGTATAGCACTGTCGATCAATTCACTATACAGTTCGCGATCTTTGTTGATATCCTGTACTTCGGTGTGTAATGTTTTATTGATATTACATTAGAACGTCGATTATCCGAACTAATTGGGAAACGTGGGTGTTCAGAAACCAGGTTTATTCGAATAATCGAACTGTACAGTTTCATTTGCCAATAAGTACTTTACAGTAAATCTCTTTTAGTACAGTAATAATCTCGTATTTATCTCTCATAGAAAGGACAGCACTATTACGTTTAATCATTTTATGCCCTCAAGTTTACTTCTTTATGCGGCATCAAGTGGTTGTAACAGGGAGCAGACGGTAACTGTGCCCCTTCACATGGAGCCAGTGAGAAGCTCTTCTTGGTGGCACGCGATCCTTCACAGTGCGCGGAGCCGCATGTGAAGACCACCCCTAGCAATGTTCCACCGGGGGGGGGGGGGAGGAGGGATACTTGCTGGGAGGGAGGAGATTATTAGTTTTTTTTCTTTTAGAATTCACGTGTAATCCTGTTTGGGGGGGAGGGGAGTTGGTCGCAGTTCAAATGTTCAAATGTTTGTTAAGCTTATGAGACTTAACTTACAAACTACTTATGAACTACTTACAAACTAGGACGGCACAAATATCCATGCCCGAGGGGGGGATTCGAACCCCCGACCGTAGTGGCCGTACAGACCGTGACTGGAGTGCCTTAGTTCCCTCGGCCACCTCAGCCGGCTGGTCGCAGTTTGGGGGGGGGAGTCATTGGCCAAGGGGGAGGGGGGCACGTTTGGTCTCCGGGCCTGCCTCGAGTTCAATCTGGCAACCCTAGTGCTGCTAGATATATTTCTTTCATTTATCCACGAAATCTTCACTCTTACGTTTTTTATTTCATTTGTACCTCTTTTTGTGAAAGAAATTGACCATCATGTATGAAGTCCATGACTTCATTTCCATTAGGAGTCATCCTTAAATGGCATCACACAAATTTAGCGTTATTTGGAGCCACTCTTACCGTCCCTCATTGTCTCAGGTGGTCACATTTGTGTGACCCAGTGGTGGACTAAGGCTGTCGGAGACCCGGGCCGGCGGCAAAGCAAGACAAAACGAAGCCCCCGTCCACTTGCAAATACATGTATCATAAAAAAAGTAACTTTTGAGATTTGGTGGCCCCCCAGGATGAGAGGCCAGGGTGTTAAACCATACGATCTTTCGAGGTATTTGGAGGCTTCTATTTCTACTTCTACATGGGATACTCTGCAAATCACATTTAAGTGCCTGGCAGAGGGTTCATCGAACCACCAGTATACTATTTACCTCCCATTCCATTCTCGAATAGCGCGTGGGAAGAAAGAACACATGAATCTCTCCGTTCGAGCTCTGATTTCTCGTATTTTATTCTGTTGATCATTTCTACCTATGTAAGTGGGAGTCAACAATATATTTTCGCATTCGGAGGAGAATGTTGGCGATTTGAGTTTCGTAAGTAGCCCACGCCACAGTGATTGTTGTAATGATTCCCATCCCAGATCCTGTATCATTTCCGTAACGCTGTCTCCCCTGTATCATGACAATACGAAACGAGCTGCCCTTCTTTCGACTCTTTCGATGTCCTCTGTCAAACCCACCTGATAACTGCAGGCCCGGATCTAGAGGGGGGGGGGATAAAGGGTACAGTTGCCCCGGGCGGCAAATTTTGACCGACTTTTTTTTTAATTTACAGAATGTGTCTTTCTGGTATAATTTGATAAAATTAACTGACACAGAATTATTAAAAGTAAAATGACTGCAAGAAATACTGAAATCATTTTATAAAACTAAAATTCCTGGTTGCTGACTTCAGTGTTGCCCTGACACAAGTACTTCAGCTAACCAAACTTTAAAAATCTACTAGATATTAGTCAGAATGAGGGAGATGTTTCCGTTATTGCATAAATCAAATGCACAATGTTTATTAATTTGCATAGATTTCCTTTTTCATATAAATGAATATTCATATTTCATATCCAGGTAAGTATTTCAGATGCGTACACTTCTTATTGAAAGTCAAAAGCATTAAGGATCTAGAGTCTTCTCTCAGTAGCGGTGGAATTGATTGACATCTACACAGGATACTCTGTAAATCATATTTAACTGCCTGACAGAGGGGTCATCGGATCACTTTTATGCTATTTATCTCCCATTCCATTCTCGAATAGCGCGTGGGAAGAAAGAACATCTGAATCTCTCTGTTCGAGCTCTGATTTCACGTATTTATTCAGATGATCTTTTCTACTTATGTAAGTGGGAGGCAACAATATATTTTCGCATTCGGAGGAGAATATTGACGATTTTAGTTTCGTAAGTAGCCCACGACACAGCGATAAACGTCTTTGTTCTAATGATTCCCATCCTAGATCTTGTATCATTTCCGTGACGCTGTCTCCCCTGTATCACGACAATACAAAACAAGCTGCCCTTCTTTCAACTCTTTCGATGTCCTCCGACAAACCCACCTGATCAGTATCGCACACTGGGCAGCAAGACCAGATAAAACAGGAGGAATCTTACAGTATTATTGATGCTAATCTCTTTCTAGCTAAGCAAGGAAGTCCTTTTAGGGGAACAAAAGAAGATGGTGATTCTGGTAATCCACATAGTGGCAAATTTCTAAATACAATTGATCTCATATCATACTATAGTGTCTCCCTTCCTCTGCGTATTGAACGCCACAACAAAGGCCAGATTAACTATTTTTACAAAATGTGCAAGATGAATTCCGTGACTTGATTGCTGACAAAATAAAACAAGATATAATTAAAGATATTTTAGGTGCTAAATACTTTTCACTGATGTTTGACTGCACTCCAGATATCAGCCACTATGCGCAGATGACACAAGTAATTCGGTATGTCAAGTTGAATGACTCAGAGGTTGTGGAAAGTTGTACTGACTTTTTTACAGTTACAGACAAAACAGGAGAAGGCCTTAGTCAAGAGATACTACAAGAATTTGAACAAGATGGGTTGAACGTTAAATACTGCAGGGGGCAGTCTCATGACAATGGGGCAAACAGGGCTGGAAAGTACAAAGGGGTCCAGTCAAGAATACTTCAGAAGAATGAACTGGCCTATTTCGTACCATGTGCTGCTCACAAATTTAGTGGGAGCAAATTCAGCAGACATTTAGCAAGACTAGATAATCTGCAAGGGTAGATGCGGTTGAAGCTGTTTAATAGCATTTTCATAAAGTTTTGAAGGCCCTGGAAGAAACTGAAACTTATAAATTGTCAACACCAGAAGCAAAATCAGAGACAAGATTCTATTTTAAAAAATATGAGAAAACTCAAATTCAATACTTTAACTTGTTTCTGGTATGCAATATTAAAATAAATTGCTCATGTTAATTAGTTTCTGCGAAGTTAATACTTTACAATTGAAAAAGCTGTTCGAAATTTTCAAGGACTTTTGGGCTTTCTCAAAACTTCCCGGGATTTTTGTACCTCTGAAGCTATTTCTGAGGTCAAAGTGCTAGCAGAAAATAATGAGGTATCAACGATATTCTCCGAAAAAAGGATTCAAAGAAAGAAGAAAATGGCCGATGAGCTTTTTGAGGATGAAGTATCCAACATTCACAGAAAAGTAAGGAATAATTGACAGAGCTTAGTACCAGGTTTCCCACACTTGAGAAAACTGGTGCAAAAATTAGTTTTCTGTGTGGTGTGCAAATTCGAGAAATGGAAGTGGAGGACTTGAAGGCCAAGGCAGCGGAACTGGCATAAGATCTTAGCGAGGAAGAACTTGAAGTTTCAGACAACATGTGCAGGCAGTAGTCAGAGCCTTGCAAGATTCCACTGCATCATCAACATTAAGTTTAATTTATAGAAATAAATTGCTAGAGAGGTATCCCAACCTTACTACAGCATTAAAATATATCTTACCATTGTAGTTTCTGTGTCGTCTGGAGAAAGAAGTTTCAGCAATCTGAAACTAATTAAATACACTTGAGGAGCACTACTGCGTAAAAAATCTGAGTATAATATCCATAGAGCACAAACAAGCTGATTCTCTAAACTGTTATGATATCAAAAACAGTTTTGCAGCAAAAAAAGCTCGAAAAGCGAAATTATGAATTGATTTTTGTACGATGAGTAATCTTGCAGTATTTTCTTGTGTATTAAAATTGTTCTGTTTTCCTTTGATCTTAATTCAGTGAATAAAATAAGTTCATGTTGTGAGATTGTGACTTTTATTTAGAAATATGTAACCCAATTAGCGTCAAAAAGTCGATTCTTAAGGAGGGGAGGGGGAAAGAAGGGGTGGCAAATTTAAGCTTGACCCCCTTGGCAAATGTCCTAGATCCGGCCCTGCTGATAAGGATCCCACACTGGGCATCAATACTCCAAAAATGGACGGACAAGCGTAGTGTACGCAGATTCTTTAGTAGTTCTGTTGCATGTTTTAAGGGTTCTGACAATAAAACGCAATCTCTGGTTCGCCTTTCCCACGACGTTATCTACGTGTTCTTTCCAATTTAAGTCTGTAGTAATAGTAATTCCTAGGTATTTAGTGGAGTTTATGGCCTTCACTTTTGATTGGTTTATCTTGTAAAAAAAAGTTTAACGGATTTCTTTTCGTACTCATGTGGACGACTTCACACTTCTCATTATTTAGAGTCAACTGCCAATTTTTACACCATACTGATATCTCATTCAGATCGTTCTGCAGTTGGTTTTGATCTTCAGATGATTTTACTGGACGGTAAATGACGGCGTCATCTGCAAACAACCTAAGAGAGCTACTTAGATTCCCCTAAATCGTTTATGTAAATAAGGAGCAGCAGAGGACCAATAACACTACCTTGTGGAACGCCCGATATCACCTCCGTTCTGTATTAGTCGATGCCTTACCATCGATTAGTACGAACTGTGTCCTCTCTGACAGGAAATCCCCTATCCAGTCGCAAATTTGGGGTGATATACCATAACCACACAATTTGATTAAAAGCCGTTTGTGAGGTACGGTGTCAAAAGCCTTCTGGAAATCAAGAAATACGGAATCGATTTGCGAACCCTTGTCGATAGCATCCATCACTTTGTGTGTATAAAGAGCTAGTTGTGTTTCGTATGAACGATATTTTCTAAATCCGTGTTGACCTTGGCTCAATAGATCGTTCTGTTCGAGATAATTCATAATATTTGAATACAGGATATGTTCCAAAACTCTGCTGCAAATTGACGTAATTGAAATAGGCATGTAGTTTAGTGGGTTACTCTTACTGCCTTTCTCAAATATAGGTGTGACCTGTACAACTTTCCAATCTTTTGGTACAGATCCTTCTTTGAGAGAGCGGGTGTAATATCGCTGTTAAGTAAGGAGCTATCGCTTCAGCATAATCAGATAGAAATCTAATGTGTATACAATCCGGACCAGAAGACTTGTTCTTGTTAAGTGATTTTAGTTGCTGCATTACTCCGATGATATCTACTTCTACGTTACTCATTACAGCCTCTGTTCGTAATTCGAAATCTGGAATATTGGTTTCATCTTCTTTGGTGAATGAGTTTCTAAAAGCTATGTTTAGTAACTCTGCTTTAGTAGCTCTAGCATCGGCAGGATCGCCATTACTATCACGTAGTGAGGGTATTGTTTGTGTTTTGCCCCTAGTATATTTAACGTATGACCAAAATCTCTTTGGGTTTTCAGTCAAATTTCGAGAAAGAGTTTCGTTCTGATAAGTATTGTAGGCCCAAGACGAGAGGCCTGGGGCAGTCGTGAGTTCATAAACTTTGTGCACCCATTCCCTTAAGGCCAATTCACACTGTCCGTCACGTCAACGTCACATCACGGCACCATCACGTCAAGTTGTATTCACACTGTCCCACAGTGTCCCGTCACGTCAATTCGCCCATCTAAATACATGATGTTTGTTGTAAGTGAGGTTATGAGTGGCGATCTGTTATGTAGAAAGTCATAGTTTAATACTGGAATTGAGGGAACAACAACGCTATATGTTACTGACGACCGAAGAAAACTTTACAATGTATGTTTTTGGCTAATTTACTGGGAACTGAAACGACATTTCAAAACATCAAAATCTAAGGTTCGGTCGAAGAGCTGCATGGATGCAGATCCTGCAGCAGCAATGCAGGCACTACTGCGCATGCACTGCGAAGATGACGTCACGTGCCGTGCATGCTGCCGGAGCTCTACGAACACTAACCTGCAGCCTGCAGTTTGCGTATTACGTGTGTGCTCACTTGTTCTGTGTAGCATAAGAGAGCGATTTATTGTGTCAGCGTCTAAAGTAAATTACTTTCTTACGTTTAAGGAATTGAAGTGTTTGTGTAATAGTTTGTGTATTTCCGTGTAATCCAGTTTGAAAATTTCCATATTAAATATTCCTTTATTTGCAGGCGCAGAATTTTTAAAGTTCCAACCTCCCGCATCCGCACCTACTCTTGTACCTGTACAGTTACCTGCACAAGAATAGGAACCACCTACACAGGAATCGGTGTGGAGCACGGACGCAACATTAGCGTTAATAGAGTTTTACTAGAATAATAAAGAAACACCTGACAATGTTCAACAAATTCATCTTCTGAATACTGCGAAATCACATATTCACTTTTCTGCATTTTATTTCGGCGCAAAATTTAATCGAAATCGTCATCACTGGACACAAAATCTGAATAGCTCAACCTTTTGGACCAAATCAAATGTTCAAATGTCTGTAAATCTATCGGACCAAACTGCGTGGTCATCAGTCCGTTGCTTACAAACTATTTAAACCTAGGTAAACTAACCTATGGACAAACACATACACCCATGCCCAAGGGAGGACTCGAACCTCCACGGCGAGCAACCGCGCGCTCTGCAGTGAAGTGCTTTAGACCGCTCGGCTACTCCACCGCGACCATTTGGAACAAATGGAATTGGTAAATGCTCTTGTAAGTATATTTGGTTAAAATCGAGTATATTACGTAATCCAGCTTATGCTGAATGCAATTAAAGACATTTGTTTCACACTAGACGTATTTCGCTTTTTATTTTAAAAGCATCTTCAGTGGTCTGTAAATAATGTGAAAGTTTGTTTTATATTCATAGACTGAAAACAGTTTTTAAAAAAAACTTTATGCACATTAGGCCTATGTGTTGTTAAATTTATATACGGTCTGCTCACGGTGTTGTCTCTTCTTCACATCTCACTACTGTTTTTCCGACTTGTTGGCTGTTTTGGTTGGTTCCTGACGTTTGTTTTTCGGTTTGTACGGCACTTTTCGCCTGTTTTTGTGGTGTTTGTTCCGTTTCATTTATTATCACTTCAGTTCAAACAGGCGAAAAGTTCAATTCCGCACACTACCGAAAAATGCACGTCAGGAACCAAACAACAAGACGGAAAACAGTAGGCCTAGTGAGATGTAAAGAAGAGACAACACCTTGAGAAGATCGAATATCAATTTAAAAACGCATGGGACTAACGTGCACAAAGTTGTTTTTTAAAACTGTTTTTAATCTATTTAGACAAAACAAACTGTACAACCTTTATATCATTTACAGTCCACTGAAGATGCTTTTAAAATAAAAAGCGAAACGCGTCTGGTGTAAAACAAATGTGTTTAATTTCAGTCTGCATAAGACGAATTACATAGACAATTTTGCTCTTCTAATTTTTAGAGGCGGTTTCATACAAACAGATATAATACTTATAAAATAGAATACTAATACATCAATATACATAAACAAATAACGAACTTCCTTTACAAACAGTAGAAGAAACGCAGAACAACAGAAGTAACATATAGTACACTTATGTACTACAACGCTGTGGACTTCCGAAAACTTTACAAAGGCGCTTCTTACACCCCCACTACAAGCCTGAGATTTATGCACATGCGTGAGTCTGGCTGCATGAGCTGCAGGGGAAATTTCCTCCTGCTGCTCCTGCCTGCATGAGCTGCAGGCCTACAGCTCTTCGAACAGCCGGCAGACTGCAGGAGCGGCGCCTGCAGCTCTTCAAACACGATTTTTCGTACTGCGCATGTGCTGCAGCATGAATGCAGCTCTTCAAACGAACCTTCTGGCTACCGCGCATGCGCAGCAACAAAGTTCCCTTTTGAAGAGAGTCTGGCCCAGCGATCACAGAATAACATACCGAAGCCTTACAATGTAATACAATGTAAGCGCTTCTTACACCCCCACTACAAGCCTGAGAGTTATGCACATGCGTGAGTCTGGCTGCATGAGCTGCAGGGGAAATTTCACATGCGTCTAGCCCCCAGATTATACCGCCGGAAACGTCCAGAGATAAAAATGAGAATTTCCTGGCGATGCCGATAGATGTCACTCCGGATCTGTCACGTGATCTGCAGCTGACAGCTGTTATGTGTTAAATGAAAACAAACGGAGGATTGGCGGACTTGCATAGCTCGCCTGTAAAATAATCTCATTTTCTTCAGTGTCACAATAGTTGTTATTCTGCTTACAACAATGTAACCGCAGGTTGTGTACGCATTAGGCGAACGTGGAATAAAGTTTTACAATGTATTTTACGCGTTTGTCTCAGTTCGAACACATTATTTGAGGATGCGGTGCAGCCGAACGCTGGATGGTAGGGGTCATTTTTCTTTTTTCCACCATCTGATTTGCGACAAAGAAATTGTTTATGTTTCTTTTTAGCCCAAACAAGAAGTTAGAGAAATGCTGGTAAACTCTAAGACATATATTACGGCAAATTGAAAGACGTGGAAATTGAATTTCTAAAAATCAAACCATCGTCAAGTCACGTGAAATTAATACACTTACACTTTATACCTTATGACTGCAAACAAAACAATTCTCTTACACGTGATAATGTGCTCACAAAGTAAAGTGAAATGTTATGAGTGTGCCATTTCCTAAACGTGAATACGTTGAGTATTTTACTATAATTCTTGATTTGTGTGATGGCAACATTTGAGATGTGTTTGAAAATCTCCAGTTTACCAGCGTTTTCAGAAACGAGGAGAGAAACTTTAACTATCAAGTTGTAACATAGCAGTATCTAGGATCCACATTTGTAATAGTGTTGTCACACTGTTCTCACATTGTGGAATACAACACCAAATGTCAACCTCACACTGAAGTGGTACAGCCTCTTTCTCACCAATGAGACTGAGGATCCAACACTGCATGTTGTTAGCAGATATCATCAATCTGCCAACAACCTTTGTAACAATAGGAGCAGAAAGATGTGAAAATGAGTGTGCAAGATAAGTCGGCAAAGGGCAATGGTATGGTGATTCATGAGGTAACAGAAAGCACTTCATGATGTTTATAGCACATGTAATTATTCCATTTCACTTTTTATTAGCAAATCTACCTTTGCAAAAAGACTTGGCATATAAAGAAGGCCTCCATCCAAATTTCCAGACAATATCATAAGGTAGACAACAGATAAAGCCAACATTCTAAAGATCAGAATGTTACGAGTTTGAATGTAACAGTCAAACTAGAAAACCTTAAAAGGAAGTGGTCAGATTGAAGTTTGATACTACAGGGCTGAGTGAAGTAAAATGGTGAGATAAGGCAGATTGTTGAGAGGGGAGTAATTTTGTACGTGTAGGCAAACAGGAAAATTGGGTTTATGGGAAATGAATGAAAGAAGACAGTGACTTTTTATTATCTGCATTAAGTTTCAGCAAGCACTGTTTTGTGAACCAAATGGAAAGCATTTATTATTGGAAAAGATAAGGAAACACTTGTAGATACCAGATGGACCACATGTTCATAAGTCCTAGATATAAAAACTGTAAACTTTTTAAGGGTCAGATATTAATTTAAGAATAAAGGGAGACCAGATTACGGGGATGTGCCTCTCTTTGAGTTTGCAGCCGGATAACTATGTCCAATGGGCACAATGTTTCAGCAATTGAACCTGTTGCTATCGTCACCGTCTCCTGTTGACAGTGCTGGCTTTTTGTCTGCATTACTCCCCATTTGGCTTCCAGCACTTGGAGTGGGAAGTATGCTCGTGATCCATCCTGGGTTCAATGCTGGGGATATGCCCAAGCCATGGCTCAACCATTGGTGCTCCATCTGCCTCACTGGGTAGTTTGTTGTGTTTGCACTGCTATCCACTGTGTTTCCTGATTTTAGAAGTAGCAGGCTCCTATGCCTTGCTAAGACTGGAAACAAGTTGTTCTTCACACTTATCTCAATAGATTCATTAATGACATACTGGTAATCCAATTAATTTGGTGTTTGTGCCAAACTCTTGATACGGTTATTCTTCATGTTTCTCTTTTAAAGAAGAATCTTTATTCACTGTAAACCATTTTACAATGATATTGGCTTCATCATTTTTACAATAAATATACACTGTATAAGGCACAATGAATACTATTGAACATAAGATTAATAGGGTTTACACAGCATACAATAATAGGCTCACCTGTAAACGGGGATACCACCAGTCAGCTTTGACCCATGACATCATCGCTGCGCAGTAGTTTTGAGGTGCATGCATGTTTGTAAAAGGCAGCAGTCATTATGCGGTGGTTGCGTTAAAGACGATTGTTTGTTTACAAAGAAAACATTAATATTCTGTGTTTAAAAAGTGATCTGTAGCATCTCTTTGATTAGGTGTAGGTTAACCGAGAGATTTTTTTTTCATATGTGAGCGCCGAAGGTGCAAATTTTTGAGCCAAGACGTGTGATTGATGGCACATTCTGTTATCTGTAATAACTACAGATTATTTGTATCTACAATACAGAAGTATTAAGATATCCCCTATACTGGTTTTCTGACATCTTGACGGCGTCATGGGTCAAGGAAGTCGGGTGGTATCCCAGTCTACAGTTATGCCATTGCTCTTATGACTTAAAGAAGGGGGGGTGCAGTTGCATCGTAAAATGACTTTTTATCTGTCGTTTTGGGTGAGGTGGGTGTTTCGTATCCTGAATTTTGAGGTTCGATACCAGTTTTGTGTTATTTCGAGGCTGTAGTGACAGTTTCATATTCCAAATTTGATTTGAGGTGTGATATAAGATGTGTCCGATATCACTTCCTCGGTTTTTAGTTTTGGGGTAATTTGGTATCCCAAACTATATTTAAGGTGTAATAAAAGTCAATTGAAGTGTCCGATACCACTTTTCTATATTTTGTTGCTGTGAGGATCGTTTGGTGTCCTGAGTTTGATATGGTCAATTGATGTGTTCTGTACCAGTTTTCTCGGTTTTGCATTTTGGGCTTCAGTTGGTATCCTGAGTTTCATTTGAGGTGTAATAGAGGTCAATTGAGGTTTACGAAACCTTTTTCATTTTTTCGGTGTTTTTTTTATGGGTTCTTTTATGGAACACTGTTTTTTGTCTGGTATGTTGTCGTTTTTCCGCTTAGACTGTCCCCGCCCAAAACCCCCACATTACCGCATTTGTCCCGTTAGGATCATTTTATTGATTTTTAGGCAATTTTCGCATGTTTATATGGGCTTTTTTTCGGTTGTTGCAAGATTGTTTTGGTCACAATATTGGATACGAGTACATATGTCATTGCCGCCAAGTTGATGACGTCATTGGTCAAAGCTGACAGGTGGTATCCCAGTCTTCAGTTATGCCCAATAATACAATTGAAAGCAACATTTTTCTACAAACTAATATAATCATCTGGTAAACCGAAGTATTCTTTAATATTATAAAAAGGATTATTCATTAACCAGTTGTATACATTGTTTTCAAAAGTATTTATACCCATGGCCCAAGCGAAGGTTCTGTAACTTATTAAAGATTCTGATAGCATTCACTTCGTGACAGCTCTCAGTCATTGTTAATCTATGCCTAGGTATATCTAACTTAGACTTAACCCTGGTTTTGTGGTCATGAACCGTCTTGTAACAAGTTCTGACATATTGTTTTTAATATAGAGTCCTGAAACATAGATATATAAATTCAAACTAGTGAGTATTTTGAGGCTGGTGAAGAGTGGGCGACAGTGCTCCAATCAATCTTTCTTTCACATTAAACACAAAACTTTCTTTTGTATTTTTAATATTTCAACTACTGCTGATTTGTGGGATTTTAGTAGCTTTGTGTGGCATTGGTGTTCAATACAAGCCTGTTTGTTGTTGTGGTTTTATGCAGCTCTCCACACTACCCTGTCCTGTGCAAGTGTCTTCATCTGAGAATAAGTTCGTCAACCTACATCCTTTTGAATCTGCTTACTGTATTCGTCCCTTGGTCTCCCTCTACCTCAGACACTTCCTCTAAAGCTAAGTTGACGTGTCCAACCAATCTATCCCTCTCTTAGTCAGGGTATGGCAGAAACTCCGTTTATCCCCAGTTCTGTTAAGCACCTCATTAGTTACATGATCCACCCATTTAATTTTCATCATTCGTCTGTAGCATCACATTTCAAAAGATTCTATCATTATTGTCCATGTTTCATTCCCATACAATGCTACACTCCAGACAAATGCTTTCAGAAAGGACTTCCTAACATTTAATTTTGCTTCTTCAAAAACGCTTTTCTCTCCATAGCCATTCTGCATTTATATCTTCTTTACTATGGCTACCCAAATAACAAAATTCATCTACTACTTTTATTGTCTCATACCTAATCTAATTCCTTCAGCATTGCCTGATTTTCTGACATTACATTCCATTACCTTCGTTTTACTCTTGCTAATGTTCATCTTATATCTTCCTTTCAAGACACTGTCCATCCCATTAAATTGCTCTTCCAGATCTTTTGCGGTCTATGACAGAATTACTATGTCATCGGCAAACCACAATGTTTTTATTTCTCCTCCCTGTACTTAAATTCCCTCTCCAAATTTCTCCTTAGATTCCTTCATTGCCAGCTCAATATACAGATTGAACAACATTGGGGAAAGGCTACAACCCTGTTTATTCCCTTCCCAACCTCTGCTTCCCTTTCTTGCCCTTCGACTCTAATAACCGCTGTCTGGTTTTTGTATAGGTTGATGTAACTCTTCGCTCCCTATATTTTTACCGCTGCTGGCTTCAGAATTTGGAAGAGTGTATTCCAGTCGACATTCTCAAAAGCTTTCTCCAAATCGACAAACGCTAAAAACATAGGTTTCCTTTTCCTTAGCCTATCTTCTAAGATAAGTCGTAATGTGAGTATTGCCTCCCGTGTTCCTACATTTCTCCTAAATCCAAACTGATCTTCCCCAAGGTCGGATTCCACGTTTTTCCATTTGTCTGTAAATAATTCGTGCTAGTATTTTGCAACCATGACAATTAAGTCCAGTATATCCTGTTATCCAGGGATTTCTAGTAGGTCTTGTCCTACCTATATGATCCTCTGTAGCTTTCACTACCCTATCCCCCAGAGCTACCCATTCTTCTACTGTATTACTTACCCCCATTTCAGCCAAACCTTGCCTAATGCTCCATCTGAAACTCTCAACCACCTCTTGTTCCTTCAATTTGTGCAGGTTCCATCTCCTAACTTTTCTACCTTTCTGCAGTCTAAAGTTTTAATCTGCAGTTCATAACCAATAAGTTATGGTCAGAGTCTATAGCTGCCCCTGGTTGTGCCTTAGTTTAAAACCAGGTTCCTCAATATATTCCTTACCATTATAAAGTCTACCTGTGTCTCCTGGTCTCTTCCACTTCTTTCATGATGTTTAAACCAAGTGTTGGTGATCATTAAATTGTGCTCTGCAGAAAATTCTACCAAGCAATCTCCTCTTTCATTCTTTTCCCCAGTCCCTATTCACCTACATTTCCTTCTCTTCCTTTTCCTGCTGCCAAGTTCCAATCCTCCACCACAATCAAGTTTTCGTCTCCCTTAATTTTCTGAATATTTCTTTCATCTCCTCATACATTTCTTCGATGTCCTCGTCATTGGTAGAGCTAGTTGACATATAAACTTTTACTATTATGGTTGGTGATGGTTGTGTGTCTGTCTTTCCTATAATACATTCACTATGCTGTCCATAGCAACTTACCTGCATTCCTATTTTCTTATTTATTATCAGACCTACTCCTGCATTACCACCAACTGATTTCTTGTTTCCAAGCCACAGAAGTAGATGACCAATAGAGATGACAAGCTCAGACCAACAAAACTTTGTGTGCATTAGTGTAACTAGCTAACCAGTACTTGTCAGAGTATATCTTTAATAATATTTATGTTGTCACTGGCTTATGAGGCAAGGATGGCACATTTTCATATATTATGAATTGACCCAGTTCTTGAGGCTCATTTATGCACTTGTCTATTTAATTAGGCAATATGTAGTGGCCGAGTTAATTTTGCATACTTTGTCCTTGTTGGCTGGTGGGGTTAACATAAGAGACAATGCATGCAGAGCAAGTAAATGTCATTGCACAAAGGTAATTGATCACACCAACATGGTGTCCTATATCTCACTACGTAAACCATCTTTCACTGAAAGAACCCTGCCAAGTCAAGGGAGGTCATTCACTTCTTCACTTGCAATAATTACCTGTTGCCTAATATATTTGTTTCTTTATCCAATAAATTTGTGGAAAACTCTAACAAGAGATACGTGAGTATTGTATATTTAATAACAGATCGTGTCCAACACTTACCTCAGCTCAGTATTGCCGACAGTGATTAAAAAAAAAAAAAGGTGGCCGAAAGCACACCATTTGTCACACATTTCATGCTCTCCCTTCACACCACTCATCTTACTTCAACCGATTTCACTTTTGTGGTAGCTACACTATTATTTATGTGACTTGCTCAATTAGGTGTGTACATTTACTGTATATATTACCAAATTTTGTTGAGTCTTGGAATCTTCGCTTGGAATTTATACATTCACTGATTAGTACATTTAATCAAATATTTGTGAAATGTAACCGCAAGTACCAATTTCATCAATGAAAGCTGTAAAGGAGGCAAATACATTTAATTGTGACATTGAAATTTGTGTCAGACTGGGACTCATACCCAGACTTACTACTTATCTCAAGTGGTAGCCGTACCTTTCAGCTACCAGAGAACACTTCCAAGATCAACCCAAACTTCCACAGGTCACACAATGTCTAATGATCTCTTTCTTGCTTGTACACAACTTCCTACATAGTGGAGAAAAGTTATTTCAACCAATCTAGGTGTGAAACACCAATTTGTTTGTCTGAAGAAAGTATATCATTGGTGACAAGAAATATTTGTGGCCTAGAATGAACATCCATCACAGTTACACTGTAACTTTCACAGCCACAATACAACACTTCAAATGTACACATTGTCTTTTTTTATGGTGTACAGAGTAGTGTAAGGTCTCTACCAACCAGCAGCCAAGCAGAGTATGTTCAACATAGGAAATTTTAGTTTTCCCACCAAGAAGTGATATGTAAAACAAATAGTTTGTTTTCATAGATCTTCTGACTATGCTCTCTAGCCAATCAATAGGGAATGTTTAGAATCATGGACTTCGTTAAGCCATATTAGGACAATATTTTAGTGGTTGTTGGGGTCAGCAATATCTTTGAAATAGTTGCTTATTTTTACTTCACAATGTTTGTAACAGTAACAGACATTTAAAGTGCAACTTACTGGTCACAGTATGTAAGACATTCCATCGTGCCACATCTGAAGTACAGCGTGCAGCCAGTCATACCCACATTAACTATATAGACAGGTGTACAGTTATATTCCTATTTTCTGTAAAAATGCAGTTACTGAGAATTAAACCTCAAAGGCATATACAGACATTACACGATGAATCAACTAACAATGCACAAGCAGAGAACCTTAACTGAATTCTTAATAAGCTATTTGAAGCCTTTGAATAAGCATAATAAGCTAACTCATTGACAAAATTACATCTAGTAGTCTAAGAGACCATTCGAATATTGTCCTTTCCGAAATAGTGGTACACTGAAATGTTTATTTTTGTGCATATAAATTCTTCCACACGTTTTAACTACACACAAATCATCCATAGCCTTGATGCTTAGAATGCACAAGACCTACTTGCTTTTAAGGGTTGTCGACACACACAGACACACACAAATGTATAAAAGCGTCCAAACGTGAAATTCTCGATCAGCGGCATGGGTAGCGTCGCAGTGTGTCCGTAGCAGTGTTAGGTTGGCAACATAGTACATTTCGAGTAGCCTATGGCGTGTATGATAATTCAATTACTGACTGAATAAGGGTACATCAATGAATATTATTTTTACAAGTATGTCATGATTTTAAGGGTTGTGGTTAGGCAGGAACTAAAGAGTAGAGATTAAATTGTTGCAAGCGTTTTACCAAATGTGAACATTGAAAAAATTATTGTTCTTATCATTTCAGATAGAAAAACACATTTCTATTTATATAACAATAAAGTGTTACATCTGAACAGAAAGACAGTGCATGTGGAGAAGCGTGGTTTTGTAGGGTGTGACCTACATTTGAAGGCTGTGATTCATTTCAAAAATAAAATCATTCAAGCGGGATATTAACAAAGTCATTTTCACACCTTGTAAACATTGTATGGCACCATTCGTCCCAGCATCCACAGCAACTGTTGCCAACAAGCTTCATGTCACAAATACATTAGGCCATGCTGCTAATCGAGACTTACCGTGTCCAAAACAGGTTGGTGGTTATGCAAGCGTCCAAATAATGAATACAAAAGATTTTTTTCATTTCTTTATTTATGGTCGGTGAAATGTTGGTATAAAGCCTCCTAAGGACGTCCTCTTTCAACATCTAGGAGGGCACTACTTTTTTTTTTTCTGGGGGAAGAGGCTCCCACAGGCTTAGACCACATACACCTATGGTACGGAGAAACCCCCAACATTTATTTCATTTGCCTAAGGCATTAAACATCATTTAACAAGGCATAAAACTGCAACTTTATACAGTGACTTATCCTACAACCTTTTGCTTTCTGCTTCAAGGGAAGGCATTTTGGAGCTGTCAACACTGTAGCAAACTGGACCTGTAATAAAATAAAAGTTGTTATGATAAAAACTTATGAAACTCAAACAGTCACAGCCCTAGAATGAGATACTTTGCTGAATTGACAGTAAAATTTTACGACACTTCTTGCTGGGCTCCAATGCTTATGTTGGCAACAGATGAACAACGAATTGTAGAATTGGGTTAATATTTTTCTTGAGGCACTGAGTAAATGTTATTGCTACTCATTTCATTCGCAGCAAAATTAATATTGTAGGCCTACCTGTTCTTGTTGACAGGTTCTTGTATGTTGTCACGAAAAAAACATTTATTGGTGATCTGAGCTGTCTTCATTACCATTGGTGCCAACATAACCACTTCAGCCCGAAGAGAAGCATCCTACAATTTAACCGAATTGACAAACCTTTTTTGCCTTGTGCTTCTGCTTCAAAGCAGATCTAGCTCCTCGTGGTACATAACCACTTCCTCCAACAGGGGACACAAGTGACAGCTAAACTGCAAAGTCTGTTGCCCAAGCTCTGCAAATGTTGGCAACACCACAGCAGTCTACCATAGAGCAGGTATAAGTTTAATTTATTTTTTATCTGCACTAAACGGTGATCATTTTAAGTGAAAGTTAGATTAGGTATAGGTTAAACAAGAAGTTTCCCCCCCCCCCCCCCCAGTATGCGAGGGCGCGTAGCGCCCGAATCTCCAGCCAAGAAACAATCTATTTACAGTTGCCAACATACGTACCATACTAAAAACAAGGTCAACAGACTCTGCAGATTTACCCAAGTGACACTATAAAGAAGTAATACGGTCACGAGACAAACTGACACCTCTTTGTTAAAAAGAGGCAAAAATTGGTTTACACTGTTTTAACAAACCTTTTGTATTGCAGTTTTCTTTCAAAACAGACGTTAACTCTTGATGTGAAATAATCACTTCCACCAGCAATAGGACAGACAACTGGTACTATAAAAAAAGAAATATAGTTATGAGAGAAACTGACATATGCAGACACTGTTCAAGAATGGCTACTGTCCTAGAATGAGGCATCAATTCTACCATACTGTCTTTTTTTTTAAAAAAAAAAAAAAAAAAAAAAAAAAAAAAAAAAACTACTTTGTTCTGTTTCAAAAAAGTTTGACCTCTTATTTGAATTATATCACTATCCCCATCAACCGTGCACACAGTAGACCCTACAACCAAAACAGTAAAGACTGAGTTAGTATGATGAACCTTTACACATTGATGCATCCATAATATATTAATAATACACAATATCTTCTCCAATTTGATTATGCTGAATTCCCAGACAGAATTAAAACAATAATAGAACCCTTTACAGCATTGATACAGGTCACACAAGATAATCCAACAAGGAGTCTACAGCAATATGGGTCACCCTACCTTTATGAAATTCATATCTAATTGGCCATATATTAAATGAAGACAAAATGGATGTTTCATGTTTGTGTGTTCCCTTTTCTTTGTTAGTGAGAAATCTTCAAATGGAAATTTTGCCCCGTAAAAAGACAAATCCATCCAAGTTTCTACTTGACAAAAAGACAGCTTTTATGAGATACTTAAATGAGTGCTATAATAACCAACATGGCACCAACAATAAAGCAATTTAATGGCGACTGGTAGACGTTTTATTTATTCTTTTGCCAATAGTCATTTCCTTGAACAATCCCAAAGATTGCAGTGATCTGTAAATACTGTGATAGTTTGAAAACAATTTACCTGAAGAAGCAACATAGCTGTGATCTCCCTCAGCAACACTTGAACCTGGAAATAAAATTTCCTTTGGTTTTATACCAGTATATTGATACATACTATGCTACATTTACACAACTTGCAGTCCATGTAACGAAAATAAAAAAGAATTTGTTAATACTAATTCGAGATGAATTCTTTTAGACACCTTTTGCTACATTTATTGACGTTCTTAATGCCATTTATCTTCTGCCACAGACACAGCTTCTTCACTTGTTTTATCAGATGCAGATTTAGACTGCACACTAACTTTTTTCGTTATTCAGAAGAATCTTCTCTGAGGGACACTTCTTCGCATAGCACACACTTCAGTTTTGCTCCCAATAAAACATCATGAACATTTCGCCGCCGATATAGAGCAGACGAACTAGAAAAATTCTCGTCGCAAACACTTCAGTTTTGCACCCAATAAAACATCATGAACATTTCGCCGCCGATATAGAGCAGACGAACTAGAAAAATTCTCGTCGCAAACGAAGCACTGAAAACAAATCGAATTACTCATTTCTCGAAGAAAAGCGAAACGCTGAAATGTACGATACACGGGAAAACAACAACAACATTATTCACAGTACCGCGCCAAAACAATATTCTGCTCCAAAGATTTTAAGCTGCAGAGACTTCTCTGGTTTCGGTTCCGGCCAAACAGGTTCGAACATCCTTGCTTCCGGCGGTATAATCTGGGGGCTAGCGTCAATAGGAAATTTCCTCCTGCTGCTCCTGCCTGCATGAGCTGCAGGCCTACAGCTCTTCGAACAGCCGGCAGACTGCAGGAGCGGCGCCTGCAGCTCTTCAAACACGATTTTTCGTACTGCGCATGTGCTGCAGCATGAATGCAGCTCTTCAAACGAACCTTCTGCCTACCGCGCATGCGCAGCAACAAAGTTCCCTTTTGAAGAGAGTCTGGCCCAGCGATCACAGAATGACATACCGAAGCCTTACAATGACAGTGAAACGAAGCCGGCGGAGAGCACGAGCAGTTTATTATTGAGCTCACTGAGCACGAGTCCTAATTTCGACACGCAGAAATTGTTTCTGCCCAATGAGAACTCGCTACCTGTCAGCCAATGAGATGTTGTGTGTTTCTTAACAGGAGATTAGGGCACATAGTAAAAAAAAACTTCTTGTTTAACCTATACCTAACCTAACTTTCACTTTAAAAAAGTGATCTTTAGCGTAGGCTTATGAAGATTAGGTATAGGTTAAACTTCTTTTTTTTTAGTACATGAGGGTGGATAGCGCCCACATCTCTGGTTAAGAAATGCGCAGCATCTCATTTGCTGACAGCTTGCGAGTTATTTGCTGGACACAATTTCTGCGTGTCGAAATTTGGACTCGTGCTGAGATCGCAACACCCAACCAACATGGTGGCTGAGCACCAGCCAGCCACAGCTGCGAGTACAGGATAGTTCATTGACTTTGCTGGCTGTTAATTCCTTTTTCATATATTTTAAGGCGTTCCCTTTTGACAATCTATTTTTGCCATAAATAATTACAAATTTGAGCTAGGGATAGGAAATCATACTACTATATATAATAGAAGCACATTTTTCTCTGCCTGTCCCTTTAACCTTTTATAACGTGAGGTTAGATTAGATTAGTACTTGTTCCATAAATCACAAATACGACACTTCGTAATGATGTGGAATGTGTCAGGTTAATGAAAGGTGTCTTTAAAAATTATTACTTTGTACTAAATATTACATGACACAATTTATTATTATTATTATTATTTCTTTTCTTTTCAAATTTACTAATTTATATCTAAAAATTCATCTATAGTGTAGACATAGTTATCCTGCAGAAATTCTTTTAATTTATTTTTAAATGCCTGTTGGCTATCTGTCAGGCTTTTGCTGCTGTTTGGTAACTGACCAAAGACTTTTGTGGCAGCATAATTCACCCCTTTCTGTGCCAAAACTAGATTTAACCACAGTCTATCATAGACAGTCGCGAAACTCTCTAGGAAAAAAATTGGAGCTGAAGCGATACTAGCGCTCCAAGCGGCCAGTAGGGAATAACAGTGGAATGGCGTGATACAAACTGAGAAGTTGCCATTTTAATGCTGTTACTTTCATATTTCCTGGTCACTGAACGTTGCTGTGAAGTTTCGAATACAAATACGAAAACATCAGTCAAGTAATATCACTCCTTCTGTTAATGACAGTCGATAGTTTAACAAACTATCAGTGCAGTGTAATTCATACAGTTCACAATACTCGAGTCACATTAATATCGTCTGAAACCTTTTGAAAGCAGAAATGAATTGCAACCTGATGTGCTGAAGTATATAAGAGGAACTGATTATGATATGTTCGCGTTCTCGGTGTGTACTGGCATGTTGCACGAGTTTTGTTTTAGCGAATTTCGGACACTGCAATGTTTTGAAAAGTACACACGAGTTTTACACTGTAGGGGATTAGATTCTACATCATCGTTTAAACCATCTTTTCGCCTCATTCTTGCTTCTGTGCCTTTCGTGTACCTATCATAATTTTTTAGCTACTTGGCAGGTATCAAACTGAATATCTTCAAGAATGTGACATGCTAATATTAACAGCTTATGTATGAAAATATTTATTTGTAGCTACTTATTCACTTTATCAAACCAGTAGGTAACCGACAAAATACGTTAGTATACAGGGTTATCATCTTTGTTAAGCTGAGGTACGAGCCTAAACAGTCATTCATACATTACTTTTATTCAGCAGTAATATTATGAAACAGTGGTCAAGTATTTGCGTTTCTCATTAACAGCAAAAGTTTGGATGTGAATAAATTGTTTAATACGTAAATAAGATTTACTTCTATGCCTAAAAGTATAACTAACCACAGTAAACGAACACCTGTTCATCATTACAGTATTCTGTTACTTCTGAGCATCCTTTGCAAATGAGAGATTTCCGAATTATATTTTTGACAGTTGTACAATTTATAGTGCCACAAAAGCTCGTAAATACGAAGTTATTTTGAAAATGCTGCTTCAGTCCAAATACACATTTATTACTTAATCGCTTCGCCACGTGATTTTACGACCCGGCCGCTTGGCAGCGCTGCAGTCGCGAAGTTGCAGCAAATCACTGGAAGTTTCGCGACTCTTTATGTTCGACTCTGATTTAATCTTGAATAGTGAGGATCATTCTTTCTCCTAGTGTTGTAGTTATGTACACTGCTATTGCTTTTAAATTCGGTGGGATTCGTAATAACAAATTTCATAAGAGAATATATACAGGGTGTCCCAGCTATCTTGTCCACCCAAAATATCTCTGGAACAATAACAGCTATTGGAAAATGACTTTCACCGGTATCAATGTACGACTGGGGCCCAGGAATGTACATATTTGGAAACATTCTAAAACGAACGCAAATGTGTTTTTTTAACACAAACTTATGTTTTTTTAATGGGCACCCTATATTTTTTCTTCAGCAATCCATAGCATGACAAATCACATAAACAATGGCGTTGATTGCATCACAATATTCCAATTACATCCCGAGATATTGCGACGTGAAGTGAAATACGCGAAACGCGCGGTCAGCGCAAGTCCTGAGACTCAGGCGAGAACCCCATGTTGCTCAGGACGTGCGCTAGCAGCGCGTTTCGCGTATTTCAAGCGTCAACTTCACGTCGCACTATCTCGGGATGTAATTGGAATATTGTGATGCAATCAACGTCATTGTCTATGTGATTTGTCATGCTATAGATTGCTGAAGTAAAAATATAGGTTGCCCATTAAAAAAAATAGGTTTGTGTTAAAAAAACACACCTGCTTTCATTTTAGAATGTTTCCAAATATGTACATTTATGGGCCCCAGTTGTACATTGATACTGGTGAAACTCGTTTTCCAATAGCTGTTATTGTTCCAGAGATATTTTTGGTGGACAAAATAGCTGGGACACCCGGTTTATACTAAGAAGCTACTATGAAGATCCCTAACTCTCTAAATAAGTGTCTGCAGGATGATCTTGGATGGGCTCCAGCAATTATTCTGATCACACGCTTTTGTGCAATGAATACTTTTTTACTCAAGGATGAATAATCCGAGAAAATGATGTCATACGAAAGCAGAAAATGAAAATAGGCATAGTTAGCTAATTTACTGAGATGTATATCACCAAAATTTGCAATTACCCTAATGGCATAAGTTGCTGAACTCAAACGTTTCAACAGATCTTCAATGTTTTTTTCCAGTTCAACCCCTCATCAATGCTTACACCTAAAAATTTTGAATATTCTACCTTTGCTACAGATTTCTGACCAATGTCTATATTTATAGATGGTGTCATTTCATTTACTGTATGGAACTGTATGTACTGTGTTTTATCAAAATTTAATGATGGTCCATTTGCTGAGAACCACTTAATGATTTTCTGAAAGATGTCATTTACAATTTCATCAGTTAGTTCTTGTCTGTCAGGTGTGATAACAATACTTGTATCATCAGCAAAAAGAACCAGCTTTGCATCTTCATGAATATAGAATGGCAAGTCATAAATATAAATTAAGAACAGCAAAGGGCCCAAGACTGAAACTTTTGGCACCCCATTTTTGATTCCTCCCCAGTTTGAGGAATCAGCTGTGTTTTGCATATTATGAGAACTACTAATGTTAACTCTCTGCACTCTTCCTGTTAGGTATGATTTAAACAATTTGTACACTGTCCCATTCATATCACAATACTTTAGTTTATCTAGAAGAATTCCATGATTTACACAATCAAAAGCCTTGTTGAGATCACAGAATATCCCAACGGGTGATGTCCGGTTCTTCAGAGCATTTAATATTTCATTGGTGAAAGTATACATAGCATTTTCTGTTGAAAAGCCTTTCTGAAAACCAAACTGACATTTTGTTAGAACTTTATTTTTACCTATGTGTGAAACTACTCTAGAATACATTACTTTTTCAAGAATTTTGGATAAGGCTGTAAGAAGTGGGCGGTAGTTGTTGACAGCCAACATATCCCCTCTTTTGTGCAGTAGTTTAACCATAGCATATTTCAGTCTATCGGGAAAAATACCCTGCTCCAGAGAACTATTGAATATGTGGCTAAGAATCCTATTTATTTCTTGAGAACAATCTTTTGTTACCCTGCTGGAAATACCATCAATACCATGTGAGCTTTTGCTTTTGAGAGAGTTTACAATTTTCTTAATTTCAGATGGAGATGTGGGTGGAATTTCAATTGTATCAAATTATGTGGGTATAGCCTGTTCCATTAACTGCCTAGCTTCTTCTAATGAACATTTAGATCCTATTTTCTCCACAACATTTAAAAAATAATTATTAAAAATGTTTTCATCTTCTGGCTTATTAGTTGCAAACTTTTCATTCACTTTGATGGTAATGCTGTCTCCCTGTGTTCTTGTTTTTTTTTACTGTTTCTTGCAGTTAGATACAGTTCCCTTTTTCGGTTACAAAATATTCTTATTCCTTTAGAAAGCCATGGTTTCTTATCATTGTATTTAACTATTTTCTTGGGGGAACAATTTTCAAATACCCTTACAAAAGTATCATGAAATAAGTTATATTTTAAATTAGCATCAGCTTCCTTATACACCTCATCCCAGTCTAACTGCTGAAGATTTTCCCTGAAATTTCTGATTGTTGAATCATTAACTGAAATTTATGTTCTTAATTTTATCTTGGTCTATAAAAAAAGTTATCTATTAGTGTGCTGCTGTCCTTTACTACCCGAGTAGGAAAATCAATTACAGATCACAAATTGAAAGAACCGAGTAAGACTTCCAGGTCATTCTTCCTATAACACTCCTTTAGTGAGTCAACATTGAAATCCCCACAGATAATAATTTGTTTTCCCTTATCTGACAGATAGCACAACAAGGCATCCAAATTTTCCATGAATAACTGAAAGTTTCCTGAATAGGACCTATATATTGTTACAATTATTAAAGAAGAACCATTGTTCAGTTTAAGCTAACAGGCACATGCTTCTATATGTTGCTCTACACAAAACTTTTGTGTTTCTAAACTTTTTACACAGTGATAACGTTTGACATAGATGGTAACTCCTCCTTTCATAGTATATCTATTACATTCTCTGATTCTATGTCATCTAAACAAACCATAAGTTCATCTACTTTATTCTTTAATCCCCTCAATATTTTGGTGAAAGATAGTAACATTATTTTTTACTTTACTTTTGCGAGACTCAAATTTATTCATTAATCCCCGATATTTTGGTGAAATATGGTAACATTATTTTTTACTTTACTTTTGTCAGATTCATGTGAGTTATGAGCATCTTTAGTACATACCTGCCTGAGCTTCCCATTGGACCCTGCTCTTAGCCTAAAAAAGAGGAACATTCATGAATTGCAATGTCTCCACTTAAGGTATTTGCTATTAACCCAGCCAGTTTTCTCTTCCCTTTCCTACTGAGGTGTAGCCCATACTTTATGAAGTTTATGAAGTCCCACCTATCTATAGCCTCAATAGGAACCAAACCAATGTCTGATAGAGTGGCCGCCCAATGCAACTGATCTAACTCCATACTGACCCACCTGACAGAGCGATTCAACTGAGGGTGATCATGTCTCACAAAAGCAGACACCAGACCAACATTTGTGTGGGCCGTTGCAGAGGCTATTTTTACCAGGTCACACTCAATACTGTAGCCTTGATACCTATCGATACTGTTTCCCACTCCACCCACTACCACAACATGATCTTGTTTAGTGAAATCTTTGCACAGGGAACCTAAATCCTCTACCATCTGGCTAAGACAGAATGTATCATCATTCGGTTTCTTTTAATTTCTTTTGTAGAATCCTGGGATAATCTTACTCTGTATTTAATGTCAATACGAATAAATGAAGAAAAACTGAAATGAGAATCGTAACATAGAATCGTTTACTGCTTCTGCACTTTAGACAGCTCTGGAGCCTAAACTATAAGAGCTAGTCCAATGTACATGGTATAAACATGCAGATATAACAAACAACTAAAATGAAAAAAAAAAAAAAACCACATTTATCAAATCTGGTAAATTCAAATGCCCCACTTAAAGCTATAATAATAATAGGAAACATGCGGGAAATATTTTCCACGTTTTCCCTCACATGATCCGCCACTGAGCCAGGTGGTCTATAGAAACTTCAAATGATCATGTTTCAGTCACTTTTAAGCCTGTCCTTCGCTCAAATTATTTCACATTTCGGATTTGTAATAATTTCATTTGATACAAACGTATTTTTAATCGGTATTAACACACCTCCCCCTAGTATTTACATCTGGTTTGAGCCTGTCCCTTGTACTACATGGACTCTGTGACCATTTAAAAGTGAGATCACTTCTGGGATCTTTCCATAGATGCTCTTGCAGTTAACTATGTTTACTTTTCTTTCTCCGTTCTGTTGTACTGAGTGACCAGAATCAGAAATCGTCTTATCGAGCCTGTGGGGGGACTTCTCTGTCACAAAAGACCCTCATGTGCACTCCACACATACCCTGCTACCTATAGCTGCTTCCGGCGCATCTTCACATAGTGCACGCCTGACCAATTTAGGGGAATCCTACATTTCTCCATCTGTTAGGAGAGGCCGAAAAATTGCATCCAAAATCGTCAAGATCGTCTAAGCCAGTGGTGGACTAAGGCTATCGGAGGTCCAGGGCGGCGGCAAAACAGCAAGAGGCCCCCCGTCCACTTTTTTACAATGAAAAAAGTAACTGTTGAGATTTGGAACGAGAGGCTCGGGACAGTCCTGACCAAAGTGGGAGACCCAGGTTCGATTCCCGGTCCAGCTCACATTTTCACTTGCCATTGTTTCATTTCACTGCCCTAAAGCAGCCTTTGTCAATCCTTTCCTTCCTCCATCTTCTCCTTTATCATTCATTTGCAAATAAAAAAAATATAGATGCAAACGTAGGCTTCCACGGCCGTTGTCACTATCAATAAAACTCTTCTGGGTGTGAAACCGCGTCGTCATTTTATAAATTCCACCTACGTTTCGGCCACTGTTGCAGGCGGCCTTCATCAGGGTCTGTGTCTGTGTCAGTGTCTTTGTCTGTGTGGAATTTATAAAATGACGACGCGGTTTCACACCCAGAAGAGTTTTATTGATAAAAAAATATAGCTTTCGAGATTTGGAGGCCCCAGAACGAGAGGCCAAGGGCGCTAAAAATAAAGAAAAAAGAGGGTACTTTCGAGGTAGCTCCAAATCAGATTACAGTATCATGCTGCAAATCGATAACTCCACTTCTACCCTTTATCCTTAAGCCCTGCACAGATGGAAACACTTCTTGTAGTCTGTGCTTCTTGCGCCATGACTGCCTAATGTGAACAGTTACCTAGTATGCCATCTGGTGGCATTCATCGCATTGCTACTCGCACGCAATCGAATGAAGCTCTACTCCATGGCATATGCCTGCCATTTGATTGTGTACGGCTGTTTGTTTATGTCATTTGCAGTGCACTGCGTATCCATGGAATGGTCTAAGGAAGTGATAGACATCTTTATTGACGCATACAGACATGAAACATGTTTGTAAGAGACTAAATCACCTATTATCATAACAAAAACGCCAGGAAATCCGCACTCGACAAAATAGTCGATGCACTGAAGGAGTTTAGGTTTTTATCCCATGCTGAAATTATAGCCAAGATGAAAAGTCTTCAAACAACGTTCGAAGAAAATTTAAACTTCAACGAAGAGTGTTTTGGGGTCTCCAGATGTGTATCAACTATGGTGTGGTACTTTAAAGGTACGTTTAGACGGGCAACATTTTACAGTACCTAAATATTTAGCTGAAACGGTATTGCTGTCAATACTGTTGCAATATGACTGCAATACACAGCAATATTTCGGTATGGACAGTCAATATTGCTGATGTTGCGGGTAGTTGCCGAGGGATTGCCGAGGGGTTGCCGTGTTGTCTGGGAAGGGTGGAGAACATTTCGTATTGCAGGGCAATACCTGTCTCTCGCTCTCAAGGCTGTTTGTGCTTCTCTCACCGACAGCGCTGCAGTCACGAAAACAGAGTATCTTTCGCTTTTGTTGCTTGTAAAGCTTGCGCGCGCTGGTTTGTTTCGAAAGTAGTATTGATGTTTATAGTTACTATATTAGTGCATTGTTTTCGAGCTTACCGTGACTGTTTTGAAGGAAGGAAGACTTCTTACAGTTATTGTCGTCTTGAGTTTTTGTTCTGTTAGATATGGTAAAGTGGTCGAACGAGAAAACAATCTCATTTATTAATTCTATTCATCTACGCCCTGAGTTGTGGGACTTAAAATGCAATACATATAAAGACAGGAATGTGAAAAAAGATAGTTGGCAGGCAGTTGCTGACGAATTTGGCATTGCAGTTGAGGACGCATACAAGAAATTTAGAAGTCTTCGAACCTACGCTAAAAGCGACGCAAAGAAACATCAAAAGAAAAGTGGAAGTGAAGGTGGCTCTCCTTCTTCCATGTGGTTCGCCTACAATAGCATCAGTTTCATACTGTCTAGGGATGTGCCTGAAGCGGGTTTTGACAGCATAAACACAAATGAAGAGGTAAGCAAAAAATTTTATTCAATATAAATTTGCTTGTACATTAATTTAGTATACATCTTGCCAGAATATCCGACCCCTGATCACTTACAAAATAATTCATAAATTCTTCTCGGACTTCTTTGGCTCTTGTACTTGGGTTTCGTGGAAGTTGTTGGAGGCTTTGTATATTGACGTTGTTTCGCCAAGAACCTGGTACTACTCTCCCTGCATCCGCATCTTCACTGTCAAAAACCCCTGGAGGTGAATAAAGCATTTGGCTCTGTACATTTCGTCGCAAAAAATTGTGTAGAAATGCACAAGCTAACACAATTTTTGCAGTATTTTCCACTTTCAACTCTATGGTTTTGTGAAGGATACGGGAAACTGCCACCAGTAATCCAAAAGTATTTCTACAGTTCTTCTGGATCTTGATATCCGATAATTGGACACACGTTTTATTGAATGGGGAGCAACATCCGAAGAAAACGGCTTCAGAATGTTTTCCATTAATGGAAACACATCATCTGCCATAAATACAAACGGAGTTGGCATTTCCCTCCATGGAAGAGGCACAGGTTCTGGCAAATTCAGTGATTGGTTAAGAAGTGCTTCGCCAAATGCAGTGTGCCTGAAAACTCCCCCATCTGAGATCCTCCCTTGGCATCCGTTGTGCACGTATATAAATTGGTAATTTGCATTCACTACTGCAAACAACACTGTGCTGAAAAAATATTTATAGTTTAAGTATTTACTACCACTATTTGGTGGGCACGTAATAGCAACGTGCTTCCCATCGATAGCGCCTACGCAGTTAGGAAAATTCCATGTATCCTCGAATTCTTGAGAAACTGTTTTCCATTCTTTAGGAGATGATTGGCATCTAGAAAATTAATGAATAACCGCAATAAATACAAAATCTCTACTAGATATTTAATGATTAAAAAGTTAATTTTGTATTTCAAAAGTAACATAACACTGCTCTATGCTTAGCAATTCTAATTTTTATACTGTTTGTTTTCAGGCCGAGTTGGAAACTGAAGTGGAAGAGGAGGTGGATTTGTCACTTGATACACCGTCAGCACAGACACAGCCACAGCCAAGAAAAAGCCGGAGATGTGGTTCACAGCAATCTGAGGAGCACGGTGAAGCTGTGCAAAAGACTATTGACATTGTCAACAATGCTTCGCGAAAACGGAAGAGAAGTCATTGGGCTACAACAAAGTAATCCGAGCAGATGTTGAGTTCAACATTAGTAAATTATTATACGAAGCGGATTTGACTATGATACAGTACGAAAGTGGACAACAGTCGACGTCACACAGCTCGGCAAATGTCATTTATGAAGAAAGTGTGGAAGGAAACAATGAGGAAAATGCATAAGTAGACATCATTGCTGCAACAGTCGTTACAGATGATATGAACATGTGTATCAGTAATTGTATTTTTGTGTGTGTGTGTGTGTCTCCGAAATAAAATATAAATAACATATAAATAACAATTGTATTTCATTTCCAAATTAATGACGTATTTTTGTCGTACTATAGCATTGCTACTTCTAGCACCAAGATGCTGATGGAAAAATAGTGGACTTTAAACAAGTACATCAGACTTCTATACGAGTCTCCAGTAGCTAAAAATCGAAGTGTGATCGCAAGTCGTGTTGTTACTGGAATACAGTCTCTCATGTTTGTATTGGATTTAGCTATCTTCGGATCAATTAATTGGGCGAGATATTCGAAATCGTTTTTAGACATACGAGTAAAGTTCTGGAACAGGTACGTATTTAGTATTAACTCACGAGTTAAATTTCCTGGATTACTCCGCCTACTCAAAAAAGGACGCATAAACAGAGTCCGATTTCTCTTCTTTTTGTTTCAAATAGCATTAACACTTGTTTCATGTAAAAGTAGGAGAGCCGCACTTACTTCTATAACGTCGCACTCATCCATTTTGTATGAAATTGTGTAGCCTCTGCCCGGAAATTAGTTGCCACAAATGTTTGTTAAGCTTATGTGACTTAACTACGGGGTCATCAGTCCCTAAACTTACAAACTACTTATGAACTACTTACGAACTAGGACGGCACAAATATCCATGCCTGAGGGGGGATTCGAACCCCGACCGTGACTGGAGTGCCTCAGTCCCATCGGCCACCGCAGCCGGCAAATTAGTTGCCGCAAACATTGCTGGGCAATAGATGCCAATGTGTTGTCACTTGAGTTGCTGCAATACATGTGGCTGAAATATTGAAATATTGCCCGACAACATTTCCGGATATATTGTCGACAATATGCAATTTTCATTGCCCATCTAAACGTACCTTAAGAAACTCCTGTTTTTGCAAGACCACATTTAGACAAGAAAAGGAACTTTCAGTAGAGACGTTTCATAGGAAAGCAACTATTATACTAAGAGCATGGACTCACATAGAGTAATACTTTTGTCTTTCAAATTTCCTATGATGAACACAGTAGGTTGAAAGATTAAGCTGATACCTCGGGTTCGTTATGACGCAATTCACAAAACACACTACGTTATTGTTTACATACTGTGTCTTGATAGCTCAGTTGGTTAGTGCATCTAGTTTTCATTTGTAGAAATGTCAGTTTGAATACAGTTGGCGAGTATATATGTTTTTCATAATAAAATGCCACGTGAACTAGAGGAGGTTGAGCAGTATGTTTTGTATTTGCCATAAGTATCCATTCACAGAACGTAACAGTATTTTTCTGTAGTTATTGGTGCAACTAGACGAAGCAATGTCATGAATTCTGTCTCGTCCATCCTTAGAAAACTTCTGAAGAATTCCTTGTCCTCTACCCTGAGTTCATGACATAATAGACTATAATTCCTGACTGCTGTCATCACGTCTTAAAATCAATGGCCTACTGCACGAACTTCTATTTTGCCAACGTAAATTTCTTTGTTGACGTCACCAACATAAAACCGCAGCGATGACTGCATAAACAGCAGCTGCCACTTTTAGTTACTTGTGTCACTGTGTGATCAAATACAGCTGCCAGAAGCCATGCTAGAGTACCATCTCATTGCACCATTTGTGGCACAAGAAGTATCTCCGTCTGTAGAGGGCTTTAGAGCTAATTCGCCTCGCCAACCCTCGGCGGTGGCGACTGCAAATGTGTCGAAGGTGACTTTGATCAGAAGTGGTCCTTCCTCACATTCTGGCCGATGCAGTGCACCTACTACCGACATCTCTCGGCTCTTTTTGTGGCGGTCTTTTACAAACTCAAACAATAAACTACTCATTATTACTGAGGCAATCATACACACCAACCTGTAACATGCAGTTGATATTACTGTGCGCATCATAAACAAAGCATGAATTTTACTTAAATATCAAGAATAATCGCTAAATATGTATGGTCGCCTCTCCAGTGTATCACTATCCTCCATTAGATCACATATAAGCAGAATGACAGCCTTAGTACAAATCTGCTGCCCTTTAATATTCCCTATCGCCAATATATCACATGGACCTTACTTGCCAACACACCACTTATGTTGCAGTGTTACGACTGTGTATCTCTTCTTCTGAGGACACTACATTATATATATTACTCATATTAGGTCCTTATATCATGCTTGGTATATGTCTGTTATTGGGTTTGCTCCAAGGAGAATGAGGCCAAGCTAGTCTGTTCCTCAACCTAGAAGCTTTTTCTTGATTTTACAGGCATCAGACACTCATATCAAAAGTTGTTCAGGACGAGAGAGTAGCACAAAATGCTTTTTCAATATTATACTAATCTTCTTCTAATGAATTAAAGTCGTGAATCATTAACAAATGGCAGTACTAATTTATTGTATTGCAGAATACAATTCCACAATCAACAACTTATAATTATACAGAGTCTCATACTACATAATTTGTTCAGTTCCAGTCTTTATTAGTGTCTCTCTCACATTACAATAATCGAAGTAACACAGTCTTCTGTCTCTCTCTCACTTTTTAGCATGGAACACTTATTAAGCCAAGGAATCCATGCTCTCTTCTCAGTGCCACTTATTCATCACAGGTTCGTAAACCTGCATAATTACTCTTCTTACCATATTAGGTGTCACCAGGTACTCTCACATAGGAAGACAGAAAACCCTAGGCAGAATTTTGTCCCCTGCTATTCTAACTATCTTAAATTAATAAATATGGTTGTCTTGAGTCGGTAAACAGGAATGTAGTGTCACTTGTTACACTACATACCCCCCACCTTAGACTCAAGACACCATATAACAAACTCATTTCTTATTCTTATATTTTTAACATTTCATTTTAGTAGAGACAATTATCATTTCTCCTTTTAGAGATTTATTTTCTCAACTCAAATCTTAAATATTATAATACAATTGTTTTAAATTTGTCTGAGTAATCTTTAGGGTAGTAGATTGTATAACAGGTTTAACTTTTCTCTCTTTTACCCATCATATACTTTTCAGTTAGTTTTGTTACATATTAAATGGTTGAATGGAATACTCATGTAACTAAAGAATGGCAGGAGAATGATCTTACAAGAAATCTTTCTTACATTTCTCTGAATCATCATTGCCACACCAATCTCTACAACGCAACTAGGTTGAAGTTAATAAGAGCCGTTCTATATCTGAATGAATTTTCATCTTAGTTAGGGAGCATAAAAATCTTTAACTACAAAAATGAGGATTCCATCTTCCTTACTTGAGTGAGCCTCAAAGCTGGGAAATGAAAGATAACTGATTTCAATTGACTTAACAGGCAAGGGAGATGCACATCATCGATCCGTTCAGTAGGCTTAATACCAACAAAAAATGTTTGGTGACAATAAGGATTAGGTCTTTTCTATATGTTGTTGTTGTTGTGGTCTTCAGTCCAGAGACTGGTTTGATGCAGCTCTCCACCCTACTCTATCCTGAGCAAGCCTTTTCATCTCCTCATAAGAACGACAACCCACATCCACTTGAATCTGCTTACTATACGCGTCTCTTGGTCTCCCCCTGCGATTTTTACCCCACACACTTCCCTCCAACGCTAAATTCACAATTCCTTGATGTCTAAGAATGTGTCCTACCAATCTATCCCTTCTTTTAGTCAAGGTATGCCAGAAATTTCTTTTCTCCCCAATTCGGTTCAGTACCTCCTCATTAGTTACGCGATCCACCCACCTAATCTTCAGCATTCTTCTGTAGCACCACATTTCAAAAGCCTCTATCCTCTTTCTGTCCACACTGCTTATCGTCCATGTTTCACTCCCATACAAGGCAACACTCCATACAAATGCCTTCAGAAAGGACTTCCTTAGGCTTAAATCAATATTCGATGCTAACAAATTTCTCTTTTTCAAAAACGCCTTTCTACCCATTGCCATTCTGCATTTTATATCATCTGTACTGCGACCATCATTTGTTATTTTACTGCCCAAGTAACAAAACTCATCTACCTCCTTTATTGTTTCGTTACCTAATCTAATTCCTTCAGCATCACCTGATTTTCTTACACTGCACTCCATTACCCTAGTTTTACTCTTGTTGATGTTCATCTTATATGCACCTTTCAGCACACTGTCCATTCCGTTCAATTGCTCTTCCAGGTCCTTTGCTGTATCTGACAGAATTACTATGTCATCGGCAAAACGCAATGTTTTTAATTCTTCACCATGAAATTTAATTCCTTCTCCAAATTTCTCCTTGCTTTCCTTTATAGCTTGCTCAATGTACAAATTGAACAACATTGGGGAAAGGCTACAACCCTGTCTTACTCCCTTTCCAACCACTGCATCCCTTTCATGCCCTTCAACTCTGACAACCGCAGTCTGGTTTTTGTACAAGTTGTAAATAACCTTACGCTCCCTATATTTTACTCCTGCTTGCTTCAGAACTTTAAAGAGTTTATTCCAATCAACATTGTCAAAAGCCTTCTCCAAATCTACAAAAGCTAGAAATGTTGGTTTGCCTTTTCTTAATCTATCTTCTAGGATAAGCCGTAAAGTGAGTATTGCCTCCCGTGTTCCTACATTTCTCCTGAACCCAAACTGATCTTCCCCGAGGTCGGCTTCTACCAGCTTTTCCATCCTTCTGTATATAATTCGTGTTAATATTTTGCAACCATGACTTATTAAACTGATGGTTCTGTAGTTTTCACACCTGTCTGCACCCACTTTCTTTGGAATGGGGATTATAACATTTTTCTTAAAGTCTGAGGGTACTTCACCTTTCTCATACATCTTACACACAATGTGAAACAATTTTGTCATGGCTGGTTCTCCCAGAGACTTCAGTAGCTCTGACGGGATATCATCTACTCCAGGGGCCTTGTTTCGACTTAGATCTTTCAGTGCTCTGTCAAATTCATCTCTCAGTATAGTATCTCCTATTTCATCATCATCTACATCCTCTTCCCTTCCTACAATAGTGTCTCGAAGTTCATTTCCTTTGTAGAGCCCCTCTATATACTCTTTCCACCTTTCAGCTTTCCCTTCTTTGCTGAGAACTGGTTTTCCATCAGTGTCCTTGATATTTATAGAGCTGTTTTTCTTATCGCCAAATGTTTCTTTTATTTTCCGGTAGGCTGTATCTATTTTTCCCCTATTTATACATTCTTCTACATCCTTGCATTTGCCTTCTAGCCATTCCTGCTTAGCCATTTTGCACTTCCTGTCAATCTCATTTCTTAGTCGTCTGTACTCCATTTTGCCTGTTTCATTTACTGCATTTTTATACTTTCTCCTTTCATCGATTAAATTTAGTATCTCCTGTGATATCCAAGGATTCTTTGTAGGTCTTGCCTTCCTACCTATTTTGTCCTCTGCTGCCTTCACTATTTCATCTCTCAATTTTACCCATTCCTCCTCAACTGTTTTATTTTCCCCTGTTTCTGTCAATTGTTGCCTGAAGCTCCCTCTGAAATTTTTAAGAACTTCAGGTTCCTTCAATTTATCTAGGTCCCATCTCCTTATTTTCCTACCTTTTTGTAGTTTCTTCAGTTTCAGCCTACAGTTCATAACCAACAAGTTATGGTCAGAGTCTATGTCTGCCCCTGGGTATGTCTTACACTGTAGAACCTGATTCCGAAATCTATGTCTTACCATTATAAAATCTATCTGGTATCTCCCAGTGTCTCCTGGTCTCTTCCACGTATACAACCTTCTTTTGTGATTCTTAAACCAGGTGTTTGTTATAACTAAATTATGTTCCGTGCAAAATTCTACCAGGCGGCTTCCTCTTTCATTCCTTTTGCCCAGACCATATTCACCCACTATCTTTCCTTCCCTTCCTTGTCCTACTACTGAATTCCAGTCTCCCATAACAATTAAATTTTCCTCTCCCTTAATTGTCTGAATAATTTCCTTTAGCTCCTCATATATTTCTTCGATCTCCTCATCATCGGCAGAGCTAGTTGGCATATAAACCTGTACTATTGTTGTCGGTGTTGGCTTCGTATCTATCTTGACAATGATAATGCGATCACTGTGCTGCTCATAGCAGTTTACCCGCATTCCTATTTTCTTATTCATTATCAATCCTACTCCTGTGATACCCCCAATTGATTTTGTATTTATAATCCTGTACTCACCTGACCAGAAATCCTGTTCATCCTGCCACCGAACTTCACTAATCCCCACTATATCTAACTTTAGCCTATCCATTTCCCTTTTTAAATTTTCTAATTTTCCTACTCGATTAAGGGATCTAACATTCCACGCTCCGACCCGTAGAATGCCAGTATTGTCTTTCCTGATGATCACATCCTCCTGAGTAGTCCCCGCCCGGAGATCCGAATGGGGGACTATTTTACCTCCGGAATATTTTACCCGAGAGGATGCCATCATCATATGTTCATACAGTAGAGCTGCATGTCCTCGGGAAAGGTAACGGCTGTAGTTTCCCCTTGCTTTCAGCCGTTCGCAGTAGCTGTGTGGCAAAGCCACAGTAGCTGATGTTACAAGGCCAGCTCAGTCAATCATCCAGACTGTTGCCCCTGTAACTACTGAAAAGGCTGCTGCCCCTCTTCAGGAACCACACGTTTGTCTGGCCTCTCCACAGATACCCCTCCGCTGTGGTTGCACCTACGGTACGGCTATCTGTATCGTTGAGGCACGCAAGCCACCCCACCTCGGCAATGTCTGTGGTTCATGGGAGTGGCTTTTCTATATAGGTACCTCAGTCCAATCAAGTCCTTTCATTAGGTACCTGACCATTTGAGCAGTAGCCTCTTTAATAGGTCTACTCACTCTCAGCAAAACATTACACCTACTAAGGACGACTTTCATTACTGCCTTTCTTTCCTCTGATCAAAAACCACTTCTCACTCCTCGCTACTTGAGGTCCACTTTCAAATATTTTATGAGCATACACTCATTTTACAATCAGTGATCCTCCGTTTTATCCCCCCTCTAAGATGAGTGTATTGGTGAATAAAATATTTCATTCATATGATTGCTCTTAATAAAGAGAATAAACATAATTCATAACTCTTATCTCATGTGTAAGCTGGGTTATATTGCTAACAAATGAAAGAGAGAAAAATGAGAAGAGAAAACAAAAGCTTACTACACTAAATACAAAATATACTCAAACTAACCATACCCCAAATTAACTGTAAGTGTGTGTGTATACCTTGTATCGTTATAATTATGTTTAAAAGTGTTTGTGTCTGAATAAATGTGTGTGTATGTGATGTTAAGTTCACATCAGTCTTGGATTTACTAAGAGTAGTTTACTGTCCGAGATACAGATGGCTTCAATATGATGCACATATGTTTGTATATGCACATCAGTGTAAATAAACTATCTTGATAAGAGTGTGAGAGGGCCGGATGCAATGCCATTTTGCGTTATGGAAAGAGGGAATATAGCATGGTACTTTACATGAAGGAAGTAAGAAAGGAAAGAGTAGATGGGACATTTGGAGCCGAAGAAGGAAAGACGATAGAATAGAAAGACTGGAAACCCCTTCCCATCCCACAAGGGACCCAATAGTCTTCATCTTACTTACCATGCCGCCAGAGGATTTTGGTGAGCTGATGTTCGCTGACATCCTGCACCAACGGCGATCTATGGCTTTCAGATTCGGAACTCCCCTGAAAGGTAGCTCCAAATACCCCCATTGCAAATCCACCACCTGTCTACTCTTAGAGACATGTGTTTGCGCAGTGTAAATGTGTGAGTGTATCTGTATGTGTGTGTAAGTGTACCTAACTTCCTACCCGTAACAAAAGATACAAACCCACCCATAGCTTATATCTTTTTGAAAAAAAAAAAGAAGTGAAATCGTACCAATCCCCTTATAAAATTTATAAAATTCACTGTCATCTGTATGACGAGGATAAAAATCTTTTCTCCATTGTAGGCTATGACTGAAAATAAGTCATAGCTTAACATTTGATTAGACACATTTTCGCTTATTATTTACCATTTAATTCAATAAGATTATTGTCCACTTCCGAGTATAATTATGTAACCTTGCAGATTACATAATGTCAAAATTGATAATTTATCATTATTTGCATAAATGTCAAAGCCGACTGTTTAAGTACCACTAGGTTAAATTTTACTTTCGTGCATATTTGCAACAGTTGGTATTACAAATATTTTTAACACATAAATATAGTATCACTACATTACAATGTTAACTAAGTAGTCCAATACATATAAATAATTCGTCTAAGATGTTTTAGACACGAAATTCCAGACTTATTTTTCAAGCGTTAAATTTCACTTATTGATTGGTAAGTTTAAGTTGGCAACACTATTTCTTAAAGTCGCTCGTTTCACATAAGTGAATCTTGCGCCTACTTCAACTGCTCATTCAGGCATATTAAAATCAAATAAAGAATAAGTATGAGTGAAGTTTGAAAGAATAGAAAAAGAGGGAATGATTTGTCCTTTAGAGAAAACGAAGACAGAAAAAAAGGACAAGGAACTGACTCCTGGTGGTCATCACCACCTAATTAGCAAAGAACTCTAATCAGTCTGAGGGGAAAGGATTTTTTTTCTCTTTTTAAAGTTGTTATCTACCAGTTCTTCTACTTTCATTTCCCACTTATCAGCGTCACTCGCCAGCAAGGTAAACTTATCACAACTATTACTCTTTTCTAATCTGTTCACTTTACTAACAGTTTCATTTAATATTTTTGTGGTGTCGCACAATTACAAAGTGCGCGCCACCTACTTTCGCCGCGCGCCGCCATGTACGCACGGCGCGGCGTTCTTACGACGACAGCCACGAGCGCCCTCTGCTGGAACTCCGCTCGTGGCCACCACTGAACGACTTCGTTCACTTGAGACTGAGATAGCAACCAGTTAGGACCTTCGGAATCAGATAGGCACCAGTGAAGACTTGGCTATCGTACAGGCACTAGGCAGGCCTCTAGCTCAACTATGTATCAGCCTTCTGCAGTACTATGTAAAAGTTAAGTATTGTATAAATTCTGTTCAATATATATCTCGTTCTAATTTACTCTAGTGTTTCTAGTTTCTGGCTGCTCCCCTCCGTACCTGCACCAGCGTGCTATCTTTATTCCTGTATCGGTCTTCCTACTCGGCCACCGACACCTACGATGGAAATGAGACACAAAAGCGGCGACGAGGCTGGGACACAAAAGTTTTGATAACACTTTCTATTTCAAATTTAGAACCAACTGCAACAACTTCAAGTCTCAAATTAGTTGTAGCTAGCTCACAGTCTATCTCTTGTATTTTAGATAACATGGTTTTATCATTATCTGTAAATCTAGATGCTAATTCTTCTACTATTTGATTCTTCTCTAAGTCAAAATTTTCTACCATCACCTTTTTTGCTAAATTTTCAGCTTGATCATGGGACAATAAACCTTCACTTAGTTCCCTTACCTTTTCCTCAAACCAATTATATTTCTCCTTACATTCTTTAACATGAGCTTCCAAACGGTTATCGAAATGATCAAGTTTTTCATTGGTCTCTTTAGATAATTCTGATAATTTTATTTCTATATTTGTTTCTATATTATTCTCCAATTTTTGTAAATCCTTTTGAATCTGTGCAGATAAAGTCTTCAATTTATCTTCAAGCTATGATTTTAATTCCCTATTTGAATTTAATAAATTCAAGTCTAAACGAGCACAAGAATCTTTTACATCTTTCTTGATCATTTCGACAGACCTTTTTTGTGACTCCAATGCTTTGCTTTGGATTTTCAAGCTTCTCAGAAATTTGTGATTCTTGAGTTTCTCTCGGCGTGTTTGATAATAAAAATATCCACAGGTGTACTGCCGGTCTATAGTGTCCAACAGGCACAATAATTCGGCGATCATACATGTCGCCATCATCAGGTGAACTGACGGACTGAGCTCCTGGAAACGCGCCGGTACGGAGATCCGCACGCTACGGCGGCTGGAAGGGAACTGGGTTATAGCCCGGTAGCGGGCGATTTAAATACCCTCGGCCCGCAGAGCGACTCCTCCGTGGTCCGCGCCCCGCGCCGCGGTTGCGCAGTGAAACCGCTTGCATCGGTGTCTGAGATGACGTCGATGTGAGGGCTCTGTCCGCCGTGGTCGTCACTACGTTACGTTTCCTAGATTTACTCTTAATTAACCCAATCGCTAGTTCCCAAGCTTTGCTAAGACTATAGCCACAGTCACGGTTTATGAGGTCGTCAATTGTTCGAATTTCAATGCCTCTCTAACGACGCAGTCCCAGTATCTCGACATCTTTACCAGAATCCTAGTGCGTTCATACTCCATCGCGTGATTCTTCGACAAACAATGTTCAGCGACTGCCGACTTGCTCGGATACATCAATTGTGTGTGCCTCTGGTGTTCAACGCATTGATCCTCGATGGTACGCATCGTCTGTCCAATATATGACTTGCCACACTGATACGGAATCTCGTACACGCCAGCCTTCCTCAAATCATCTTTGGCGCTCCCCACTAGTGCACGAATTTTATTTGGTGAACAAAAGACAGTTCCAACCTGGTGTTTTTTCAAAATGCGAGCGACCTTCCTGATAGTGCGCCGGTATGTGGAATGAACGCAGTGCCTACATCCTCCCTCGTGTTTTCATCCGTTTCCACAGGTTGTGCTGTAGTGGTTGGGCGGAGAGCCCGCTGAATCTGCCACTCTGAGTACCCATTTTTTCGGAATACAGTTCTCAAGTGTTCCAATGCCCGGGGTAGACTCTCTGTGTCGGATATAGTGCGCGCCCTATGTACAAGAGTTTTAAGTACCCCATTCCTCTGTGAAGGGTGGTGACAGCTGTATGCGTGTAAATACAGATCAGTGTGCGTTGTCTTCCGATACACAACATAACTCAGGGTGCCATCAGCTCTTCTCTTGACCAAAACGTCAAGGAACGGCAATTTACCCTCCGTTTCAGTCTCTATAGTGAATTTGATGTTAGGGTGTATGGAGTTTGACTGTATGGACTTCCTAAGGTTCACAAAGATGGGGTCCCGTTACGTCCCATTGTCACTTCCTTACCCACCTGATCTCCATACACCCCAACATCAAATTCACTATGGAGACTGAAATGGAGGGTAAATTGCCGTTCCTTGACGTTTTGGTCAAGAGAAGAGCTGATGGCACCCTGAGTCATGGCGTGTATCGGAAGACAACGCACACTGATCTGTATTTACACGCAGACAGCTGTCACCACCCTTCACAGAGGAATGGGGGTACTTATAACTCTAGTGCATAGGGCGCGCACTATATCCGACGCAGAGAGTCTACCCCAGGAATTGCAACACTTGAGAACTGTATTCCGAAAAAATGGGTAGTCAGAGTGGCAGATTCAGCGGGCTCACCGCCCAACCACTACATCACAACCTGTGGAAACGGATGAAAACCCAAGGGAGGATGTAGGCACTACATTCATTCCATATACCGGCGCTCTCTCGGGGAAGGTCGCTCGCATTTTGAAGAAACACCAGGTTGGAACTGTCTTTGTCCGCCAAATAAAATTCGTGCACTGGTGGGGAGCGCCAAAGATGATGTCGGTTTGAGGAAGGCCGGCGTGTACGAGATTCCGTGTCAGTCTGGCAAGTCATATATTGGACAGACGATGCGTACCGTTGAAGATCGATGCGTGGAACACCACAGGCACACATGATTGATGTATCCGAGCAAGTCGGCGGTCGCTGAACATTGTTTGTCGAAGAATCACGCGATGGAGTATGAACGCACTAGGATTCTGGTAAAGACGTCGAGATACTGGGACTGCGTCGTTAGAGAGGCCATTGAAATTCGGACAAGTGACGACCTCATAAACCGTGACTGTGGCTATAATCTTAGCAAAGCTTGAGAACTAGCGATTGGGTTAATTAAGAGTAAATCTAGGAAACGTAACGTAGTGACGACCACGGCGGGCAGAGCTCTCACATCGACGTCATCTCAGACGCCGATGCAAACGGTTTCACTGCGCGAGCGCGGCGCGGGGCGTGGACCTCGGAAGTGTCGCTCCGCGGGCTGAGGGTATTTAAATCGCCCGCTACCGGGCTAGAACCATGTTCCCTTCGAGCCGCCGTAGCGTGCGGATCTCCGTACCGGCGCGTTTCCACGAGCTCAGTCCGTCAGTTCACCTGATGATGGCGACATGTATGATCGCCGAATTATTGTTCCTGTTGGACATTATAGACCGGCAGTACACCCGTGGATATTTTGATTCTCAGAAATTGATTTGTTTTGATTTTCGAGCTTCTCTGAAAGGATTTTAAATTCCCTCAATAATTGTGCGAACGCCTCTTGATTCACAGACTCCCTCGTGTTTCGAATCAGTACTATAAATTTACACAGTTAACTAAACACACTAATCACTACCACTGGTATTTCACTCAATATCTACTATACACCAAAATGACTGTTATTAGACACTCTCAGCCGGGGTTTCAGAACACCGTGATGATGTGAAAACTGGCTGCGATGTGTAGATAGGAACACCCGCGCAGACTCCTGCGCGGCTCGTGTAACACCGTAAGTGAAATTTTACCCTCAGCAACTCCGGGTGAATCTCGCTGTTGCCAATCACACTGTCTTCTTAATCGCCTCTTGTTGGATAGTTTTTTTTTATGCAGTTGCTTCTTCTTTTTTATAATGTATCGATGATACCAATTTCTCCATCCATGCAAGTCATTGTATTCATTTGTTGTTATTGGTTATCAAGGAGATAATCCAAGTCCATCACTTTGGCATAAAATAATATTCTCATGCACTCTCTCTTTTCATGTTCCGCACATGCGTTGCCGAATTTTGTAGTGTTACGACTGTGTATCTCTTCTTCTGAGGACACTACAAAATATATATTATTTATCTCCTTATATCTTGCTTGGCATATGTCTGTGATTGAGTTTGGTCCTAGGAGAATGAGGACCTGCTAGTCTGTTCCTCAACCTAGAAGCTTTTTTTTTTATATTACAGGCATCAGACACTTGTATCAAAAGTTTTTCAGGACGAGAGAGTAGCACTAAATGTTTTTCCAATTTTAAATTAATCTTCTTCTAAAGAATTAAAGTCATGAATAATTAACTAATGACAGTACTAATTTATTGTACTGCAGAATACAATCCCATAATCAACAACTTATAATTATACAGAGGCCCATATTACAAAATATGTTCAGTTCCAGTCTCTATTAGTGTCTCTCTCACATTACAACAATGTCAATAACTGAAGTAGCACAGTATTCTGTCTCTCTCTCACTTTTTAGCACGGAACACTTATTAAGCCAAGGAATCCATGCTCTTTTCTCTGTCACAGGTTGGTAAACCGCCATAATCACTCTTCTTACCATTGTAGGTGTCACCAGGTACTCTCACCTAGGAAGACAGAAAATCCTAGGTAGAATTTTGTCTCCTGCTATTCTAAATCTCTTAAATTAATAAAAATGTTTGTCTTGAGTCGGTAAACAGGAATGTAGTGTCACTTGTTGCACTTCAATGTCTGCTATATGAAAGGAGTTAACAACATCTTCACTCTCTAAATGTTCTTAGTTAACTCGATTTCGTCCATCATCCACTTGGAGGAACTGGCTCGGTTACAACAGCAGGACCAGGAAATGTAGAACCTACTGAGTCTACCACATTCATGTTGGTAGAACCATGCCTCATATCTGAATGAAGCCGACCAATCTAGTGCAAGACATCCATGGGTGTGTCGTGTCCCATCATCCTCACTGTCTTATGGTGTGGTATTTCAGACTATATACAACCTAGCCCACACAGAGATCAAAACAACTAGTCATGTACTGAGTGAGTGTTCCATTTGGCATAAAATTAAACATGTTTGGTGATGTGTTTTCCACCTAGGCAACGTATCAAGATTGACAAACATGATAATCTACCCCCTAGCCAGTTTGAAACTCCTAAAGTACGTTTTCACCATGTACATCTTGACTAGGTCAGGCCACTCACCCTTTTGATGGTTTCTGATACGTCCTCTCAATCACCAGCCACTATACCTGGTGGGTCAAGACTGTAACTCTCTGACATTTTGGCCGATACAGTGACGCACACTCTCATCAGTGCCTGGATTTCTCGATTTGACAGCCTGCACCCATTACTACTGAACAGGGCCGTCAATTCGAATTACTTCTCCAACCTTTGCATTGTGCAGTGATACAACATACCACAGCTTATCACCGTCAAAGTAATGGACTTGTAGAGAGAGACAGAGAGACGGCAACATACACTGCTAGCAGCGTTAAGGTGCTAAGACGAATGGTGGTTGGAAGACCTTCCATAGATTGTCATGGACGTCTGCACATCATTTGAAGATGACCTGTAGTCTTCCATAATCGTGGTTGTTTAAGGAAAACTGCTAGTACTTTCCTCTCAGTACATTGAGGATTCCGTTTTCCTTCCACTTCATACCTGCTTGTGAATTTGTAATAAAATCTTTAAAAACAAAGCATTATAGTAGTTACGATAAAATATCAACAAAGGTAATTAAATCATGTTGTTGTGAATTTAGCACAATTTTAGGTTATTTGTATAACCAGTCTATTATAAATGGAACATTTCCTGATTGGTTAAAGTATGCGGATATTAAACCTCTGTTCAAGAAAGGGGATAAAGAGATACCATCAAACTACAGACCGATTAAACTGTTAGTGGCATTTTCAAAAATTCTAAAAAAGGTTATGTACAAGTAACTTCTCAACCATCTAACCTCAAATGACATATTGTCTAGAAAACAAGTTTGGATTTCTGAAAGGTTCTGGTATTGAGAAGGCTATTTATAATAGTGAAAATGTACTTAATTCATTAGATAATAAATTATAAGCAGCAGGTATTTTCTGTGATCTATCAAAGACTTTTGATTGTGTTAACCATAACATCTTCTTAAGCAAATTAGAATTCTATGGTGTCAGAATTGCTGTTAAATTTTTCAAGTCGTACCTTGCAGACAGGAAACAAAGAGTGTCAGTGCAAGGAACTAGTGAATTAAGCCAACAGTCATCATCAGATTGGGAAGAAATTACATGTGGTGTCACACAAGGATCCATCTTAGGACCATTGCTTTTTCTTGTGGACATTAATGACCTCTCATCAGTTACACTACCAGAAGCAGAGTTCGTTTTGTTTGCAGATGATACAAGTATTGCAATAAATAGAATGTCGAGCATAGTTCTGGAAAGGTCTGCTAATGACATTTTCGTTAACATTAATAAATGGTTTAAAGCCAACTCATTGACATTAAACTTTGAAAATATGCACTACATTCAGTTCATAACATGTAAAAGATTCCCATCCAGTATATGCATAAAGAATGAAGAAGAGCAGATAGAAGAGGTTGACAGTATAAAATTCCTGGGATTACAGCTTGATAATAAATTCACTTGGGAGGAGCACACCACAGAACTGCAGAAACGAATTAACAAATCTGTATTTGCAATAAGAATTGAATTAGACATAGGAGACATAAAATAAAAAAGCTTGCATAATTTGCTTACTTTCATTCCATAATGTAATATGGTATGATATTTTGGGGTAACTCTTCAAATCAAGCAAAAGCTTTCACAGTCCAAAAGCGTGTAATACATATTATTTGTGGTGTAAATTCACAGAATTCCTGCAGAAGCCTCTTCAAAGAACTGGATATATTAACTACTGCCTCTCAGTATATTTATTCCTTAATGAAATTTGTCATAAATAATGTTTCCCTTTTCCCAACAAACAGCTCAGTTCATACTGAAAGACGGCTCTCTGCCTCTTTTCATTTATTTCACTGTTTGCTCACCTCCCTTTAAAGTTATAGAGGCTTTGCACTTGTTAGATTCTATTTTCAATTTAAAAACTTATTGACTATCAGTTAAAGTATTAACTTGCATTGACATGTAGTTATGCTCACCACCCTGTGTGCGAGTGATACGCTTCTACTGCGTTCTGCGCTTGCTTCGATTTGCCACAGGGAGTTCAACTGTGCGTTGTTCGCTTATGCTTTGTTTCCACTAACGCTGGGAGTGTTGGTGTGCGCTCCGCGCTTGTGTCATACAGCCACTTCCCACTAGGGGCGCTGCTATTAGTCACGCATGCACCAATAGACCTCGTGCAGGCAGCTAGACTCTTTGCGTGAGTACGGTATGTCTCTGCCATGCTCTTTGGGAGCTTTGGCGCGAGGATTCGTACGTATCGGAGTGGCGTTGTCACAATTTTTTTCCGGTTTCGGGTAGGTAAATGTTGGTATGGTCTAAATGGTGAGCCACAGCTATCTCCATGCTACGCTTTGTAGCAGTAATAAGTTACGTGTGCTTTAGGCGAGTGTGAATTATGTTATTCTCAGGAATGTGGCGTATTCCTCTCGTGTATGTTTTCCAATGTGACTTTGTTTGATTTCTGTTAAAAACGGTAAATGATGACTAATGAGTTTTACTTTGGTGTCCGTTACGGCATGTGGAACAAAGTCCTATTCTTTGTTCAACGTTTTCCAGTCCTTCAGGCGTTGAAATAATGATACCTCTTACTATTTCCGTATTATCTGTCTGCGACCATTGAATAGTTAAATGTAATACTTAGTTTATTTCTTTTACAATTTATTGAATTTACCAGATTTTTTACATCTTGTGCCCACATAGTGTTTAACTTTTGGTAGGTTGTATTTCTTGCCTTTCCTTTTTCTATGCTGCGTCAACAGATGTAATGCTGGCTTACGTTATCAGTTCACTCATGTGTAAGGTTTGTGTGAAATTTAGTGGCCCCTTCCGGGTATTGGAAGTGGAACAGAGTGCACGTGGTTCTGAATATCGTAACTTGGCAGATTCGGTTTATTTTCCTGGTTGTGCATTGTGCTGTATTTTTTTATGTCGCAGTCTTCTGTGAGAGTAAGTGTTGCAGCTACGCGCTTGTGAATGATTGTGTCCCATTCCTACCAATCCTCCTGTTCCTTATGTTTTCATCCTCGTTTTTTCTTATCTGACCCCTCTTGGTGTGTGAACAAAATTAGTACCTTGTAAATTAGTGGGATGCACTTTCATTGTGTAATTAAAATCGGTGTTGCCCTCATTTCCACGTGAACTGGCAATAAACCAGCTTAGTTAAATTTTCCCTTGTTTGTAATTTAACCTCAGATCCGTTCCATTATTATGGTTTCCCTCTGCTTCCCGGAGGAAACCTCATGTATTCCGTTGCGCAAATCTATCTTGGATCCCTTGCCAGGATCAGTTATTTGAAATTAACAAGCTGGTTTTAATACCCGCAATACTACGAACAAAAATGATCTACACAAGGAGTTAAAAGCACTTACTTTAGTTCAAAAATGGGTCCACTACTCAGGAAGACATATTTTCAAGAAGTTACCAAAGACCATAAAAAGTTACCTAGAAATAAAGATCAGTTTAAGAAGAGCCTAAAAGACTTTCTAGGGGCCAACTCCTTCTACTCCACTGACGAATTATTAAATAGAACCAAATGATGCATTTATCTGTATTCATACTATTTGTATTATTATATTATCAGCTTGTAAAAAAATTATGTATCTCTATTAGTATTATTATAAATTATTATCAACTTGTAAAAAATCTAATCTGTCTTCTCACACATTTTGCAACTATGCATACTGCCCTCCATGTGCTCATACATTCCCACACATTATCGTACATGAAGAACTCACTATCTTCTAGCACATGATGCTGTCTGAGAATATTGTGTGTGCTACACTCCAACCGCCCTATTCAGGTCCATACACAGTGCTCTAGTGGAGAGACAATGCATGCAACATATTTCTTCATGGCAAAAAAATTCAGTTTCGATCAATGGGCTCAAACTGACCTGGTCCTGGAATCTTTTTCCTAGGATCATGCACTCACACTGAGCGTCATGATAACAATTCAATCCGGAGTTTCTCATCATTCCACCCACCCAGCAAACTCCAGCGACTCCAGAAGCCTCACGTGTGACGTTGACACTCATGTAATCCAAGTGTTATCCTCAGAGTCACATGTAATGGTAGTGCTATTTCAGTGTGTGTTCGCTCGTCACACCTATCACCATCGCTTCATCATCACAATTTGCATCGACATTTTCAAATTCAAGCTTTACTCTCTACCGCTTTATCATCTAGACAACACCATCTTCCTTCTTTAACAGTACTCCTCTCTTCTTAGATGATTCCACCATCCCCTCAGGTGTATTCCATGGTCTTTCATGGCAGAAAGCTATGAAACTGTGCTGTGTTCCTATCTATGTGTAGGTTATACATCCAAACAAAGGCGAATGAGTATTTATTTAGTGTGTAGCATAACAAATGTTGAAAGCAGCCACTGTGAGGGTGTATCTCCATAGACAGATTTCCGGCTGCAGTGGCTAGTGGGTGCCATAGTATGACGAGTTGAAACAATGACACTTTTTACGATGTAGACTATTCCTTGCACATTTGAAGTGATATTCTATGAATCGACAACCACAGAATAAAATCTGGACCAAAAAACTAACAGTGTAGTTCATCACACACTACTCTACACTAATCTAGTTCCAAATGGACCCAGAGCCTCCTTCACAAAACACTACAGGTGGCAACCGTTTCGACAGTACGAGTTTCGATGAAGAGAGTGAAGAAAAAGAAGAGAAAGTACAATTTTATAGAGAAATAACATGAAGACATGGCGTAAACATAGCAAGCAGGCATTAAAGTTACTTATCAGTGACGAAAGACAAGAGGACTACGAGATACTGATTTCACAAAATAAGTTATTTATTGATTAAATAGTAAAGAAGGTCAAAATATAGAAAATTTAAATCAATGCATAGAAAATTATCGATGCCTGGTGTCCGACTCTTTGATTATCATCGCTGACACCCCAGGCAGTTTTTCGGACAGCACACAGTATGAACCCACAAGTGGATTTCAGATGTCACAGCGTGAGAAACTCAACCTTGGTGAGCAAATTTCAAATTTTGATCCGATGACGGCAGATACGATCTGGGGTAATGTAGATGTATTAATAATGGTTTCAATGTCGTCTGTCAACAAGTAGTGTAGTCACATAGCTGCCAGAGCACTATTTATGTATAGAATATAATAGGGAATGTTTGCAGCAATAAGGCTCAGTGTGATATCAACAAGCGAAGCAAACCAGCGCCATGCCACAGAGACGAATTTGTGATTCTTACAGCCAACCAAGGAAGTTTGAAAGGGTTTAAACTGTGACCTTCCAAGTTCGAGCTGCTTTAGTTGCGCAACGATTCTGCTTGAAATAGTCACATGAACATTCTCACACACGTAGATGAGGTCCTTGACATCCACTCAAACGGCCACAAAGATCGTGGTACTTAAGGGCAGCAGTAACAAATCGTACAGCTACCACAACACAGAAAGACGGTTACTGAGTCCGTAAGTATCAACACGAATCATCGTCAACCAGCTACTAGCATTGGGACTATAGTCATGCACGCATATAGCCCATCTTCAACTCACGCCTCAGTATCGAAGAGCATGGCTCAAATAGTGTCGTCAGATAACATCTTCGAAGATGGAGTGGCTGGCTGTGATCTTCAGCAATGAGAGCAGATACTGTCTGCATGCATGTAATTATCTTTACCACATATAATGTAGACTTCGTCAGCACTGTCTAGAACAGTACATTTGTACAACAAACACTGGCCACATCCCAGGCATTATGGTCTCTTGTTCGACTTTGGAGTTTGTGAAAGGAACGCTGACCAGCGCTTGGCAGGTTCAAAGTGCTGTAAGATACGTTCTCTTGTCGTTCTTTCGACAGAACGGTGATATGCTGTTTCAAAAGGATAATGCCCATCCATACACTATATGTGAAACTCAACATATCTGCAAGACGTGCAGCAACTTCCCTGGTCAACACAATCTCCAAACTTGTCTCCAATGGAGCATTTGCGGGACATGATGTGTTAACAACTGACACGTGAGAGTCATCAATCCACAAATTTTGTAGTACTACATGAATGTATCGAGCAGATGAGGAGTAATGTATCCCAAGACAGTATACTGGTGTTTTAGCATGGATCGACACCTAGTACCTCAGTACTTCAAGCTATTGATCTGTAAATGTAATAATTTCATTTACTCCACAGCATTGTTTCAACAATAAAAATTAAGTTAACTGGAAAACTCTAAGTGAGTGTACATTTTGACACTGCATAATGTGACATTTCTGGTATACAGCGAAGAGGAGATGCGTAAGTAGATCATGCCACCTGATGAACATGGGGGAGAAGGACATCTGTGAATGAATATAAAGAGAAAAATATGAAAAAATAAATCATGCAGCAAGGGTAAGTAAGCTGTTGTGTACCTGCAAAAATCTTCCAGTAATAATTAAAGAACACTTATTTAGCGATGCACACATCTTATACATATATCATCATGTACTCAAATTAAATATTGTTGCGTTGAAATAGAAGCAAGCGTGACTTCGAAGGCAGGGTTGTCAACTAAACACAGCATTTATACTGAAAACTGGTTTATTATAAACGTGACATACACGCAGCACTATCTGCCTCTCTGGCAGAGTCCTCTGCTATTTAGACACAGACAGAATGTACCTGAAATTAAAAGAATAGTTAACATAAAAAACATGTAGAAACTACAAGTGAACATAAGAAATGTAGAATATTCTGGAAATGATAATTACAAAGAAATAAATTTTTGCTGCTGGACAGGATTGAACCGACGACCTTCAGCACTACAATCGGTGAAGCTACCAATTGCGTCACGCTGTCAGCTGGTTAACGTGGCGTCTCGCGGTATTGCTCCCTCACCTGAAAGAACAGTGACCCACTGTGAGGTTCCCTTTGGAGCCTGCTGCAATGTCCTGGCTCTTGACCTTGTCATGGGTCCTCTGTATGGCAGTTCTGGATAATCCTTTCCTTCTGCACGATGACCGACGACAGACGTTTCTGTACTGGCTTCATCAGTATCATTGTCGTCCTTAGAGGCCTTGAACAAGAAGCCATTTTCGCCTGTCTGCTCTTTAGGGTCGTAGTAAGGCTTCATGCGGAGGATGTGAACAATGTCTCTTTGTTTTTGTCGTTTCGACGACGGCTCATAATCCTCTACTTCGTATGTGACGTCTGATAGGCGGAGTATGACACGATACGGACCAAAGTATCGCCTCAATAACTTTTCTGATAGTCCAACTTTCCGTACAGGGGTAAAAATCCATACCAGATCTCCTGGGCTATATACAACAGGTCGGTGCTTGTCGTTATACCGCTGACGGTCCTTCTCCTGGGCGTCCAGTGTCCGTATACGAGCCAGCTGACTTGCTTCTTCGACCCTGGTGATGAGCTGCTTAGCATAATCATCTTGAGTGCCGCCCGGTTGGAACAGGAACAGCGTATCCATTGTCGTCTCAGCTTCACAGCCATGCAGCAGGAAAAACGGCGTGAAGCCTGTGGTGTCTTTGTCTTTAAGACCATTTGTATGAGGATGGTATGCAGTTGTTATTCTGTGGACAATGTCGCAACGTGACATTACCTCTGATACTAGTTTTGACTGGAATACTTTTCCACGATCAGATATCATGACACATGATGCTCCATGCTTCAAAATAATGTCTTCTACAAGGCATTTTGCGATCTCTGGAGCTTCTGCAGTCAGCACAGGTTTGGTTACAGCGTAGCATGTGAGGTAGTCAGTGCAGACTATTATCCATCGGTTACTGGTTGTCGACTTCGGGAACCTCCCTAAAAGATTGATACCAACTCGGAATGGTGGAATGGAGCAGCTGTATGTGGAATCGGTACGAGACGCCCTGGAGGTAATTGCAGCACATGCTTCCATCGCTGGCACTCTTTACAGTGACTCACATAGTGCTTGACAGATCGGTAGAGGCCTTTCCAGTAATACCTGCGTCTGATTCTGTCTAGGATCTTCAAGAATCCCAGATGACCGGATATTGGAGCACTGTGGAAATACTTGAGAATAGCTGGCTGAGGGGAGCTGGAACAACCAGTAGCCATTTGGGGCCCAGTGGATCGTAGTTGCTCGTATACAATGTCCCATTTATAAGTTGGAATTCTCCATTGGTCGGTCCTCCTTTCTTCGAGCCCTCTATGGTTTTTAATAGTGCTGGATCTTCCCGCTGTTCAGCTGTAACGTCACCTAATTCAGTGAGGGATGAAATTTCATTCATGCTGTCGTGTTCCACTAATGGATCCCTCGAAAGACAGTCGGCATCTTTGTGTTTGCGCCCGTTCTTGAATACCACTGTGACATCGTACTCTTAGAGTCTTAGTGCCCATCTTGCTAGTCGACCTGATGGATCCTTCAAGCTAGTCAGCCAACACAAAGAATGGTGGTCTGTCACGACAGTGAATCGTTTGCCGAATTAATACGGCCGGAACTTGTTGATAGCCCAGATAACTGCAAGACATTCTTTAACAGTTGTAGAGTAGTTTATCTAGGACTTTGAGAGTACCCTTGATGCGTAGGCTATCACCTTTTCAGCACCTTCCTGAACTTGTAAAAGCACTGCACCAATCCCATAATCACTTGCGTCTGTGTGAAATTCAGTTTCTGCATTCTCGTCATACAAGGCTAGAATTGGTGCGGAAGTTAGATCCCCTTAAGCGCCTAGAAAGCGCTTTCTTTTGTCTCGTCCTAGTTAAACTTAGCGTCTCCCTGCAGAAGTTCATGCAATGGACGTGCCTTGTTAGAAAATCCTTTTATGAAACGTTGGTAGTATGAGCACAGCCCGAGAAAATTTCTCACATCACGAATGTGCAGAGGAGTTGGAAATCCTATGATGGCCCTTACTTTATCTGGATCAGTACGGACACCATCTCCGTTGACTAGGTGCCCCAGGATTTTTATCTCTTTGGCGACGAAGAGGCACTTCTTTGGATTGAGGCTGAGTCCTGCAGTCTGAACACACTTCAACACAGTTGACAGGCGACTCAAGTGTTTTTCAAATGTTTTCGAAAAATCGACAATGTCATCTAAATAGCAAAGACACGTCATCCACTTAAGGTGTCGAAGCAAGTTGTCCATCATGCGGTGGAATGTGACCAGAGCTTTACATAATCCAAATGGCATTACTTTGAATTCATAGAGACCTTCAGGTGTAATAAAAGCCGTCTTCTCTCCGTCAGCTTCGTCAACCTCGATTAGCCAGTAACCTGTCTGCATGCCCATAGTTGAGAGCTATGTAGCTCCTTTCAAGCAGTCTAAGGTGTCGTCAATGCGCGGCAAAGGGTAGTCATCTTTCTTTGTGATTTTGTTCAGCCGCCGATAGTCGACACAGAATCGCCACGTGCCATCCTCCTTCTTTACGAGGACAACCGGAGACGACCAAGCACTCTCCGAAGGTTGAATAATGTCATCGTACAACATCTCCTCCACTTCCTCCCGAATTATCCGTCTTTCAGCTGGCGTCACTATACGAACGCTAGCTAATTGGTGGTTGATCCCCAGTATTGATACGGTGCTTTATTGTGGGCCGTTTCATCTGACTTTTCTCCTGCTCGGGTGTGAATGCATCCGGAAATTGGCGCAGTGTAGCTAACACCCGCTGGCGTTGTTCATTGGTCAGTCTGGGCCCTATTGGCAGTTCCATGGTTGTTTCCTCCAGCGTGTTGTCTGTACTAACAGCAGAGCATGGGTCTTCGTTAATGATGTTGAGCTCACTGTTCTGGATTGGTTCATCTGTCCCGATACACATTCCCTTGGGGTTAAGTTGTGATTGCTCGTGACAATTAGTGAACCAAACCTCTCCTCGACCACCGGTAAAGCTAATGATAGCCTCTGGTACGTAAATTTCTTTTGTAAGCCTAATAAACTTTATACTATCGACAAGCACTTCACAGTTTAACCGGTCATCTGTGTTTGTGACTGGAACTCTTCTCATTGTCAATGGCGGGATCGTCACATTGTCAATGGCAAATAACTTCCCAGAAAATTCTGTATTACGTCTACCCGTCATATCAACTTTCGCAGTTTGCATCTCAGATCTTCCACAGTTAATGATAGCTTCGGATGCCTGAAGGAAGTCCCATCCGAGGATGAGTCAACAAGTGCCCGAACAGGTTGGTCGTCGATGAGATTTCCCGTCATCTTAGCGACTGTAGTCCATGAAGTATTTTCATCTGTGGCGCCCTCACCTTAGTAGATGGTCGCCTCGCTTAGTTTTCCTGGGCGCGGCCGCTAGGAGACCGGCTGGTACCTCTGTAAGGCGACGGTGAACGGCTGCGGCGCGTCTGGGAGCGACCTCATCCAGGGTACGGCGATGGGCTTTTTCCCATAGATCGACTGAACTCATCAGCAGATGATTGCCTGGGATAGAACTGCTCTGATGACTGACGTCTTGCAGCAAAATAATCGTTGAATATTCGCCTTCTCTCTCTGCAGTAGCGTCCAGGGCACGCACAGTAGAAACACAGTGGTGTGCAGTCTTCTGTCCTCCTGACGTCTGTTCTTCTTTGGGGCGTCATAGTTGCCTGGGGAGTTGGTGGTCGCGTCGGCCGGTTCATGGGCTGCCGTTTGGCGGCTGCAGCGTAAGTCATAACAGGCCGACGCCATTCTTAACGTCGGGTGAGATTGGCGCGGCAGACAGGAGCTAATGTCGGAAATACCTCTTCCTCAGCGGCTTCGGCTCCCTTGTGACTTACAGGGGTTACATCCATGGCCATAATCTGCCGCTCTCTCGGTCTAATACTCCCGGCTGCCATGAACTGTTGTAATTCTTCTCTTACAGTTTGTTATATGAGAGAAGGAAAGTCATGCTGGTCTTCCACAATGGCCATAGGGACTATATTGTGGAGTCTGTCATACTTCTTTTTTCCGACCCTCCTTTGTTGCATCTCTTCAATACGCTGGCACCACTTGATGAACTCTTCCGTTGTAGGGACGTCTTTTATCTGAAGGGCTTGGTACATGTCCTCTGCAATACCCGTCATCAGGTGCGTGATTTTGTCGGCCTCAGTCATATTCGGATTGACTATGTTACACAGGACCAAAACACTCTGTATGTACGATTGTGTCGGCTCATCATGTCTTTGGGCCCGGTTCTTTAGTTGTTCTTCCGCCAAGCGGATTCGTCGCTGGTGGTCTCTAAACGTCTTCTTCAGTTCCGTCCGGAACGTTTCCCAGTCATTCAGTTTCTCTTCGTTGTTTCAAACCATTGCTGGGCTGTTCCGCCCAGGTAGAAATAAACGTTGGCCAAGCACATTGTATGATCCCACCTGTTGTACTTGGTGACTTGGTCGAACCCTTTTAACCATTTGTTGGGGACCTGTCCAGCATCTCCAGAGAACACCGACAGGTGTCTGATGTGCAGCTGGCTTACCGTTGGTTTCGTCTTGTGGAACATCTTTATATTGTGAAATATAATTATATATATATATTTTAAATGTTAATAAAACTTAGCAAAGAAGAACTGCAGTCAATATTAATAAACCTCAGAGAAACCGTAGAATAAAGTCATGTAAAAATACCGACAGTTTTCAAAATGTCTTCTTATTGTTGATTGCTTCATCACATCTCAGGGTCATTAAGTGGTTCACTTTAAGGCCGAAGTAATGAACTAAGATGAAACTTTTCACTCTTGAAAAGGATTTGTATTTTTGTAAAAACATTTACATGTCAACTGAAAATTTACACAGAAGAAAAAAATGAGACAGCTCATCACTTCTAACTGCTCGAGAAGTCAAGACAAGACACTGCTAATTAAAAAGCAAAGATACTGCTCTTCTACTTTTTTTTCTTTTAGTTCCACAGATGATTTGTTTTTCACAACATTAATTAATAATTGTCAATTATTGTTATTATTAATAATAATTTTCTCTCTCCTTTTTTTAATAATAATAGAAAATGAAATGAAATGAAATTAAAATAGAAATTCGCTTCTTACTGTTCTGATACCCCAACACTCCATTCCTGGTAACAGCACATCCGCCCCATACTTTTGGCGAATGTACTCCGTTACATGAGGCAGAAGTATGTTATATATCAGAACAGTAAGATAGCTTTCCTTGTTGGCAAAAGATTAACCTTGAATAAGAAATATTTGTCCATGGATTGGCTCACTAGCTGCAAATCTAATTGGGAGGCAGTTTATCTACCTTTTCATTGACATAATTTAGAATCTGTTAAGAAAAAAATCATCAAAGCACACATATAAGAAATTTACACAGAAATATACATCTACACATAAATTACATAGATCAATACCTATACAAAGAATTGTTTACAAGCAAAAAAATTACAAATTTTCTACGCCACGGGGCGTTGTAACCTTTTAGTCTCTCTCTTTTCCTTTTTAGGTCAATTGTACATTTAAATTATTTATCATCACTTGTGATCGTCCATTTTTTTCCACTCAAATGTCCCGCTACGCACAACAAGTGTCCAGCGATATTGCATTGTCATGCAAATAGTATGCGATCAGTTACTTCTCTGTCCGGCAGTTAACAATACCTGTACCTTAGTCTTTGTTATCTTGCTCGATCGCTTGGCGCTCAGTTCAGTAGCTTGCACTGTTGAGAGCCTATTGTAGTTCGTGCTCTTGAGTGAGGGAGGATCCAGATGCTGCTGGCGTCGTTGTTACATCCCGCTCTTGCCGTTTATGCTAAAGCGTCTATTGGGATATCATCACGACCACCGCCCGTGTACGCCGTGCTGCTGATTTGCGGTAAGTACTTTATATTGAATCACTTCACCTCTTCGACTGCACACACGGCACAACATCGATTTGCTATACCCTCACAGTCACACGAATCACCCATTTTCACTAATGAATTTAAATCCTCGTCTGCTTGTTTTGTCATCTTGGCACTACAGTTTTCGTTATAATTAGTATTTTACCAAGATATTTGTTCAACAATACATATCGTCCCGTCGACCTTGGTTTATACTTCCTACATTTAATAGTCTTCATGGTTTTTTTATGTTCACAATTGTTAAATTATGTATTTTACATTTATTTCATCCTTAAAACAACTATAATATTACTCCTTTTTTTCCATCAGAAATTATACATAACCAGAAGAAAACATACATTCCACTCTTTTACTACCTATAGTATTCTAACTTTTTTTTAATACCTCTCGTAAAAAATCTTTCCTTATACGCCATCCATGGATTTACTTAATCTATTTATGTTCAGACCTATTTATTCGGATATAAATATGAGATCAGGCCAGGTTTCTGGTCTCGCTTTTATTGAAATTTTTTTTCCTTTTTTTTCAGACTCGTAAACGTCTCATGAAGGTATAAAGACATATATATATACACATCCTCCAAGGAAACAAGAAATCGGCCCACACTATCCTCCAACCACGATAGAAGGAAATAATCCTACATCATTTATCGTGTGTAATGTAGTTAGTTGTATAGTAGAGAATAGCTGTGAGAACTTTGTCTACTTGTGTTTCAATGGATAAGCAATTACTATATGCATAGATCATAATTGGGAAAGAATTCTCTGTTTATATAGTATATAGACTTTCTAGACTTCAATTGACTGAACTGCCATAAAATATTCATCTTGTTCATTAACACTAACCGTGTGAGGCTAAGTCCGTGTTCGGAAGAACTTTATAGCAATATTAATCTCCACTTTCTTGTATAAACGGAACCCAAAATTCATTTACCTACTGATTTATATATGGATGGTTTGACCCGTTAACCATTACGTTTCTTGAATCAGAATTGCAAGTGTGTTCCATGCCTTCTGTATCTTTATCATTGTAACCCTGCTTCAATATGTTACTCAGTTATTTCTTGTTTTTCTCAATCAATATTTAATAATTCAGCATAATGTAAATTAATAGGCATGAAGTTCGTTTTAAGACACTTCGCATTCATTCATCATGACATTCATTCTTCCACATTCGTCTTCGTAGCATAGGGTTAAGAGAAAAGAAAAGTCGGAGTTGCGTAGGCCACAATTATTCATTTTAGATACCATCGCGCAAATATCTGACCGAAAGCGCAAATAAGTGCCATGTGCCTTGGCACAAAACAATTCAATAATCCCTATCTCAAAGTACAATGTATCCACAATTTTTTGTCAGGCAATACGCCTTCCACAAATACATTCTCATTATTATTATTATTGACATGAAGCGCGTAAAATGTAACCTATGCCTATTGAATTTCTCATTTACATATACTTTAATACTTATCGCAGCTTTCCTTATTATCTTTAGAAAATTTCCGCAGAGGTTTTAATTGTTAGTAAGCAGTATAGTCGAGTCTTTTTTTTGTTTTGTTTTTTTTATTTACTTATTTAGTTAAATTTTAGTTAGAGGAATTAGGCTGTCGTGAGTGTAGTTAGAGTATTTAAACAGTAGTTAGTAGTGTAGTTTAGATTTGTATATATCCGGCTAGCTGTAAGGTATCGTTGTTTTTAAACAGTTTTAAATTTCGTTTGTATATATTTTTGTATTTAATTTCGCGTGTGCATAGTTCGTTTTCTCTCGTGTACATAGCATGTTTTATTTCCGTGTATATATGTCTTTATATCTATCTCGGTGTTTATCCTGTTTATATGAACCGGTTCAAACTGAGCATGCCCCTACATCTGTTTGACACTGCCCCGTACAAATCAACTTTGACAGCTGGCGGGCGTTGATCATCAGCTGTCTCAGCGCTATCCGCCAGTGTTTATGATAGCCACGTAAAGTAGAATTCAACTTAGTGGCACAAATTTTTCGCGTGCATAGCGGTGGGCGTACGCATACTTAACACCATCATATAAACATCTTTATCAAATTAGATGAATGTATCTTGTCTAAGTGTTATTGGATATATGGTTTTAGATCCTTATGCGGATGCAGTCCTTTTATTTTTCCCGATCCAGGATATGCTAACAGATAGCTACCTGGGTGTGGTATCTTCACAATAACAAATGGTCCTGTGTATACCACCTGCCACTTTGCATACAATTTCTTTAATTTATCTGTCCTTGGATGGCTTTTCAAAAGTACCATATTTCCCTCTTCAAATTTGTGAATACGACCTAGCTTGTTGTCATACCTACGCTTTCTTCTCTGTGCCTCCTCATTCAATACATTAAGAGCTTGTCTTATTCGGTCTTCCATAGGTACAATTGGTGTAGGTATCTTTGGTAAGGGCTTCACCCATTCGTCTTCCTTTCTTTCAGTATAAATTAGTTCAGATGGCGTTAGTCCAGTCGACGGATGGGGAAGGTTGTTTATTATCTGTAAGAATGGTGTTATCAACTCTACCCATTTTGTCTGTTTATTGGGCGCGTATGTTCGCATGAACCGATTAAATTCCTTAAATATCCTTTCTACCGGGCTAGCCTCTGGGTGATATAGTGAGACTAAAATGTGTTTAATCCCCTGTTCCTTTAGAAAATCTCTCCACTTGCCACTAGTGAAATTAGTTGCATTGTCAGTGATTATAACTTGCGGCTTGCCCACATTGACAAAATAGTCATCTATTAACCTTTTTATAATAGGACCTGATGTAATTGTTTTCGTGGCGTACATGCATACGTATTTACTAAATACGTCATACACTGCCACCACATATTTTGCACCACCTCTTGCTCTTGGCATTGGTCCTGCTGTATCCATGGAAACCAACGCGAGGGGGCCTTTTGGAACAATGGGGTGCAAATTAGTCTATTTAGAGAGGTTTGAGTATTTTACCTTTTGGCAAACCGGACAGGCTCGTTTTATTTTATATGCTTGTCGGAAAAGATTGGGTACGTAACAATAAGAACTTATTCCCCACACATTTTGTTACTCCGTAGTGCCCCCAAGCATTGTGCGTGTACCTAATTAGGTTTTCCACACAAGTACTAGGTATACACACCTTCCATAAATTCAAATTAGGTTTGCTTCTATAGAACAAAACACCCTCGTGTATCTTGTAATGTTCCCTTAACAGTGAAGTATTGTCTTCCTTAAGTTTTAGTCTAACCACTTTCCATTTCTTGTCTGCTTCTTGCAGAGCATCCATTTCTCTGCACATTTTCAAATAATACGGGCGGAAAGTGCCGTCATGCATTAAGAGAATGCGGTAGTCGGCAAATTGGTCCGAAATTTCTTGTAATTCTTGTATTCCTACTGGCAAACGTGAAAGACAATCCGCGATTACATTATGTTCCCCTTTTATGTAAATCACTTCATAGCTAAATTCTTGCAAAAAAAGTATCCACCTGGCCAGTCGTCTATGCAAGAGTTTGCAAGTTTGCAAGAAAGTGAGGGCTTGATGATCACAATATACACGAGTGTGTTTTCCCCATAGATAAAATTGAAATTTCCGGAAAGCCCACACTACTGCCAAAGCTTCCAACTCTGTTACCGAATAAGCTCTCTCACATTCTGTCAATGTCCTACTTGCAAAACTGATTATACAGGGTCTTGTTTCACCGTCTACTTCTCTCCATTGGAAGAGACACGAACCAAGGCCCTGGAGGGACGAATCTGTCGCCAGACAAAACTCCTTCGACAGATCTGGATGGTATAGTATGTTAGCATTGACGAGAGCACGTTTTATTTCCTTAAAATCCCGTTCACATTCCGGTGACCATCTCCATAACTGTCCCTTTCTCAATAAATTTAACAAATTGTCACTATTTAATAACTGATCTGGTAGAAATTTGCGAAAAAATGATGTCAACCCCAGAAAAGCTTTCAATTGTCTCTTACTCTGTGGTGAAGGAGCATGATTAATAGCCCAAAGTTTCTCAGGGTCCGGAACAATACCATCCTGCGAAATCACGTGACCAAGAAACTTGATCTTTTCTTGTCCGAACAGGGATTTGTTCAAATTTACAGTTACTCCGGATTGTTTAAATCGCTCAAGCACCTGTGTAATTAGCTTCATGTGTTCTGCCCACGTTGCTGTTGCAATTAATAGGTCGTCAACATATAATGTAATCTTGCTACGCAGCTCGGGTCCCAAAACTTTATCCAGAGCTGCTATAAAAATTCCAGCAGAAACATTTAGCCCAAAGGGTAGTACACAGAACTGATAACTACGTCCTAAACAAACAAAAGCTGTAAATTTTCGGCTTTCTTCATGCAGCTTTATCTGCCAATAGGAAGATCTCAAATCGAGGGCAGTAAAATACTTGACACCGTAAAATTTTAACAATTGTTCATCTAAATTTTCTGGTCTGGTCCGGACAGGTACTATGACTTGATTTATTTTCCTAGCATCCAAGACTAGTCTAACACTGCTATCCGCTTTATTCACTGCCAAGATGGGGCTGCAATAGGGTGAATTTGAGGGTTCTATAATATCCCACTTTAGCATTCTATTAATTTCTGTATTTACTGCTTCCCGTTTGGCCCATGGTATCGGATAAGAGTAGTTACAGTAGGTCTCATGAGGTATTGTTTCCATTTTGTATTCATACCCTTTTATTATTCTGGGTTTCTTGTCGAAAACTTCCGGAAATTGCTCTAACAATACCTGCAATTCCTGTTGTTGGATTTCCGTGAGACACGGTGCACCTTTATTTGTGTCATAATGCACAAACCCTTCGCTTTCGGTAACAATGTTTACTTGTTCCTTTATAAACAAAACTTCAGGACAAATTATTTGCAAGTTAACAGAATTCAACATTTCTCTCATACTTTCTCTCGTCCTAACCAGATCCACAACAATTGTTCCTTCTTGAAATTCAAAATAACAATTTCCCTTTTCGATATCTATTTTTGCCTTAGCCTGGCGAAAGTAATCCATACCAAGAATACAATCAACAATTAACCCTTCTAAGACCAAAAAATTACACATAGTTGTGTTCTCTCCGAATTTTAATGGAAGACGTACTTGTCTTTTCACAGGTTGTGCCTTCCGACCCACTGCCATAAGTATTTTGCAATTTTGGACTGGAAGAGAAGGAACTTGCATAAATTTTGATACTTCTTTGAGAAGGTTGTTAGAAATTACGCTAACTGTCGCCCCTGTGTCCAATACCACATATACTGGTACTTCTCCTACATGTCCCTTTACCATAGCCTGAACAACATCAACGGTTTTTGTTGTTCCCTTAGATTGGTCATTAATTAATTCATCTTGTAAAGCTTTCCCACCTGCATAGGGATACCTCATAAAATTGATTTGTGAATAATTTTCCCCCTCACTAGCAGGCATTGTCGGGGTACGGGGGTTTAACCCGACTGATTCAAGTTTTCCTGGGTCTGTGTGCTAGCCTCAGTATCCGGTCCTATTTCTATAATCTGAATCTGATTTCCGTCCGGGGGCCAGTCATTGTTTGATCTCGGATGGTTGGTTTGTTCCCTTTGCCTATTCGCATTACCCCACGATCTACCACCTGGCTGTGCCTGGGATCTTTGTTGTTGTTGTTGTTGGTGTGGCTGCCTTCTGTAATTATCGCGTGACTGATTCGAATTATTCTGGTTTTGTCCATTGCGAAAATTATTACGCTGTTGCCCATTCTGGTAGACCGGGTTATACCTATTATCATTCCTCCTCCTATTGTCGTTCCGCATTCGGTAACTGTTATTATTATTGTTACTACCTCCGTTGTAATTACCGTTTCGGCTACAACTCGTTCCATTTTGCCTAGGTGGTGAGTTCCGATCAGAATTCCCATGGTTCACATTGTCACCATAATTATCCCTGTTAGAATTGCGAACAAAACTTCTCTCCCCTTCATGGATCAGGTCGTAATCGTCTAAAGCATCCAAAAATTTTGGTAAATTATACTCAGGCACCCACATAATTTTTTCAGCAATATCAGCGGGTAATTTTGATTTGAGTATCCTAATTACATCCACGTGTGACATTGGTGTTGTCCAATACAAGGTTTTATTCATATATTTTTCGAAATATTTACGTCTGCCCGAGCGTCTGTTATACGGCTCCGGGCTGAAAACTTGCCGTCGTAGACGTTCTAGTACAGATTGTGACCAAAATCTTGCAATGAACTCCTGCTCAAATTGAGCATAGGTTTGGCACCTATTTATGGCGCTTGCAGCCCAAGCAGAAGCATTGCCTTCGATGTGACTAACTATTTCTTGAATTTTCCGAGCATCCGACCAAGAATGTGGCAATACATTCCGAAATGTTTGCAAAAATATAATTGGATGACTCTTTTTGTTTTCTTCCGAAAATGTGGGAAATTTTCTCGATCCACCTAAACCGTCTTCAATAACAATATTGATAACCTGGTCCCCGTTTTTTGCTGATTGGGTGTGGGTTACAACTGTGGACAAATCGGGTACCGTATTTATACGCGGCCCATTTGATTGTGTTGGCATAGTTAAATGTTCCAGAGGCGATCCATGACTTTGCTGCATATTAATATTTTGGAAAATTGGCGGCGTCGTTTCCGACCTTGTAAACGATACAGACACCCTATGCTCATTTACTAAATTATGTCCCGGTGGCACGGTATTACTTGTTAATGTGGATGATTGAGCCGGTGTGTTTTCTCCGTAAATCTGACGGGTCATACTGCCAACTTCCCTTTTTATTTCCCACAGTATTTGTTCCCCTTTCTCACTTACCCATTTTTCCACTTCCTCTCTACAATTCCGATGCCCTGAAGTACTACTGTCGCATTCATCGTCTTGCATTTGCTTTTTTATCTCTTGTAATTATATGTTGGAATTCTTTTGTTCTACCTTTAAAGATCCTACTTCACATGTTAGCTGTTCCATTTTATCGGCTAACGGATTTTAACCCTCGCTCAGCTCGTCTACTCTTTGCTCAATTGAGCTTATGGATCCTTCGACCATTTGTTTTGCTGCTTTTAAACTTTCACAATCCTTGGCAATGTGATCTACTTGAGTGCTCAAACGGGTTTGCCTAACATTTAAAGCCTCAAATTTAACATTGATTTCATTTACTTCCTGTTGTATGTCAGCTCGCATTTGCGTGACGTGTGATTGTAAATTTTTAACAGACTCCTTGGTAGCCTGTACTTCAGTCCGCAAATGTTGCATTTGTTCTAATTGTTTGTCCGATTGTTTGTTTATTTGCTCTGATTGTTTGTCCATTTTCATTTGCAAACTTTGTGACTGTTTGTCTATTAGTTCCATTATTTGGTTAAAAAGAGTGTACATTTCTGACGAAGATTTATTTTCCGTCTCTACTCGGCTGTTATCTGAAATTTTTATCTCTGCCGGGTGCACGGTTTGTGCCTTTGAAGAAGTGGGGGTCTGCCAGTTATTAAATTCAATTGTGTGGGCGTTTTGTGAAGGTTCATCATCAGCCCCACACAATTGCTCTGATACTCCAGAAGATTCTATACTTATCGATATATTTGAATCTAACAGAGGATTCATCATTGGGTCATTGTTTGATATGAAAGGGGTATTGTTATCACCATTGGATTCATAATTTAAGGCTGGGATCTGTAATTCGGGATTTTGGACTAACTGATTATCAAAACTGACTTCGCCATCACTGCTAGAAGATTTTCCTGATAGTTCACACTGTTCACGTTTATCGGACATTTTGGCAAACTTTCACTTAAGGCCTCGGCAACAATGACCATTCCCTTCCTCAAAACACTATTTAAAAAAAACGCTTCACCAATCACAATTGAACACTTAAAACCAATTTCATGCCTTATATCCCACAAGAAGTTAATTTTAGGATAAATTTAGATTAACACTCAAGCTACATCAGCAACTGCGTGATGTTACACCATCCAACTACGTTAATTCTGAGTAACTATTGAAGCTAGGTGGAAAGAGAAATTTCAAAATATTGTTAGTTTTTTTTTTTTTTTTTTTTTTTTTTTTTTTTTTTTTTTTTTTTTACTACCAGAAAGATTGTTGATGAAAATTTCTTTCGAGTTGGAGTATAGATAGGACACCTCTTCCACCATGGAAGCACCAGTATATATATAATAGATTATCTTCTACTACCTTTTGTTGCCTTCTTAATACCGCTTTGCGTTGTTATTTGTGTATTCCTTTCCCGTTACCTGAGTCGATCTCATCCTTATATCCTTTTTTTCTGGCTCCATAAAGTACGATACATGGAAAAGTAAAAAAATTTACATCGATTAGTAATTAATACCATACTTGGCCACCCCGTTGGGCGCCATTGTGGAACATCTTTATATTGTGAAATATAATTATATATATATTTTAAATGTTAATAAAACTTAGCAAAGAAGAACTGCAGTCAATATTAATAAACCTCAGAGAAACCGTAGAATAAACTCATGTAAAAATACTGACAGTTTTCAAAATGTCTTCTTATTGTTGATTGCTTCATCACATCTCAGGGTCATTAAGTGGTTCACTTTAAGGCCGAAGTAATGAACTAAGACGAAACTTTTCACTCTTGAAAAGGATTTGTATTTTTGTAAAAACATTTACATGTCAACTGAAAATTTACACAGAAGAAAAAAATGAGACAGCTCATCACTTCTAACTGCTCAAGAAGTCAAGACAAGACACTGCTAATTAAAAAGCAAAGATACTGCTCTTCTACTTTTTTTCCTTTTAGTTCCACAGATGATTTGTTTTTCACAACATTAATTAATAATTGTCAATTATTGTTATTATTAATAATAATTTTCTCTCTCCTTTTTTTAAATAATAATAGAAAATGAAATGAAATGAAATTAAAATAGAAATTCGCTTCTTACTGTTCTGATACCTCAACACTCCATTCCTGGTAACAGCACAGTTTCCATTGTTATTCTGATAATACAGACTGTTGGAAGGCTGTACTAGGTATATCCCTTGTATTCCGGTTCTAATCCGTGTAAGCGATGGCTTTTATGTTGTGTAATCGGAGCTACGGTGATGCAGCTGTTGTACAGTCTACCCGGCGCCTCCACCAACCTATGTCGCATTGAAATAGAAGCAGGCTTGTCTTTGAAGGCAGGGTTATCAACTGAAATCAGCACTTATACTGAAAACAGGTTTACTGCGAACTTAACATACACGCAACACTAGCTGCCTCTCAGGCGTGATGTCACGAGTGTGGACTGCTGTGCACATAGCTCTCGATTTTTTAATACAATTTTAGGATTGATATAATTATTTTAACTGTTATTCGTGATAATATTCAATCTAGAATTGTTCTAGCAGAGGATCGTCAGTTATTTCATCGTTTGTTGTGCCGTATTTGCTTTAAGTGGTGTTATTTGAGTTCGCGTGTGTGCCAGCATCAACGGCTTACTACTTTGCTACATCTGGTGGCGAGTGGTTCCAGTCATAGAGGTCTCCGAAAGCTAAGTTCCAATACGAGTTTGTGTATTGAAGCTAAATTATTAACATTGGTAGATTTCAGGAGGTGTTATCACGCTAGTTATTTATTAAATTTAGTACTTTTCAACCGGTGTCTTCTTGCTGTTTTTAACGTAATTGCGGTTGGGAAACTTTCTGTTACGGTATTTGATAACACTTGTACTCTCACTGTGTTTAGTTAGTTTATTAGTGACGCTTGAATTTGAACTTCTTTATACAAGCAACAGTATAAAGTTTTTGTGGTAGTGTTATTTGCTCTTATCTGATACTAGTAGTTGTAGTATCAGTAGTTGTTGTTACTTGATTTGTAGAGAATGAGATTTGTTGATCGCTGTAGTTAAGAGATACTTCCTCGTTCTTTTATAGAAATGTAACTTACATAATGTAGATGTCTAGTTTTTTTTTAACAAATAATTCTGAAATTTTACCATGAGTGAAAACTGTGGGCTTTGTCGTAGGGTTGTGCATAGCGGGCTGCAGTTTAGGATTTGTAGTAAGTGTTTCCATGGGGGGGGGGGGGGAATATAGTGGGGAAGCCAGTGGCCATTGTGGTGAGGTTCCCTTCTGGAATGGTAGGATATACAGCAGAAATAAGATGATAAGAGGAGCAGGAGTGTTTGATCTGCATCCTTCAGGTGCAGTTGAAAAATGCTGAAACGGAACTAGGTAGGCTGAGGAGGGGAAGGGGTGCTGGAGAATGGAAACTGACAGTTGCCAAGAAGACAGCTAGGAGAAGGTATTCAGATAGCTTCATGTAGCATGTTACAAATAGGTTTGACCAACTGTCACAGTCGAGTGGAGATGAACCTCCTGTAGCTGTAGGTGTGGGAAGTACGCAGCAGACCTCAGCTGTTAGGAAGCCGAAATCTGTAGAGAGGTCTCTTAGGAAGAAGAAGGTTCTGTTGTTAGGCAGTTCTCATGGCAGAGGTGTTGGCCAACAGTTGCAGGAAGTACTTGGTAGTGAATACCAGGTCACCAGCATAGTGAAGCCTAGTGCAGGGTTAGTTCAGGTTACTTGTAACAAAGGGGACGTATGTAGGAATTTCTCAAAAGAGGATCAGGTAGTTATAGTGGATGGGGCTGGGAATAGTCTTGATAGGGACGGGGAATATGATATAGGTGGTGATCTGGAAAGGATAGCAACTCAAACTGGTGGCACAAATAAGCATTTCGTGCAGCTGTTTCAGTGTCATGATATACCTTGTCTTAATACAGCTCTCAGGCGTGTTAACATGGGGTTTGGGGAGACTCTGATGACGGAGGGAATGGATCACATTGCAGTGGTGCCAGATGAGACTATTCAAAGGTCAGATTTCACTAGGCACGGCCTGCACCTCAATAGGTACGGGAACGGGAGGTTGGAAAAGCTCATAGGTGACAGTGCCATAGGGGGTGGAAGTGTCACTCGTGGAAAAATTCCTGTAGAAGTTGGTGTTAGAGCTGCACCTTTTTTAGATTGAGGAGAGCTGATAGGTATTCCTGCTTAAAGGAAGTCCGTCTAAGAAAGGAACCACCTTTGGCAAAGTCTAACAATCTAACTAATAAGGGAATTACTATTTTTCATCAAAATATACAGGGTATGAGAGATAAAGTTAATGAACTGCTTATTGATATTGATTCTGACGTTATTGGTATTACAGAGCACTTTTTAAGTGATATGACAATTAGATTTCCTTTGCCAGGATACAGGTTAGCTGCCTTTTACTCTAGAGCAGTGTGGGGGAGTGGCCATGTATCTAAAGAACGATTTTTCATCGGAGTCAATCTATTTTTCTAAACACTGCAGAGGAAAGATACTTGAATGTTGTGCAGGAGTTGTTAATGATAATGGAACTAAACTAGTAATTGTTATTTATAGGTCCCCTGACTCAGATTTTAAAAAGTTTCTGTCCAAGCTGGAACTGGTACTGGGTTCACTGTATAGGAAGTATAAAAATTTTGTTGTTGTTGGAGATTTCAACATTAATTGTGTAGGTGATAGCTCAAGAAAAAGTCAGCTGTTAGATCTATTTAACTCCTATAACATGATGCAAACTATTTTTTCCAATGAGAGTGCAAGGAAAGAGCAGTTCTACCATTGACAATAGTTTTGTTCATTCTTCATTATTAGAGGGGCACTCGGACAGTAGAATAGTAAATGGCCTATCACACTGAAAGAGGGCTCTCTGCCTCTTTTCATTTATTTCAACGTTTGCTCACCTCCCTTTGAAGTTAGAGGCTTTGCACTTGTTAGATTCTATTTTCAATTTAAAAACTTATTGATTTATAATACTTTAACTTGCATTGACATGTAGTTATGCTCCCCACCCTGTGTGTGAGTGATACACTTCTACTGCGTTCTGCGCTTGCCTCGTTTCGCCACAAGGAGTACTGCTGTGTGTTGTTCGCTTATGCCTTGTTTCCACTAATGCTGGGAGTGTTGGTGTGCGCTCCATGCTTGTGTCATACAGCCACTTCCCACTAGGGGCGCTGCTACTAGTCATGCATGCACCAATCGACCTCGTGCAGGCAGCTAGACTCTTTGCGTGAGTACGGTATGTCTCCGCCATGCTCTTTGGGAGCTTTGGCGCGAGGATTCGTATGAATCGGAGTGGTGTTGTCACTCTCTTTCCGGTTTCGGGTTAGGTAAATGTTCATATGGTCTAAATAGTGAGCCACAGCTAGGTCCATGCTACGCTTTGTAGCAGTAACAAGTTACGTGTGCTTTAGGCGAGTGTGAATTATGTTATTCTCAGGAATGTGGCGTATTCCTCTCGTGTATGTTTTCCATTGTGACTTTGTTTCATTTCTGTTAAAAACGGTAAATGATGACTAGTGAGTTTTAGTTTGGTGTCCATTACGGCATGTGGAACAAAGACCTATTCTTTGTTCAACGTTTTCCAGCCCTTTAGGCGTTGAAATAATGCTACCTCTTACTCTTTCCGTAATATCTTTCCGCGTCCTTCTGGATTCTTATCAGTTCAATCGTGTGTAAAGTTTTTTGTGAAATTTAGTGGCCCCTTTCGGGTATTGGAAGTGGAACAGAGTGCACGTGGTTCTGAATATCGTAACTTGGCAGATTCGGCTTATCTACCTGGTTGTGCATTGTGCTGTATTTCATGTTGCAGTCTTCTGTGAGAGTAAGTGTTGCAGCTACGCGTTTGTGAATGATTGTGTCCCGTGTCCTACCAATCCTCCTGTTTCTTGTATGCTTTACATCCTTGTTTTGCTTATCTGACCCCTCTTGGTGTGTGAACAAAATTAGTACATAATAAATTACAGTGGGGTGCAGTTTTATTGTGTGTTTAAAATCGGTGTTCCCCCCCATTTCCATGTAAACTGGCAATAAACCCTTGTTTGTAATCTAACCTCAGATCTGTTTTATTATTGTGGTTTCCCTATGCTTCCCTGGAGGAAACCTTATGTATTCCATTGCCAGGGGACTGATGACCACACAGTCTAGTCCCCTCTAAACAACAACAACAACAATATTCCATTGCGCAAATCTCTTTATCTTGGATCCCTTTTGCTAGGACTTGTTAGTTTTAAATAACTGCAGCTCTTTTACCTGGCAGTTTCCTGCCAGGATCAGTTATTTGAAATTAACAAGCCACTTTTAAGACCACGATGTCCAAATTTTAATTATAAAAAGTATTTGTTCTCAAACAAATAATCATAAATATTAACTACTCAGAAAAGTTAATCCAGTTGCAATTGAGAACTTTTTAAGCCTAGTTAAGGAACAACAATGGCATGATGTTTATAGTGCTGATAATGTAGATGATAAATGTAATGCTTTTCTGAACACTTTTCGTATGCTGTTTGAAAGTTACTTTCCGCTAGATCGCTCAAAACAGGGTACTTCCAGAAACAGACTGCCAGGATGGCTCACACAGGGGATAAGAGAATCATATAGAACAAAGCAGGAATTGTATCAAAATGTTAGAACCAGTCGGAATGAAGATGCAGTAACTAGCTCATTACAAACAGGACTGTAAGGTTCTGAAAAATGTCATAAGAATGCAAAAAAATATGCGGTATGCAAAAAGAATAGTAAACTTTTGGGATAAAATTAAATCTATCTGGTCAGTCGTGATGGAAGTGTCTGGTCAGCAGCAGCAGGTAGAAGATATAACGTCAGTGCATAGTAGAAATGTTTCTGTTACTGATAAGTTAGGTATATGTGCAATATTCAATAATCACTTTCTGAATATAGTATGTGAACTAAACAAAACCCTAGTTTTTACAGGTAATCATATAACATTTTTAGAAAATGCCTTTCCGGGGCTGTTACCTGAAATTGTCCTTCATGAGACTTCCATAAGGGAGATTGAGTCAATAATTAAATCACTAAGGACTCTTGTGGATATGATGGGGTATCTAGCAGAATTCTAAAGTACTGGTCTCCATATGTTGGCCCAGTACTAAGCCATATTTGTAAAGTTCCTTTCAGAATGGTCAGTTTCCTGGCAGATTAAAGTAGTAAGTAGTGAAACCACTTTATAAAAAAAGAGAAAGGGATAATGTAGACAACTATAGATCTATTTCTATGTCATTGTTTTTTCTAAAGTTAGTGAAAAGGCTTTATATTCAAGATTAATTTATCATGTCAGTTCACATAATTTGTTGTCAAACGTACGGTTTGGTTTTAGAAGTGGTTTAACGACTGAAAATGCTATATTTTCTTTTCACTATGAGGCACTTGATGGGTTAAATAAGAGATTACAGACATTAGGCGTCTTCTTTGTGTTAACAAAAGCGTTTGATTGTGTTGAACACAAAATATTGTTGTAGATGTTGGAACATTATGGAATACGAGGAGGAGCTCACAACTTGTTGACCTCTTACTTCAATAATAGAGAACAGAAGGTATTTCTCCACAGTATGGAAATGGCTATGATGTACAATCGCAATGGGGCATAATTTAGTGTGGGGTTCCCCAGGGGTCTGGTTTGGGACTGTTGCATTTCTTATTTATAAAAATGATATGCTTTCGAGTATAGCAGGTGACTGTAAAGTATTTTTGTTTGCTGATGATACCAGCTTGGTAGTGAAGGATGTTGCTCGTAATATTGACGCAGTACCAAATAATGCAGTTCAAGAGATAAGTCCATGGCTTGTAGAAAACAAGTTGATGTTAAATCACAGTAAAACTTTACTATTTCTAACACATAATTTGACGAAAGCTGACATATTGATTACACATAATGGGCATATGATAAGTGAGACTGAAGAGTTCAAATTTCTAGGTATTCAGATAGACAGTAAGCTGTCGTGGAAAGCCCATGTTCACCCCATGTCGTTTGTTGTTAATAATATCAGCTTATTCCCACGAGTTAGTAGCTTTCACTCGGTGAATAGTAAACAGAAGTCGAATCTACATTTGCGCCACACCACCTTAATACTTGTGCAGAAAGGTGTACAGTATTCTGCAGCATCCATTTTCAATAAGCTGCCACAAGAACTAAAGAATCTTAGCACTAACCCACATGCTTTCGAATCTAAATTGAAGAGTTACCTCATGGCTCACTCCTTTTATTCTATCGATGAACTCCTAGAAAAGTTAGACAATCAAGCTAATTCATTTTTTCTTTAATAATTCTTTTCACTTTGTCTTAAGATTGTTGTGTGCATAGGACTGCTTAAAAGTTTTCTATTACCACTCTTGTGTAAAAATTCATGTATTGACCTGTTGCATGACCATGGAGTCCGACTCCTCAATTGGGTCCTATGGAACAGAAAACCATATTATTATTATTACAGAATTTACCAGAAATTAGAAGAATAGTTAACATAAGAAACATGTAGAATATTCTAGAAATGATAAATACGAAGAAATAAATTTTTTCTGGTGGACGGGATTGAACCGACAACCTTCAGCACTGTAATCGGTGATGCTATCAATTACGCCATGCCGTCAGTTGGTTAACTTGGCGTCTCGCGGCATTGCTCCATCTCCTGAAAGAACAGATGGAAGGCCACAACACAGGCATTATGGTCTCTCATTTGACTTTGGAGTTTGTGAACGGAACGGTGACCAGCGCTTGGCAGGTTCAAAGTGTTGTAAGATACGTTCTTTTGTCGTTCTTGCGACAGAAAGGTGATATGCTGTTTCAAAAGGATATTGCCCATCCATACACTATAGGTGAAACTCAACATATCTGCAAGACGTGCAGCAACTTCCCTGGTCAACACAATCTCCGAACTTGTCTCCAATGGAGCATTTTCAGTCGTTAAACCACTTCTAAAACCAAACCATACGTTTGACAACAAATTATGTGAACTGACATGATAAATTAATCTTGAATATAAAGTCTTTTCACTAACTTTAGAAAAAAACAATTGCATAGAAATAGATCTATAGTTGTCTACATTATCCCTTTCTCTTTTTTTTATGATGTGGTGACAAGAGACACATGAGACTCATCAGCACACAAATTTTGTAGTACTACATGAATGTATCGACAGATGAGGAATAACGTATCCCAAGACATTATACTGGTGCTTTAGCATGGTTTGACACTAGCACCTCAGTACTGCTTGAGCTATTGAACTGTAAATGTAATAATTCCATTTACTATCCAGCATTGTTTCAACAATAAATATTAAGTTAACTGAAAAACTCTAAGTGAGTGTACATTTTGATTTGCAGCAGTGTATTTTGAAACTGCATTATGTGATATTTCTGGTACACGGTGAAGAGGATATGCGCAAGTAGATCATGCCACCTGATGAGCAAGGGGGAGAAGGACATCTGTGAATGAATATAAAGAGAAAAATATGAAAAAAATAAATCATGCAGTAAGGGTAAGTAAGCTGTTGGGTACCTGCAAAAATCTTCCAGTAATAATTAAAGAACACTTATTTAGCAATGCACACATCTTATACATATAACATCAAGTAGTCAAATTAAATATTATGCGCTTATGTGTTATACCTATATTCCAGAAGCTGGACTTTCATAGCCCACTAAAAGTAATTGACTTAGCCGATGTTCAACTTCTGTCACAGAAGTAATGTGTAAAAGTAATACATTCTTTTGTCGCCACTTTTCATTCCTTCCACAGACTTCAAACCGTCCAGAATCTAAACAGTCACCATTTGTGGCCCACTTTAGGTTACGACAGTAACACTAAAAGTGTGCCTTTGTGATCGTCTTTTGACAGCTCTAAATTTAAATGAAAATAACGGCTTAACTATTCATCTGACACGAAAATTGAATAACCGATTTTGTAGATGAGAAAATTCTCTACAACTTTGCTCTCTTATGTTTTTTTCATATCTCTTAGCGTTTCAGAGATATTTACAAAAATAACGGCGATTTTGGGATGTCTATCTGTACGTAACGTGTTCCCACTTTTTAAGACGAACCGTTCAACCGATCAGCACCAAATATTACAGACCTAATTGTAGGCCGCCAGAGACCAGAATCTCCCTTTTTCAAATTTTTCGGACAAACAAATACGGTAGTAATATAAAAAAGCCGTTTGTAATATAATTGTAATTGCAAACGAACCGTTCATCTGACACGCAAATTGAATAACCCAACTTGTAGAGGGGAAAATTCTCTACAACTTCGCTCTATTATGTTTTTTTTTCTTTCATATCTGGCATCGTTGCAGAGATATTTGCAAAAATAACGGCGATTTTGGGATGTCTATCTGTCTGTAACGTGTTCCCACTTTTTTACACACATAATTGTTGGCTACTAGAGACCAGAACTTCGCTTTTTCAAATATTTCAGACAAGAAATACGTTAGTAACACCAAAAAAAGCCGTTTGTAATGACATTTTAATTGCAAATAAACCGTTCGTCTGACACCTAAATTTAATGACCGAATTTGTAGAGGAGAATATTCGCTACAACTTTGGTCCCTTATGTTTTTTTTTTCATATCTCGTATCGTTTGAAAGATATTTGCAAAAATAACGGAGATTTGACACCCTCCATTGAATTAATGAAAACGAGCCGTTCAGAGATGTCACTTGCCATTCCTCGCCCAGAACTCTCTCTGGCATACACCATCTTGCGTTGCATATTTGATGAATTGCTTATTGTAACTTACACGTTGTCATTTCAAAGCAAAAGCGCACTAAAGAATTAACAAAAAAACTTCGATCTTTGTATGATAAATACTAATCTAGTGTCTAAAATGCCATATTTGCAACTCCAACTGAAAGGATAAAAATTTTCAACATCAAAATGGTCTGCCATGCATATGCAGATGACATAAGTATTCTTGTCAACACGAAACAAGAGACTGAAACTGTTCGCGAAATTATTATGGCTTTTTCCTGTGCAAGTGGAGCAAAGCTAAACGAGCATAAATCGAAGATTTTGGCCATTGGACCCATCAGCAATCATATGGAAACCACCTGGTTGCACACAACAGACAAAGTAAACTGTTTAGGAATGTTCTTAATACTGAATCCGTATGAAATGATGAAGGTAAATTGGAAGTGTAAGCTGAATAATATAAGAACCACACTCAAAGAACACACAACCTGATCATTAAATCGTCTGCAAAGAGTGCTGTTATTAACACTTATATTATCAGCAAGAAACATCACATGGAAGCCGTGCTACCAATTTCATCTGATATTGCACACAAAATTTTAACTGCCATATACTGGTACATATGGAGAGGCAACATTTCCAAAGTCTCCCTCCAAACAATGACTTTGCCTCGTACTGATGGAGGCTTGGGAGTCAAGGACGTCCAATCAGAGTGCACTGCATTGTTTATTAAGCAAACCACAAAAATGTTACAGAGCGTCCAACTTGGTAATACCAAATACCTTTTTACTACCTTGGCCCCAAAAGATCAGAGGGTGCCAGTAAATGTGGGACACATTAATGCTCAACTAGCCTGTCTGTAATTGAGATACAGAATTAAGTTATTTACAAGAAGCTGCTCACAGATATACCACTTCAAAGTTGTACATTTCACACCCACAAAACCCTATAGTGCTAAAATATTCAAACAAAAATTTCAAAAAATCTGGAAAAACATAAATAATAAGATCCTTCTGATAGATGAGCAATATGTGTGGTATGACATTGTTAATAACAGGAGAAAAACTGTATAAAATTAAAATGAAGCCTGACCAATACTGTGACCATTGCCAATTGGTAGAAACAATAGCACATACCTTTGTTTCCAGAGACCGACATACCATATAGTAGGAATTATCAACAGGGCGTCGTAAAATGCAACTTTGGTAGAGGAAATACTATATCCAGACTGGAATCTATACCCCAGTATGAAACACAGCAGCTATCTTTGGCTACTTGGAAAATTTATAAACTACATCATTAAAAACAAAAATACAACATTGGAAGAATTTGTGATGTATATTAAAGAAGAACACAACAAATTACAGAAGTTCCCCAAATATAAACAACAATTTCAAAATTTCCTCTTCAGCCCTGGAATAAGAATGTAAATAAGTTAAATGTAAGGAGGTATCTCAAGTTGGGCAACGATGATTTTCTGAAACTATAACAAACCAACAGAAGATAAACAACATATTGAAAGTATAAAACAGATTTTAGGAACAATAGTTGATAATTTGTTTTTACATATTGCGTATAAATGCTTTGTACAATAAAAATGAAATGACATATATATATATAAACGTAGTTTAGTGAGCAATGCGTTGGTCTGTGATGCTCAAGATCAGTGGTTTGGAACCCACCACTACCTAAATTTTTCTTTTCTTTTTTTTCCAAAACAGTTTCAGGCTCTCTTATTAATTAAATAGAGCTTTGTTCTTCAATGTTTAGAGTTGTGCATATGTAAGAATGCTCCCTCTAAAATGCGTGTTTGTTCTATTTCGTGCACATGCCGTGAAATACATAACAACGAATTGAACAATGGTCTTCTGAAGCATATGCATGTAAACTGGGAGGATACTGCATTAATGAAAATTCTGCACAAAGTACTGATACTAGGGCCAGCGCAAGGCACGTGCGAAACGTGCGGCCGCATGGGGCGGCACTTTCCGAGGGGCGGCAAATCTGCCGCCTTCCCTTTTTGTCCAAATAAATAAATAAATAAACTCAACGTTCATGCCCAAGAGGGGATTCGAAACGAAACCTGAGAGAGCGGCTTCGGGAACTGTGGCATGGCGCCTCGACTACCTGCCGGCAGCTCCTGTTGAACGAGGGGTGGGAGGAGGATTAATTTCTTCCCCACCACTGTAGCAGCACCGTCGTGTTTATGCCGGAACATAGGGGGGGGGGGAGCAGTCTGGCGTACACGCCGGTATTCCTATGTGTGGAGCGCTGACAGCCTTTACGCGCCGTGCGCTTACTCCTTACTCACAACTAATTTTGCAGAAAACTAAATCTAATTTGGAAATTGGAATGCAATGTTCGAGTCTGCGGTTACATGTTAAGCCTGAAGCAATTTTGCTAAGCTCTTCAATGGCAGTTTCCGAGTGTTTTATTCTTCCTGCATTATAGAAAAAATGGTTGAACATTACTACAGTCAAACATGTCGAACACCTACAATTGCTAGAAATATTCTGAATGGGTTACGCTGCGAGTAATTGCAAGGGATGAAGACTGGCATAAGTTAGGTTTCGACGTATTTTTGAAAATTTTTGCTATCCGTTTCTGAGTGATAGTCCTACGTTTTGGTTTTTGAGCCATGAAACACCTATCTCCGCCTGTATGAACAACAAACTCTAACCGGCTCTTTTGTTTGACGATCCTACTCACACACTCTCACTTTGCCAAAATTTATTTACTGTATAATGCGTGTCAATCCATGTTTCATCTAGGTAAACTACTGGTCGCTTTGATTGTGATGAAAACCTGCAAAAAGTATGGTCATTCAGCAACAATGCCCTCTCGTCCGCCCGAAACAAAACGTTAATTTTGACACCTTCTAAAACGAAAATCCATAGACAAAACATTGCTTCTAAGGGTTACCTTGCTAGCCTTGAAGCTCATTTCTGTTTGACGAAATTTGTGCAGTTTTTGCAAAGTTCGTACTTCTTTCTATTGTTTGTAATGCCATAGCAATTGCTGGCGTGCGCGGTATTAATGTGTTCGTAAACGGCGCGTGCGAATTTGCGATTCTCCAGGGTCTCATATCTCAGGTTGTATTAATCTCAGAGTGGAGGAGTAAAGTGTTCTGGATACATCTTGGCCTAGTGACCATTTGTGTACATATTAGAAGAACGGGTATACTATAGCTGTCATACAGTACATCGTCAAAATTTTCAAAGTTACACATTTCCGGGAGCCCATCCAAATTGAGCAAATCAGTTGGCTTTTGTACATGACGTGTAGTCTATTGAGGGCTTTAAACGGCTTACAAAAGCACCATTCATTCATGGGCGGTTCCTGAGAAAATCTAAAAAAACCGTGATTTTTGGGTACCAAAAAGAAAACGAATTGTGTGGATGGTCACTTCGATACCTTCTGTTCATTGAAAATCTTCCAAATTTTTGCCTTATGTTCTTATGATGATATTCTCGAGGCAGTTTTTAAATTTTTTCGATATCGTTAACCGTTACCAAGATCGAGAGGTTGAAACTTATCACAGTTTTGCACAAAATCACAAAACCACTTTTTCAGCCGTTTTAGTACCGTGAATCGCAAATATCTAAATAACTAACCATAGAAAACTGTTCAAATATTTACAATAAATTCTGTCGACATTTATTTTTCAGTTTTCGTAAATCTTAGTCCGTTAGCAAGATACAGTCGAAAAACCGCGATATTTTGCTAGAAAAAATGCTTATTGTGCTGAAAGGGCGTTCGAGCATGCGAATTGAAAAAAGGTACTCGGCGAAATAATTTGATTTTTGTACATCTTAAAGATTGAAATCTTCGGTCGATGAAGGGGTGATTTTTGTTTTCGTTTACTTTACAGTTAATATGCAGCCACTGGTATAGCGAACTATTGCAACATATTTTAAAGAGTTTGCAGAGATAAAAACACATTGCGTAGACTTCTCGTATGGTCGATTTTAGGTTACACATAGCTGTGTATGAAATGTAGATAAGATATCGAAATTTTATTTAATGTTTAGAGCAGAATGATATCTTATGTGGTTCTTGAGATATCGGTACGTGAATGATGGCACGCAACAGTAATAGGTGCGAAAACGCTATTTCTGATTGTGAGGTATCGTATCTTGAGGAACAGGAAATGACTAAAATGTTATGTGTATGTTGTTTAGGTGTTTATCTGGAAAATCCGTTTCCCGTTTTTGGATATGTGTATTCGTTATCGCGATACGCTACAAAAATAATAATTTTTGGTATCAAAAGATCCAACTACGTGCATTGGCAAATCGACACTTTTATTCATGGCAAATAGTCGAAATTTTTACGATACGTTCTAATATAAAATACTATCCAAACTTTACTTACCATTGATTTCATGTTATATAAGCAGTACACTATGATGTAACAAGAAAAAGACGGAAACCAGCTGATAAATGCTCTTGCCGGAGCACAGAAAAGGCAAATATGTTCTCTTACACAAAAGTGTGGAACTAGCTGTCTAAATCCTCATTCCAACTTCCTCACCAAAAATTTTGGCATGCGGACATATTCGCGCGTTTTTCGGCTGACAGAGGACAGGACGGAGACAGTGCAAGAGGCAGAGATAGATATATGATGGAACAAAGTGTTAGTTCAGGAGAAAGGCATATGCATGAAAACAGCAGTGGGAAACGAAACGAGATGTCGGAAGTCAGGAACAGTGGCAACAACAAACTAAGATGCAGATAGTAGCAATTGGAGCAAAAGAGAAAACAGTGGGCAACCGAGACGAACGGAGACCATACATAAAGCATGAGCGTGCGGCTCTCCAGTACTATAGCACGAAACAATTTGTCCAATTTTTCCCATCCCCAGTACCCACGTGCTAAAGTTTTCCGGTCTACAGGTCAAATCCCAAGCAATCCATCCCCATGGACATATGTGTAAAGGAGACAATCGTGATTGAAGACAATGAAAGCTGACTAAGTGAAAAAAAGAGGATACTGGCAACAGGACAGGAAGTGAATGGGACAACGTCAGTGGGGTAGAGAGACGATGAAAGGGGCAGAAACAAACAGCGGTGAGGAATCGCGAGGGAAAGGGATGAAGACATTGAAAGTTTGACACAGACAGAAAGCGGCAGTGGGAGAGACAGCAAACAAACGGACAGAGACATATATAGACATTGACAGTGAGACGACAATTCTGACTACGACGGCTTAACTGGGCAAAAGTATTTACAAAGTTATGCACTAAAAGTGCGCGAATATGTTCACATGCCAAAATTTTTGGCGAGGAAGTCTGAATGAGGACCGAGGCAGCTAGTTCCACACTTATGTGTCAGAGAACATATTCGCCTTTTCTGTGCTCCGGCAGGAGCATTTTTCAGGTGGTATATTTATCCATATCATCTTGCTAATTCTTCTTCTAGTTTAACCGTAGCCTCGCTGTACCTCGTCACGTGACCTAGTTCCTGGCACTGCCGCGCCACCACTTCGCCTTTCCAGGCATTTGTTATTGTTCGGTCTCTACAACGAAAACTACATAATTCGTTTCGGCAGTTGGCCGAGGGAGTCAAGATTGGTCAGAAGCACTTTCATTGCTTTTCGTAAGAACAGAATAATTGGTGCGTCCTAATTTCTTGCAACTTGGGATGTAATAGGAAAGTGCTTTTCATAGAACGTAAAATTAGTACTGTGCATGCACGTTTTTCTCCTTTAAGATTGCAGACTAAGAATATTTCTTTTTTTATCATCTTTTACTTCAAAAACTCATTGGCCGAAACCTAGGTAGATCTGAAAAGTAAAAACAAGAAAGAAAGAAAAAACGTGTGTGTGTATGGGGGAGGGGGCGGCAATTTAGCAGCTCGCACGGGGCGGCAGTTGGGCTTGCGCCGGCCATGACTGATACAGATATTTTCGTATATAAAGGAAGTCCCAGATTTCTGTGGAAACTGTAGTTCCTTAATGAAACAGAAGGGAAGTGTATACATTGCAAGAAATTACCTTACTTTTTTTCTAAGCATTTATTCACTATTTGTGGAATATATTGAAAGTCATTAATTAGAATCAGTGCATCTTCTATAATGTTTGTCTCTGACATGGTTGCTATGGACGCTTTTAATGTAGATGGTATAACCATTCCTGTAGTTCATATATGACTTCGTTCATTTTACACGGTTTTGCGCTAAAATAAAGAGCAAATATTCTATTTCAAACCGTGATTAAGTTTTCTTTTACACCTAAAATCACAAACTGAACAATTGTGGTAATACACAATTCCACATAACTCTAGTACTCAAGATATATACAAAGTCAGTACTATCAACACATCATTTACAACAGTCATGTAACAGTATCTCCCAAGTTTATGTACATGTGTTAAAGAAGTCTATGTTTATAATTCGTTGCTATGTATTTCATAACATGTTATCGAAACAGAACAAATGCACTTTTCAGGGAAAGCGCTGCTACCTTTGAACAACTAAGAATCTTGCAGAATATTGTTGCATTCAGTTAGCAAAAGTGTGTGAAAACCTTTTACAAAGCAAGAGGAAAAATAAAGTGGCCAAAAAAAATTGACAGTGGTATATATATATATATATATATATATATATATATATATATATATATAGAGAGAGAGAGAGAGAGAGAGAGAGAGAGATAAAGAGAGAGAGAGTTGGTTTTTTCTTCAGTGAAATCAGTGCTTTGCCGTCGTTTGTTCATATTTGTTCTGGGTTGTTCATTGAGAATTTTACTCAGTTTTTTATTACAGATGGCATTGAACCAACACCATCTGAAGAGAAGGCCTGTGCAGTGCCATGCCACGTCATGCAGAGTAGTTCGCAATCACATAGCTCGCAGCGGCCAGCCAGTGCAGTACGCGAACGCGACCTACTCTGTGTGACGTGACAAGTCACGACCGTGCAGAGGCCTTCACTACAGATGCTGTTAGTTGAACTGTCTTTCGTATTCTCTCTTTTGAATGGTTCATCGGGTACTTTGTGAACGTTGGTTTGTATTGTCCTATTTTGATCGTTTTGGATAACTCAGTTCTGTCGTTACAGAGGGTGTCGAGCTACCATGCCAGCAACACTCTGATCAAGCGCGCTGAACAACCGCGCCCTAGCAAGTTACGAACTACGGTGTAACATGTTCATACATCACAAACTAATTCTTCGCCTATTACGCTATAGCGAACAGTTGCGAGAGTAATCCGTGATTCTCGAACTATCGATGGCAGGTTTTAACTACCTAACTAACATTAGATTATAATTCATTGTCATAAGAACGACGTGTTTTTGATAATTTTCAGTGCGCAATTGATTTGAAGTGGCAACATGTGAATTATAATAAGTAAATCATCAAGTAGAGAAAGCAAGATGACGTAAGCAAAAGAGATTTTTGGGCGAGGGATGTCACGTCGTAAGACCACCGTTAATTGTAAAATTAATTCTAACTGAAAGGAGCCAGTTAAAAAGCTTACTTTAAACATATAACTCTGGCTGTAAAGCAAGGTAAATGATTCGCATGAACTGCTGACTACGTCCTGCAACAGAATCTTGTTCCCTTGAGTTCCCTTGAAGTCGGAGTTCGGAACCACGTGATTCCGAAAACCCTGGCTTCAGCCTCTTCAAGCAACACCTTATTTCTTACCGTGTCTCCAGTTAAGATGTACGTCTTACACGAAACAGATCTAATCCGGTCCGCCTATGCATCAAAACACTCACTGGACTTCTGCCTCATCGTAGAAAGCTGGTCCCGGTAATAACTAGTACCTCTCTTATCGGTAAATCTCTGAATCAATCCTTGCGCCAGTACTTCAAAATGTGTGGCGTCTCTCAATACGGCTACCGTCTCCACAAATGTGCGTGCGTCCCCCATTAATTTGAACCTCAGAACATTCAAAAGGAATCCGTCTGGCCACTGACACAAACGGCCAACGTCACGGATATTCTGCAGAAAACTTTCGACATTCTCATTATTCTTTCCGGAAAAGGACGCAATAAAATTTACCGCTGGAAAAGTATTGGTTAAACTACCAACTGAATTCACTACCGAAGTGGCGGCTACCTCTCCCACCTTGTTCAGTGACTCACGTACAACTCCTTTTTTTCCATTATCCGCTAATCCTTCAATACGCCCCAGCAAGTCTGTAAGCCGATCTTCCTCCTCTTCATTCTCAGGTGTTTGTGTCTCGGCTTCCATGGTATTCACCACAAGGCGAGATAGATACCTCCAAACCATATTTGCTAAATCCTCGCACTGCACGTCTAACTGATTAATCCTTTCCACCAAGGCACGGTTTTTCTCTAAGAACAATGCAGTTTGCTCCCTTTGCAAGTTTACCGTTTCCTTCAAGACCCTAAAGGCTTCACTTTCCCCAGTATCCACTTGAACGTCAACATTTCTCGCTTGTTGCTCAGCTAACTGCTTCTGAAGGCGTGCATACTGCCTCTCAAACTCTGCTTGACCCACCACAAGGTTAGAAACTTGCTGTGGTAAGGAGTCTACAATTTTATCCTCACCATTTCCAGTGACTATGTCCCGCGGGGATCCTTCACGTGACATTGTTATAAGTTAAGGGACAGAACTTACTTGAAAATTACGTTGCTGCGCCAATAAAACACTTTACAAGGAGGATTTAGAACGTGGTTGACAGCACTTACTTCAACTATTTATTGATGCGGTGACGGCGAGACGGACTGCAGGGAGCAGAAGGCGGAGACGGACGTCGGCAGCATCAGCAGTGGATGGACAGTGTCGGATTCCGGCATCGGATACTGGACCCTCGACTATTACGGCGACGTAGGCGGTAGCGGCTGAGTCGGCTACCCAGCCGGTGGCAGCGCGTCATCGCGCGTCTGGCAAACACAGCGCTCCGGCTGTGTGCACCTCAAGGTCACGCGGCCAGGCAGGCAGCGCGCTGAACAAAGCGTTGCCGCATGCGTCCCGTTTCTAACAATTAGCTCTCGCCCAACACACGCTCCCAAACCCCGTAAAACTGGTGTGGATCCGAAGATCACGATTCTGACACCAAAATATGTACAGGTATGGCATGAACAGGAAAAGGCTGTGGGCGTTTTCCGGACGGGGTTTGACAGGACCAGCAAATCATACTCGGACACGAGTGTTGTGGTGTAACGAAATGGTTGTATTTCGCAAAAGGGGGATATTATGGCCTGAGGAGAGCCACCAATGGTGCAACAGAAGTAATCATTATGATTTAAGTAGGAGAGCGAGCCCAGGGGGCTGCAGAGCGGGGAGCGTGCTACAGGTGCGAGAGCCGGCGGCAGACAGACCTTTACCGTCGGTAACGATCTCGCAGCTAGGCAGTAGTGCTAAATCTATGTAATTGCATTCATACTGTGATTGGTTGCGATCCGCCTTGTGGACTTTGACACAGGTGCTCTGATCAGCGGGTTCCGCGCCCGCAGTTGCATGGATCGGCGACACGTGCCGGTTGCTGAGCACAAATCGAATTGGGCCAGGGGATTCAGATGCACGCGGCAGTGGAAATGTGATGCGCATGACGCAAACGTATGGCAGGGGACATCGGACTCCCTCTGTCCTAAGGCCCGTGCTGCAAGACATGGAAAATCATGTTGAAAGTTACGGGAAAAAATGAAAAATATAATACTGCTTTTCTCCACTGGTGTACACAGTAACAGATATAAAGTACTTGTTAAATAGATTGCCACACTATGCCCATCAGTTACTAATGTCTCATCTACTCTTAATGCTACCTGCTCTAGTTCCTTTCTGGTTCTACCAGTCTCCTCTTTCACTATATCCCATGTTGTTTTTATTTGGTTTCCTGATGTTGCTATCTTCTTTTCATAGTGCCTTTGTTTAGATGCCTGAATAAATTTTTTTAGTATTTTACAGTATTCCTTATATTTAGTTAAATCATCTTCATTGCAACTACTCTTGGCTGATAGATACATTTTCCTTTTTGTCTTACATGAAATCTTTATTCCTTGTGTAATCCATGGTTTTATTATAGACTTCTGTTTAATTCAAGTTACTTTTGGAGGAAAACAGTTTTCAAACATGATACTGACATTATTAATGAATACGTTGTATTTTTCATCATAGCATGAGCACTATATAAATCTTTCCAGTTCATGTCTTTCAGGAGTTTTCTAAAATTTTCAATTTTTGGTGTGTTGACTACTCTCCTGTGTGTACATTTTGTAGTCTTCATAATCTGTTTAGAATCTATACCTAAAACAAGGAGTTGCATATAGTGATCTGATAGGCCATTTATTATTGGTTTTATGGCATGATTTTGTTCCTTTGATTTGTCTATAAAATATTATCAGTTGCTGTCCTAGAGGTTTTAGTTATCTTAGTTGGAAAGTTTACGGCATGTGTTAGGTTCAAAAACAAAGTTACTGACTGCAATAAATTTTTACTGGAGCTCTGCATAAGAAAATCTGTATTAAAGTCACCAGCAACCAGTATTTCTTTATTTCTTCCTGTTAAATAACCCAATAGAGCTTCTAGATGATTTAGTAATAGATTATAATTTCCTGCAGGTGCTCGGTAAATACTTATTATTATATAGCATCTGTTATGGAATTATACTTCTGTTGCACAAGCTTCTAAATGCTGTTCTAGACAGAATTTATTTATATCAATATTCATGAATTTATAGCAGATTTAATGAATGTGGCAAGTCTTCCTCCCTCCATATCTACTCTACAGAAGTGTGAAGCTAAATTAAATCCTGGAATTTTTAAAATATTGAACTCGCCTGCTGTTCTTTTGTCTGTGTTTGTGAAGTTAACAATTGACTGCTTCCTTACAAAATCTAATTCGGCAATATTCACACAGCGGCGGATGTATACAGTTTCCTTAAGCAAAACTCTGATTCTATAAGTTAAGCAAACAGTTCTACCTTTACTGTAATCTTTATAGGAAACTGCACACAATTAAACAATGATCCGCAGTCATGGATCTAAATAAAAAATCATGAATGTTGGCAACGGAAACGCAAATATTCTCTCCTCCAGAAGGGCGCAGAGATACAAGATACATGAACAAATTACCCCCATTAATCCAAAATAAATGATGAGGGGAGAATTTAAATTAGCACAAAAGGATTATAGTTTAACAAATTAATTTATTGTTCTAAACGAGAACAACAAGGAGGAGGCCATTTTTTATGTTACAATAAAAAACACACCTTACAAAATGTTCAAAATATCCACAATTACATGGCCCTAAAATTGCTCACCTGCAAAGTTGAATACAGGTTAATTACGATCACATTTCATAGGGGGGAACGGAGGAACCGCAGCACATTGACACACAGATTCATACGCCAAGCCATGCATGTACTTACCAAGCACCCGTCACCAATACACCAAGACGACAGCCAAGCAATGTGGAGAATGCAGATCGAAGGTTCACTCGCGCACAATGAAATAGTACTTTGCTTCCACAAAGTGTCAAGCTAGTGGTTTAGACTCATGATAAACTATCAGAAACAAACGCACTTGGTTTAAGACCACAAAGTGCGGTGTACTGACAGAAGTTAAAGTTTCCCTACAACTTCTAACTATACATTAAATCAAGATTTCATTAAATAATATCTAAAAACGGTCGCTCTGGCGAGCACAGGGAGAAGATAATTACAGAAGGTTATAGTTGCTAGATCAATACAGCACTCTACAAAATTGGAACACAAAATATTCAAAAAGTTAACGAAACCAATTTCGAAGAGAATAAGATCACGAAATATATCGTGTAACCATTATTTCTGATCAGAGGAATGATATCTATTAGATAAGCAAGGTTATAGATTGCTACAGCACAATACAGAGTTCGGTCGCCAAAATTCAGAGAAATTAAAAACACGATAGACGTCGTGCAACGGTTCTTTCTACACAGAGGAAAAAGATCTATTTAATGGTAATAACCACGACAGGGAACATGCTAATCGGTGAACAAGTGGGCCGACAAGTACACAGATTACAAGCTAGAATGGACAATTTTCGTGGAAAATTATCACGCTACACTCACTAGGAAACACATTAGCAAATTAGCTATACAATTATTAACCACTCATGTGCACTGAATGATGGAAGCTGAAGCTAAGCTGAAGTCTTAGTCTGATATCGTCTACGTGTTCTGTCGACAAAGTACGAACATTGTAGGCACCGTGAGTCCCGGAAAATATTAGAATTCAACTACGATAAGAACGCAAAAGATACTGAACATATTTAAACAGGTGAGAAAATGATTCAAAAGTTATAAAGTGCAAGAACTATGCTAACGAAACACCATCAGAGCCTTGGAATCAGATTCCAGCAAAACCGACATAAAATTAGCAATCCTGTACAAAATTAAGCAAAATCTCACTACTACACATAGTGTAGGTGCTACTTCCAGAATTAAACTTGCGAAAAGGCATAAGTACGACTATGGAGCCTGACTAAGTTGAGCTACGAGGGCACAGCAGAACCAAACCCAGAGGTACTTACCCTACCAGGAACCAAGAACAGAATGAATAGCTCTCTTGACCACCACTTCGCCGTTACCGAGGAGGGGTAGTGGAGGGGAGCCCAGAGAGCGTCACCGTTCGTCAGGCAGGTAACCTGACCAACTCCCAGCCAAGGAGATTAAGAGCAAGCTACTTTAGGAATCTTTGCTAAGACTAGGTTCTGCTGAGCAGTTGGCAAACCTACTTCTCGCCCATAGACATTCAACGCCTAGCGTTTGAAAGAAACAACGACACGGAACAGACGAGGCGTGCCTAGCACTTGCTAACTTTCTTACATACAAAGTTTCATTCATTCTGTGGAAGCCAGGGCCAGTTGGAGCAGAACACAGTACACACTAATACATATTTGGGGCCTCATGCACAACAAAGACACTTAGAAATTTACATACAGATAAAACTAAATCAATATATAATGTCTGCTATCTCGCATATTGCGAGTGGAGTGTCTTGCTACACTCAAACAAACAAAAAAATGTCTGAAGCTCATCAACATTTGTTCATGGGTAGTCAATTAAATGGAACACATTATGTGGACGTATTTCAATATCTATACCAGTGGCCACATGATGTTCAGAGAGGCAAATTATGTCAATTGGGTTAGAGGAATCTACTTCATCAATACAAATGAGACGTTAATCAAGTTTATTTCTGATTTCTGGAATATTTTGATGTAATAAAGATAACTGATATTACATACTAACAGCTTGACTAAGATTTACTGGAAGTTTCTGTTAAACATTGTTTGCTAAAATCTATCTCCTGTTTATCTGTTTTTCCAAACTGAGGATATCTTCCAATCTCTCTCAAAACTGGTTTTCTTTTCCCCCTCCCTGTCCTGAAAAAGGCATCCCTCTGACACCTGTAACCACTAGTATTTTACCATTTGTGAGAGTGTCCCCCCCCCCCCCCCATAAGTTACTTGCAATCAACCGAGACAGTTTTCCCTTCCCTTTCCTGTTGAGGTGAAGGCCATGCCTAGTCTAGTCCCACCTACAGATATCATCCACAGGAATCAAACCAATATGGGACCCCATATCTCACATGAGTAGCCGTTCCAACTCCAAGTTTACTTTCCTGACAGAAGAGTTCAAATGAGGCCGATCATGGCGACTCAAGACAGATACAAACCCCACACTAGTATGCTTTGTTGCCGAAGATATCTTCACCAGGTCACAATCTATAGAATATTCACAGTTTCTGTCAATGCTGTTTCCCAGACCACCCACTATAACCACAGTATCCTCCATTGTGAAATATTTACATAAAGAACCTATATCCTCTGTTACCTGACCTAGGCCCACTTTTTGTTTGAAAAAGTTTGTGACCTTGTACTCTGGTCCTAGCTCTTCCTGCAGTAGTTGGCCAACACCTCTACCATAGAAACTACCTAACAACAAGACTTTCTTTCTTTTCACAGTTTTCCCTACATTTTTCAAATTCTTCTTTAAAGACAGGTAAACAGACCTCTGTTACTGAAGCAATAACGAATAAAAAAAGTAAATTTCGATTGAGATCTGCTTAAGAAAGTCTGATATTAACATTAGAAACGCATTACTTGATCAAGTGATACTATAAGTATCATTGTGGAATTTGACATCTGACCATTACCTGTCATCTCTTCAAACTGCTATTTACAATGTAATGGACGCTTATTTGAAACCTAATATAACTAGCTACACTTGCCCACAGTTAAATTCGACGATTTTTTAATTTATATCGATTTTTGAGGTTATGCTTCGTACAACTGCACTGACAGTTACTGTAATACAGTTCATTCCCTTAATTAACAGATACACTCAATCAGAAATTACATGAACCTTGTCATTTCCTATCTAAAATCCATGTGACAAGTGTTTATGAGCAATGAAAATTCCAATTCCAGAATCTGAGTACACTGCCAGCACCACACTTATTTTCCACATTTGTAGAATTAAATAAGCTGTTGTGTAACTACAAATCACCTTTCCGTAACCACTCAACTACACACAGATCTTAAACATACAGTGCATAAGAACATAATAAAATACAGAAATTAACTACAGTATGCCCATGAAAACTTTGTACTGCGTTCCGATGTCTACCTAACACTGTTACCCAACAAACCATACTTAAAAATCATATATTTAGGAAAGATCTTTAATTTTATGACCAATTAAAATGCACATTGTTTGTAAAACTTAGGCATAAATACACGAAAACTCCTACAAATAAACATGGCGGCAGTTTGTTTTGATTCTGTGAAATGGCGTCACAAAGTTCAAATGACCTGAAATGGCGAAAATTGAGTGGCAGCACAGAGATATATGCAATTGACACTAGCATATTCAGCATTTAAGTCTAATGGCGCTGTTTTTGTGTCCAATGTCGACGTACCTTTAGTTGCAGCAGAGGTGCCCACAAGGGAGGGCCGTGACGCAAACAGCATAATTGAAATTTCTGGTGGAAAGGGGGGGGTGCGGGGGCAGGGGTGGTGTGGAAAATTACTACTTGACCATCCTGGGGGGGGGGGGATTTATTTTATAATATTTGTAATTACTCCTAATGAACATTTATGTTACCAATAAACCAATGTTTTGGGCCTATATATAAAATGAATTTATCTTCCAAATCCAGGACCTAATATCTCATGTGTATGTGTGTGTGTGTGTGTGTGTGTGGGAGAGGGGGGGGGGGTGGGCACCTCTATGTTGTGCAGCACATTAATATCTATTGACAGGTCCAAAAATATTTCTACAAACTTTGTATAAAGCTCTATATGATTTTACTTACTTTTCTAAGAAGAAAATATTTACAATTAATTGTAACTTACATTCATAAGTATTTTCACTTAAAAATGTCAGTAAGAATAAAGGTTAAATTGATTGGTAGAGACTGTCTCAATTTCACTTCCCTATTTCTGAAATAACTGCTTTCTCTCTATATCTTATTTTTATATATAGTTTACATATCTTCCGATTTTTTACTTCATCTTCCAAAATTTTTAAGATTCATCTTCCGAAAAAAAAAAAAAAGTAATCGGATCTGGCAACACTGCAGCTGAGTGCGTACTGCTGTGAGACAGTTCTGTACATATGAACCTCCACGGCTCAGCGCTGTTGGAGTGGGAATGACTGTTATCGGGAGCTAGTCTGTGGTTGCTTGTTTATGTTATGTGTAATGACAAGCTGAAACTTACAAGCTTGTGAAGGGTTTGATTCAATAAAGAGACTTTGTAACTTTTGAACATGTATTTCCCTTGGCACTAGAGGTACCAAGGAGGTTAAAATTCTAACCTCCTTGAAAGGTACTGATTTCAGATCCTGTTACGACTGAGTTTGGGTTGTATCTGCATGAACATTATCGGTATTCTAAAAGCCCCATGTGCTAGGAGTATTGTTACATATCCAACAGGAGGTTCAACACAAATATTCATTTTGAAAGGCTGAATGAAACAATGAAATACATTTATTTGCATGGTAAAAATGTGAAACATCTCAACAAATCCATCCATGAATTAATGAGATTCGTTAGGGACAAATTGTTTAATCGGCTCATTATTGTGACAAATGGAAAACGACATAACTGCAGACTAGGATACCACCTGTCTGCTTTGACCCATGACATCATCAAGATGTCGGACGACCAGTATACGGGATATCTTAACACTGCCGTATTGTAGATACAAATAATCTGTAGTTATTATTGATAACAGAATGTTCCATCGGTCACAGGTCTTAGGCCAAAAATTCGCGCCTTCAGCCATCAGTGAGAAGCTACAGATCACTTTTTAAACACAAAATATTAATCGTCTTTAACTTCACCACCATATAATCACTCACACCTTCTACATACACGTGCGCACCTCAAAACTACTGCACTGCGATGACGTCATGGGTAAAAGTAGAGCTCCTAAAAACACAGGCTGACACATCCGCCATTTTCATTCTCTGAGAATGCTAAACACAGCACGCAGCTTATACGAACAGTGTTGCTTCATTGAAGTTCAGTGAAATATTTTACAAGTGCCTGGTATAGAGCCTTAGATCGTGCTACTTTGAGCTTGCATTTCGCTCTTGTTTACATCGATATGTGGATTAGACACAAAAACCTCGCATTTTCATTACTTTTTGCTGTTTCTGCCTAAATACAGAAAAAAGAGCAAGAAACATATATTTATGTGATAAAAATTGGGTACTATGTAAATACTGTCGAAACTGGTCATCTAGATAAAATTTTAAGCGCTCTTGGCATCTATTTGAATAGTCTGTCAATATGTGAGGTTTGCTTGCTGTCTTGCAGTAAGTGTTTGTTCTCTGCTGTGACAAATTCACCAAATCGGATTTTTGTACTCAAATTGCTGAAAGTACTTCTATTGTGTTACTGAGAAAGTTTCAGAATGTATTACAAACACTAAAACTAAAAAGAAATTAGTGTACAGGATATAAAGTTTACAGTCATAGAGGCACGCGGCGCCGATGTTGGCAACAACCTTTGAATGCTATTTGAAAACCTAATCGTATAGAATGTGTTGGCCATGAAATAAAAAAATAATTCTGCTCCTTCTCTAAGTTTGATAGGTTTTCGTATGTAACAGTACCCTTGTCTTGTCAGTAATTTAATAATCCTTATAAAGCAAACATTTCGTTGCCAACATTAGCACACTACGCCGCCGTAGCCGTAAGTAAAATTTACCCAGTATTCTTTGCCAGTTATGTTACAGCCTCTTATAGATAAGCATCAATATTGGCATTTGCTAATAAGAAATTGAATTAAGGGTGTATTTTGTGATAAAACATCAAGTACCGTACTTTTCTTTCAAATTGCATACTACAAGTTATGACGCTAAAACTTCGAAATACCACAAACAGCATTCAACGGTAGTTGCCTGAATCAGCACAGTACGCTGCCATAGCCGTAACGAAACTTTTTGCCAGTATATTTATATTTTACGGTTTAGTGTTTGTAATAGTTTCTCGCAATAACGTAACAGAAGTATCTTTAACAATTTGTGCAATGTCAGTACAAACCTTTTTGATGACGTGTATTTCTCAATATACTATAAGACACACATATTGTGCCCTGAAAACAGTATGTTCTGGGATGCTTTGCCGTAATATGGTATTTTGCGGCTACTAATTCCCTACAGGCAGCTTCTCTGTTAAGAGGTAGTACTTTCAGAAGAGCTAAACAAAACCGTAAGTTCAAATATCACAGACGATTTTTACTATTAAATATTGCTTCAGGTCATAATAATTCACTTACAAAACATAACTGTGGGCTCGGTCCGGGTTCCCAGTTTTTGGGCCGACATTTAATGATCCATTTTTTCTTCTCTTAGAATCTCTCGGGAAACTAAACGTTCTGTAGCCACCTCTGGAATGATTTGAGCAGTTTATGGCAACACAACGACCCGTAAAGTCGTGCTAAAGTGCCGTGATGCAAATCCTATAGCACCGCCGTGTGTTTAACTTACGAGCCACGAGAATGAAAATGGCGGATGCGTTAGCTCGTACTTACAGAAGCCTTAGGTAAAGGCTAACGGGCGGTATCCCTGTCTGCAGGTGAGCCTGGAAAACTGACAAGTAAACTCCAGCATATTCGTGCAAAGAACGGCTCAAATGCAGAGGTGGTCATGAATACATACATAGAGAGTGTCACATTTTGTTCAGAAAAAACTGCATGACTTCAGCTGCAATTTAATTTCTATTAAATGTCAAGTCTGCATACATTAATGCACATGCACGTAATCCAGTATCGGATGGAACATAAGTAAACAATCATTTCGTATGCCTACACAAAATAGGGTAGCAATGCATTTCAGTGAAGGTCCATAAAGATACATTATACATGTATGGAGAAGAGGAACCTGTGAGCGAAAAAAAAGCATATAAGCCAACATTGGCAGGAAAAATATCGAGCCTTCCGATTTAGTTCAGTTAATCGACACAATATCATCTCCATGTCAGCTGAAGGTGTTAAAACGCCAGCTGTCAAGCGTAGAAGCTACTTTAACGGCTGTTGACTCCAACACAGTTATGAGAATTGGTTCCTGTGTTGCATCGTTAAATGGTGAACAAAGTATATAGCCTCAGAGACGACTGTTCTTTGTAGAGGAGAAAAATAGTGCATCGTAAGTACGCTGTACTTCGAAAAACCATCTATAGTTGGGGCAAGAGGAATTACTCTCTACTACAAAACAGGCAATAGATATTGATTTTTACATCTTCCATAATTTTCTTGTTTTTGTTTGTGACGTTTCTTAGTGTGTACGGTAATTTTGTCCTTGCTATTTTACTTCCCTTAATAAATTTGAAACACGGTATTTGAGTGAATGCTGTTTTCCATCTTTCTTAAGAGTTGCGTTTTCCAAAACAGTAAGAAGTGACCTTGCACATTTCGAGTACTTGTGACATGGAAGATGAAAACACTTGGTGTAGGACGCTTTTGTATTCATTTGCTGTCATCAGCAAGGAAAGAAAATGTAATGCAGTATGTAAAAGACTCCATTTCACAACGGCAGTCAATTTCAGTGTTTATATGTATTTATAATGATATTAATGTGTAGCGGTAGGGTGTAAACAACAAGCCGTCATCGCGTTGCGCGCCGCGTAAACATTGCCGATAAGTGATCGCCAAAGCTCGGCTCGTTTCGTAAATCTTCGGGTCGCATCGTAAGACTGGAGCTGTGTGTGCTTGTCAGGCAGTAGACACAAGTCATTCTTTGCAAAGTATAATAAATAGTTGTACGTAGATTACCACAGCCACCTAATAAACAGACGCCATATAAAACACATACAGAGTGAAAATATAATGTACCATCTCAAGTGTAACGTGTTTAGATACAACAATTAAGGCCAATTCTCACTGTTCGTCACGTCACGTCACCGTTCGTCAGAACATTCCGCAATGTATTTCTAATGGCGGCATTCACACTGTCCGTCACCGGACCGTCACGTCACGTCAAGCTTTGTCGAGAAGAATGTTTCGACGGAATGGCCGTCTGCTAACATCAGAAGTTAACCTATTTTCGTCACGCGAATTACATGTTGCAGACGACGATTGCACTGTTTATATTTTTATATATATTTTATATATGCAAATGTGTCTTATTCATCTTTATTTTGTTGTTATACCTAGTTTTAGGGATAAATCTCAAATGTTTCATGACGACTTAAATATTTTTGTCAATTGAGTGTCCCCCTAAAATATCTGAAAGAAAAATATGGTTTATGGTACGTAACATTGTAACAGAAAAGACTGGAGCAAACTGTTTATTTGAATAAGATAGTAATTTGGTTGCGCATTTTTCATTAAATAACATTTTAAATAAAAAAGTCAGTTGCAATGAAAGACAAAAATTCAATTGTTTACGACGGTATTAACAATGTCAGCGGGCAAATCGTAACAGATAAAGTAAACAGGCGCTATTTATGCTCTTATAAATATTGTTTTATGTTTTCATACGTTTATTTTTTCGCTTGAAAATAGATGTCGATGTTTTGAAATGTTGTTTCAGTTCCCAGTAAGTTAGCCAAAAACATACACTGTAAAGTTTTCTTTCGCCGTCAGTAGCATTTAGCGTTGTTGTTCCTTCACTTTCAACATCGCGTATTGAGATGGGCGAATTGACGTGATGGACTGCGTGAATACAACGTGACTTGACGTGACGGACAGTGTGAATTGGCCTTTATTTCTAAAGTATTATGCACACTATTTTACTACCAATTCTACTGCATTACCCAAAAAGATACTGAGTTTCCAATCATTGTCTGTATCAGACATTTATTAACCTGACTGTGCCTTGTCCAGTCTGTGTGTGCCTAAAAAAGTAATCTGACGTCTACTGTCATCCTACAAAGTCGAATCGCATACAAAATGTCAAACCAGGACCAAAGATAGAATGTTGTCATGTACGAATTCGTAAGTGCGCTGCCGGCAACAATATTCTGAGAGTGACGTGCGGGTTATTGAAAGTTGAAAGTATTAAGGAATGTATGATTTATGTAATTTGTGTTTTAGGCGCATAGGTAGTTGACTATTCCATGTTCGAAATTTTGTGAATGACAACAATTTGAACACAAAGCTCCAATTGGTTGTAATTAGGTTGGAAATAGATGCGAGAGGAAATCCTTTAAGGAACTGGTCGTCTCCTAGTACAAGCTGCGCAGACATTGGAAGAGGTACCATAATTTTGTTTAATGATTAATAAACCGTTTTCGATAGTTGACATGTAAGTCAATAGGAGTTAATGGCCGATTTGATACGTTAAAGATAATTCATCTACCGGTACCACTCGTATTTCTACCGATATATGAAAATCTTGAGCACTCGGTTTTGACACCTGCATATTTTTAGTGGCAAGTGTCATACAGTGAAAAAACATCCAGTTTACAAGGAGAAGAAAACACGTTTGTCACCTGTGTTCTTTCGTTATAAAACTTTTCTACCAAAAAGAGAACTATATCCCTATATTTTACCGTTTAATCGATGGTACAATTGAGTTCCTCGCTAGGGATGTACGTGGAAGTCTAAATCATTAAAGGCAATTATGCACTCGTTGCTGTTGTACTTACAGCCTACACATTGATTAATATAGACCTATACAGTACATTTCCGTTTAAAACATTAAGTTGCATTTTTGGTCTGTCAACTAGATTTGTCAAAGTAGTATTGGTGCCCTTTATATATTGCTTTACATGTGCAGTAGGCGCTGCTTGACAGTAGAATTAGGAACAATAGTTTATTAAAAAGTTTATTCATGAATTGCCACCACATTGTTTTATTTGTGGTTTCTTTGATTTAAGAGGATACTAATTCCAGTAATTGCGGATCTGTCATTTTAGTGTAGTATTTTAAACATAATGTTCTGTAATAGTAGTTAGAGTATAATTAAAATGGAAATAATTTCCCATGTGCAAGGTAACAAGTATTATGCATGTGTTTTAGTAGTAGTAGTAGTAAGATATTTGTTTAAAGACCAGATAGTTTACATTAAAATATTGTCAGAAGTAGCATGTATGAATCTCTATGCCCTGTCCCAGTTCAAAAGTATGCTGTTGTGGACTCTATGTAGACATAGTAATAATCTGTTATTAACAGAGGGATCTGACTAAATAACCAACAGAAATAATGTTCAAACCTATCTCTGACATCTTTAAAAAATCCATCTAATATGAGCATGTTGAATAACAGTCCACAGATCTGTCTTTCCATTTCCACAGTGGTTTAAATTATGTTTTTCAAATGAAGACTTAAAAATCAGTTTATAGCCTAGGCCTAAGTAAAAGTGTTTATAGCTGATGTGGCTTTATACAGTAGCCTATGTGGTTAAATTTTTGTTGTGGCAGCAGCATAGTGTGTTTATGTTGACAGCAATTTGTTTTCTTTATGGGGGTAACTTTTAGTAACTGCAATGGCAGTGTAGTGAGAACAATGTTATGTTCACTTTGAAAGGTAATTAATTTTCTGTGCAAATATCAGCACACTATGCCATTGCTGCTGTTAATAAAATTTTATCCAGGATTAAAATCTATGTAGTATATATGGGTTAAATTGTACGACACTTCTCGCTGGGCTGCAGTGGTTATGTTGGCACCAATAGTAATGATGGCAACTCAGATGACCAATAAATGTTTTTTTCCTGACAACTTCAATTAAAATGAAAATTATTTTTTACTGAACGGACAAGGGTACATACAAGAACCTGTCGACCATAGAGCAGGTACAGTATTAAATTTGCTGCGAGTGAGACAAGCAGCAATAACATTTACTCTGTAGCTCATGAAAAATATTAACGCAGTTCTACACTTCATTATTCATCTGTTGCCAACATAAGCATTGGAACCCGGCAAATAGAGTTGTAAAATTTTACCGTATATACGGTATAGAGATGATTTGTAATTATGAACAGCCTTACATTCAACAGTCAGTGCCACCACAACGACATTTACAACTGTTAAAAAAATTGTAATGCTAAAATGTACCCTAGACTAATGGGTTTTTCTCAAGTCCTACAGATTATGTTCCGAATACTACAGTGTGATATGAAATGAGAGTTAAATTTTACTTAACAACAGCGGCAGTAATGTGTGTTAATGTTGGCAATGAAGTGTTTGCTTTCTGAGGATAGTTAATTCACTCTCTGACAAGGGTACATACAAGAAGCTGTGAACCATAGCACAAGAACAGTGGTAATGATTTAGTCCGTGGTCAAAGTACAATAATATTCCCCTCATTCTATATGATTGGGCTTTCAACGTGCATTCGGTGGTCATTTCCAACATCAGTGCTTCACACTGCTTTTGCTGTAAGTAAAACTGAACTGGGAAGAGTGTAAAACAGATCAATAAAAGTAAAAAGCCCCACAAACCTTAGTCCCTATGTAGATGTGCATGCACAGCATGACAAGTGGTTATACAATAAAATCTTATTCTATTTTTTAGTTTTTAATTGAGAGGCAGGTAGATGATCAGAAGATGCTATAGTGTAGGACAAAAAGGAACCAACAATGATCAGAAGAGTCTACATTTGAAGCCTGTAATACCACCCACCAGCTTTGTACATAGAAAACCCATATACAAGTGGCAATTACATATTCCAACAACAGAATGTACCATTGATCACAGGCTTCAGTCTAGAAATTAGCACCTTCGGTGCTCACTTGCAGTGGGAGGAGGGAGGGGAACCTCTCTGTCAACCTATACCTTACTATCAGAGTGAAGCTACAGATCACTTTTTAAACACAAAATCTTAATCTACAATCTGTTCTGATTGTAAACAAACTATCATCTTTAACTCAGCCACCACATAATTACACTACTGGATTAAAATTGCTATGCCAAGAAGAAATGCAGATGATAAACAGCTATTCATTGGACAAATATATTATACTAGAACTGAGATGTGATTACATTGTCATGCGATTTGGGCGCATAGATCCTGAGAAATCAGTACCCAGAACAACCACCTCTGGCCATGATAACGGCCATGATATGTCTGGGTATTGAGTCAAACACAGGTTGAATGGTGTGTACAGGTAAAGAGTCCATGCAGCTTCAACATGATACCACAGTTCATCAAGAGTAATGACTAACGTATTGTGACGAGCCAGTTGCTCGGCCACCATTGACTAGACATTTTCAATTGGTGAAAGATCTGGAGAATGTGCTGGCCAGGGCAGTAGTCAGACATTTTCCGTATCCAGAAAGGGCCTGCTACGTGCGGTCGTGTATTATCCTGCTGAAATGTAAGGTTTTTCAGGGATCGAATGAAGGGTAGAACCACGGGTTGTAACACATATTAAATGTAACGGCAACTGTTCTAAGTGCCGTCAATACGAACAAGAGGTGACTGAAACGTGTAACCAATGGCACCCCATACCATCACGCTGGGCGATACGTCACTATGGCAATGATGAATACATGCTTCCAATGTGCGTTTACTGCGATGTCACCAAACGTGGATGTGACCAACATGATGCTGTAAAAAGAACCTCGATTCATCCGAAAAAATGACGTTTTGAAATTCGTGCACTCAGGATCGTTGTTGTGTACACCATCGCAGGTGCTCCTGTCTGTGATGCAGCGTCAATGGTAACTGTAGCCATGGTCTCCGAGCTGATAGTCCATGCTGCTGCAAACTTCATCGAACTTTTCGTGCAGATGGTTGTTGACTTGCAAACATTCCCATCTGTTGACGCAGGGATCTAGATGTGGCTGCACAATCAGTTACAGCCATGCGGATAAGTTGCCTGTCATCTCGACTGTTAGTGACTCAAGGCCGTTGAGATCCAGCACGGCGTTTCGTATCGCCTTCCTGAACCCACCGATTCCATATTCTGCTAACATTCATTGGATCGTGACCAACGTGAGCAGCAGTGTCATGATACGATAAACTGCAATTGCGATAGGCTACAATGCGACCTTTATCAAAGTCAGAAATGTGTTGGTATGCATTTCTCCTCCTTACAAGAGGCATCACAACAATGTTTCACCAGGCAACACTGGTCAACTGTTGTTAGTGTATGAGAAATCGGTTGGAAACTTTCCTCATGTCAGCTTGTTGTAGGTGTCGCCACCGGTGCCAGCCTTGTGTGAATGCTCTGAAAAGCTAATCATTTGCATACCACAGCATCTTCTTCCTGTTGGTTAAATTTCACCTCTGTAGCTCATCATCTTTGTGGTGTAGCAATTATAATGGTCAGGAGTGTACTTATGCACATCGCTCCCCATAAGAGCCTGAACACGATCCAGGGAATTATATTTCATAAGGATCTTTAATTGCAATCTGATGAAGAATTACAGGAGAACTTAGAGAGCCGAGGAGTAAGTTTATTCAGCACGTTTATAGGGGTCCAAAGGACAATAGGGTAGCCACCGGTGCCTTCATTTTGGCTTTCAAGAGCGATTCATTGTGTGAGAAAGTCAAGGTGGTGATCTGCTAGTGCGACATTGAGCCCTAAGTTCCTCCCCCTATGTGCTGCATTAAGTGCTGGAGGTTTGGGCATATGTCCTCCCAATGTGATGCCAATCCTACATGTTGGGAGTGCAGATGTGCATCACACCCAGGCATACCTTGTGTCCTGTACGTCTGTCTGTGTTAACTGCAGCCAGCACCACTCTTCTTGCTTACCAGACAGCACAGTTCTTCATAAGGTGTGTAAAATAATTGAATATAAGACGCTGGACAGGTTGTCATACTCAGAGCCAAAGAAAAAGTATGCAAAACTCCACCCTGTGAGCATGAAATCATCCTATGCCACAGCTGCATCACCACCACCTACACCATCCCTGTTAAGATCTCCTATTGCTCGGTCTTCCATAGTGGGCCATCAGACCCAACCGTTAACACCTGCCCCCAAGGTCCCTTCTTTGGGAGCAGTAACTCCTACACCTCTGGGGAAATTGGTCCCCATCCCTGAGCCAGAGAAACAACAGCCATCCTGGCTCCTGGCACAAGGAAGGGCTCCCTTGGAACAGAGGATGCCAGTGAGTGGCTGAAAGAGTCACCAACTGCTGGTCACAGGACCTCAAGGGTGCTCTTATTCCCTGAGACTGAGTCTGCAAAACCCTCTCAGTAAGAGAAACCTAAGGATCATTGAGAGAGAAAGGAAAAACAGAACAGGAAGAAAGAATCCCTGGTACGTACAGTTCCACCACAGCCTACCTCTACATCTGAGGATGAGGTAGAGATCTTTGCATCCCCAGAGGACTTGGCTCTTGTCGACACTTCAAAAGCTATGGACGTCGAGGCTCAACCTCCACAGCCAGCGACGACAGAGGGTTCTGTGCCCCACTCCCCACCTTCTTCGTCAGTATGTCTTACACCTCAGGAGGCAGTTTGATCATACAATGGAACTGTGGTGGTTTCTTCTGCCACCTGTCAGAGTTGCAACAGCTATTGTGTCACTTTCCTGGTTTCTGCATTGCACTACAGGAAACCTGGTTCCCTATTCAGCAGATCCCTGCCGTCAGTGGCTATTATAAAAATCACTCATCCTATGACAGGGTCCGGGGGTGTATGTCCTCACCTCTGTACCCAGTGCTCCCATGACTCTCACATGGTGCTTGAGGCAGTGGCTGTCGATCTGGACAGTTCAGGACATCACCCACTCTGTCTTCCTCTCCCCAGATGAGGTTTTCTACCGCTGACCTCACTGCCTTGAACACCCAATTTCCCCCACCATTTATCCTTCTTGGGGACCTCAATGCCCACCACCCTTTGTACCGTGGAATGCAGATCTCGGACTGTTGTAGTGATGTTGAGACTGACTTAATGCTGTTACATGTGTGCCTCCTCGACACTGGTGCTACCACATACTTTAGCGTTCCACATGGCACGTACTGGGCAATAGACCCGTCACTTTGTAGCCCACACCTACTCCCACATCTTATTTGTACCGTACATGATGATCTACATGGTAGCGATCACTTTCCTGCTGTCCTCTTGTGTCTACCTCAGGAGTCATGGTCAGAGAATGGAAACACTATAACTTCACACAAGTCTTCTGTGGTCTTGAAGTTGACAAAAATGTTATCTAAACATGCTTCGTTCCTTGTGGGTCTGTTATTAACATGATGTAAATTGTATTGTCTTAGTAAGTTTTCCAGTTCTGCAACACTACAGATATATTTAGTAACATCAAAATCAGCACTTAAATCCCCTCCTATTGCAATATCGCAGTGTAGCCATCTAATATTACTTAATACAGTCACCAGTATATTCATTTTTTCTAAAAATTTGTTAATACATCCCTTTGGTGATCTGTACATTGATACAACTATTCATTTATGATTATTGATGATTACACGGGGTGTAACTTCAAAGTGCTGTTCATCACACAATGAATATAGGTCCAATTTGGTTATTGTGCAATTGAGTGAATGGTTAGCATAAATTGCCACACCCCCTCTAATGTGTTGTTTCCTACAGTAGCTATTTTCCATACTAAAGTTGTCAAATTTGTTAACTACAAGTCCATTATCATTTGCCCAGTGTTCACTCAGACATAAAATGCCAAACTGATTTTCTAGCCCAAACTGATTTATGATAAATTCTTTGTCTCTCAGACCTTGAACATTAAGGTAGCATATTTTAAGATCTAAGCTTACACTCTTACTGCAAACACACTCACCATTATGCTGATTGACTTTCAAACTTTTTACAAGACTTATCTTTTGGATTTTTGTCTCTGGTTGCCTTTTAATAAAAAAGGATTCACTTGGGGTGGCAGCACATCTACTGTAGTACACTTCCCTCCTACTGATGCTATTGTTGCTGAGGCTTCTATCACAGGGTTTGATGGAACTGCTGTTGTGGTAAGTGTAGGCACTGTTGTGGCATCTGTTGGATGTGGTGATATGTATCCTGCTTCATCTTCTGCTGTTGTAAAATCTTGATGAAGTGTAGAATGTGCTGCTACTGCATCATATTGTATGTGAAGGTAAACTTGCTGCTTCTACTTCTGCTGCTGCATTAGAGGTAACCATTTCTTCAGTCTTTGCTTTCATCAAGGAAGGAATTGGAAGAACAGCAATTACTTCTCCTTAGTTGGCAGATGTTTCCAGCAACATGCTAATGTTTTGACACAGAAACCTCTTGCCCCTGTTATTTAGGTGCATGCTATGTTTCATGTAACAGTCGCTTTGCATAGCTTCCATACTTACAAAATGTGCATTCTGGTAGGCCTTGCAAATCAATGAGTATTGCCTGTTTGTTTTATTGATTTCCATGGAATTCCAGCTACAAAAACTGATTTGTCTTCTTTAGAATTTAATATTTCCTTAGGTTTCATATTGCACTGGACAAGGATGCTGAAAGGAATGATTTCACCTCTGCTATTGCAGTTAGCAACCTGTCACATCATTAAAGGAGTTATGACTAACTTGTTGTATGAATGTATGTGTATCTTTTTCTGATGAAGGCTGTGGCTAGAAATTGTTATGTGAATGTGATTGTCTATTCTACAAGCCTTTCTGCTTCTCAGTAATCATCTTTACCATGAGTTGTCAGCTGTTCTCCATCATTGACATATAAAAGTATTAAATATCCATGTTTCTTCAATTTTCATATGTTTCAATCTACATGTTAAGCATTGATACGGTTACACAGTGACCGAAATCTATTCTGTCATAAAGAAAATGTGTTTGACTGATTACTTTCATCTTGAAGATATTAGGGTTGGTACTGTGGTGTTCATATTAGCCTTTGAGATGATTTGTTGCATGGAAAATGACATAAAACCATATGTTTCTCCTCCCTTGCTGTGTTTCAACTGTAGGAAATTGGGGCACATGTCTTTGTATTGTAATGACAACCTCATCTGTTGGCACTTTGGATGGCATTTGAATGTTCCTTGTGCTCCTCCCCTGTCTTTTCAGCCCCATGCCTCTAATGTTTGTGTGTACTTCCTCTGTGATTCTTGTGGTTCTGGACTCCCTCCACACAACCTGATTGAAAACCCAAGTGTGTTGATGATGAAACTTTGTAAAATGTGAAACCTTGTAAAATGAATCTACTGCTGCTTTCAAACTATTTTGACGAAGTTACACACACACACACACACACACACACACACACACACACAAACACAAACAAACAAACACAAAAGTCAAGGTAAAGGAATGAAATAGTGTACATGCATTCCAAGTACTGTATAGATATGTTAAATACACCAGAAATGTTTTATGCACAAATAAATGTGCAAGCTCATTAAATGGAATCATCACAGCTCCTTATTATGTCACAAGATCTGTCTTAATAATGACCCTTTTATTATTCCTCTGCATTTGATAATACTGCTTAATCTGGATACCATGAGAATAAGAAACACAGCAAAGCACTATGGTGCAAATGAATTAAAGTGAGCAAATGTAAACTGTTCTAATATCTATCACACAACGGACCACCATATTTCCTTTCACAAAAAGGACACTACTGTGATGATTATCTTTCTGACACTTTTTCACAAATTTCAAAAATCACTACTCCTGTAGCATAGGTATTCTAACTAACTATGAGGGTGTAGGTATTAACTACTGAAAGGAGAACCATAGACTTCTAATAAAAAAACTTCAGTTAAGAAGGATCAAACAACAATGTAACTACAAGTTGTGTTTGTGCAATCAACTTTGCAACAAACCACATACATATAAATACAGTATCAATACCTTGTGGTGACTTCTTTTTACAATGAAGTAATGTGAGAGATGCCTGACTCATCACATAATATAATTCTGTATAATCAATATCTGCAGCCACTGCAGACAGATTCACAAAATGGACCTATGTCCTTACACTTCCACAGCCAACTCAGAAGTGTCCCACCTCTCAGCTACAGCCGATGTGGGAACAACAGTAATATAACAAGGTTGTTTGTTGTTGTTGTTGTGGTCTTCAGTCCGGAGACTGGTTTGATGCAGCTGTCCACAATACCCTATCCTGAGTAAGCCTCTTCATCTCCACATAAGAAGGGCAACCTATATCTGTCTGAATCTGCTTACTGTATCCATCTCTTGGTCTACCTCTGCGGTTTTTACCCCACACACTTCCCTCCAGTGCTAAATTCAAAGGTATGTGTATATATTTGGCGTTTACTGCCAACCTAAGGAGGCATACCAACATTGTTTGTGGCATCTAGGACCACCTTCTAGTGACATCCTTTTATAGAACACGGTGCACTGCAGGATCTAGTACCACCATCTGGGGGCATCCTTATTTCTTGTACCTCCGTAAAACCTATTTCAATGCTGTAACTTCACAGCCAGTGATGGTAGATGATCTTGTGGTATGACCTGCCTCCTTGGTCCCTTCATGCCTGCACAGTGTAATGATAGCATAAATCTCCAATGGAACTATAGTGTTGCCCCTCCCCCCTCCCCCTCACATTCTGTCTAAGCTACGGCACCTCTTATGTACTTCCTCAGCCTTTTGCATTGCCCTTCAGGATACTTGGTTTACAGCAAAACAGACACTTGGGTAGTGCAGCTGTTTTAAGATTTCTTCTGATTGTGACGGGGTACTGGGCAGAGTTGGCACATACATTCTAAACTCTGTTTACAGTGATGATATGCCTTCCAATTTGACTTTGGATGCTGTGGTCGTTTGTGTAAGGGCATCACAGGTTTTTACCATCTGTAATGTATATCTCCTTTCTGATAATGAAGAGTCTCAGAATATGTTGTCTGTTTTGATTTCTCAGATACCCATACCTTTTTACTTTGGGATGAATTCAGTGCCCATAACAGTTTGAGGGGTGGAACCATGATGATTGGCTGCAGCAAAGTTATCGAAAATGTATTTATTTGTACAGTTCAACCTTTGTTAAATACTGATGCCCCATACTCCATTGTGATACATGGAACTTACTCGGCTGTTAATCTTTCTGTTTCCAGTCCTGGTCCTCTTCCCTCTAGCTGTTGGAGAGTCCACCATGACCTGTGTGGCAGCACTTATTTCCCACTCTACATGTCCCTCCCTCAGTGGCAATCCCATCTGTTGACAACTGTCTTAGCAATCCTCTATTCCTTGTAGTCCCTCATCATATACAGTAACTTTTTGTAGACCTCAGAGATGGCTATGCAATGCCAAGTCAGATCTGTTATAAGCTCTGTCTGATTGGCGTAAGACTCGGGCGCCAGGGGCAACTTCCGACGGTGGGAGAGATCATTGTGTCTCGCTGGACAGCTACCGCCTGCCTCTAGCTGTGCAGGCTCCAGCCATTAAGGTGCTGTCCTGCTACTACCCGCCTGCTTCATAGGGTGTGTGGAGCTTAAAAGTATCTTCGACAAGTGAATATAGTACACCTACCAAAAACAGAAAGGAAGTAAGAAAGAAACTACCATTTTGTATTGCTACCTGGAAGATGCACTAGTGATACCCAAGAAGTTGACTTCATTCGCAAGACTACAGTAATTGACAGAGAGCTTCATTGCTTGAATTTGGACATTGTGGGACTGCAGGAGACACGACTTCCAGACTTGGGCTCTATTACAGAGGCTAATTGCACATTCTTCTGGCAGGGGAGGTCCCAAGATGAGCCAAGACTTCACGGTGTAGGAGTCATAATTAGAAACACCCTTCTGAACTGTATTGTACCACCATCTGGTGGAACAGAACGGATTCTTGGTGTACAAATCCACTCTTCAAATGGCACTATCAACATCCTCAATGTATACGCTCACACTTCAATATCCTGCATTGAAGAGAAGGATCGGTTTTATGACTTACTAAGTGATAGAATAATAGCCAAAGTACCACAATCAGAGACACTATATATTCTAATTGATGTAACGAAAATTATAGAAGGAAACTTTCCTGGTGGGATAAACAAAAATAAAAATAGAAAAGAGATGACTTACCAAAAGGACCGGCTCGTCGAGAGAAACAAATAAAATCACACACAAACACACAAACAAGCTTTCGCCACCACTGGCAGCTTCTTCAGGAAAAAGAGGAAAAAAGGGGAGGAAAAGGGAAGGATATGGGTTTTAAGGAAGTGGAAAAGGAGTCATTCCAATCCCAGGAGTGGAAGGACTTACCTGTGCGTTTCGATATGTCTGAGTGTGTGTGTATTTGTTTACCTTCCTTTTTTTCCCCTAAGGTAAGTCCTTCCACTCCTGGGATTGGAATGACTCCTTTTCCACTTCCTTAAAACCCATATCCTTCCCTTTTCCTCCCCTTTTTTCCTCTTTTTCCTGAAGAAGCTGCCAGTGGTGGCGAAAGCTATATATATATATATATATATATATATATATATATATATATATATACTCATACAAATGTCTGTCTAGGTGTGTTTGCGTTTCGATATGTGTGAGGGGGGAAAAAAAAAGGAAGGTAAACAAATACACACATGTCTGTCTAGGTGTGATTGCATTTCGATATGTGTGAGTGTGTGTGTATTTGTTTACCTTCCTTTTTTCCCCCTAAGGTAAGTCCTTCCACTCCTGGGATTGAAATGACTCCTTTTCCACTTCCTTAAAACCCATATCCTTCCCTTTCTTCTCCCCTTTTTTCCTCTTATCCTGAAGAAGTGACCAACGGTTGCGAAAGCTTGTATGTGTGTTTGTGTGTTTTTTTATTTATGTCTATCGACGAGCCAGTCCTTTGGGTAAGTCATTCATTTTCTATTTTTTTTATATATTTGTTTATCACACTATATATTCTAGTTGACTTTAATGATAGAGTTGGATCAGATAATGACAAGAGGCCGACTTGTCTGGATCATCGTGTAGTAGGAAAAATGAATGAAAATAAATGACTAGAGGCTTCTTGAAATGTGCTGCTTCTATGGACTTTGCATCACAAAAACATATTTTCAACTTTAGGATCAACACAAGGTGCCGTGGAGACAATCTCGCTCTCATCATTGACATCAAATTGACTTTGTAATAACTAGATGAACAGATCTCAAGAACGTCCTACTGACACGAAGCTATCATAGTGCCGATTGCTCGCCACTAGAGTGTGGTCTGTGTTGCAAACTGAGGCTCACCCCTAAGAAATGTCACCACACCAAACAGAGAGGTAAACCCCGGATCAACACATACCATGTTCACAACCTGCAACAACAAAAGCAATTTGCCAATAGTGTTAAAAGTGCTTTATCAGTAATCGTATAAGCAGAAATGAATATTGATAGCAAATGGACACAACTTTCAGACGATATCTACAAATTGGCAGTATTAGCCTATGAGATAAAAGATAATAGAAACAAGAACTGGTTCAAGCAGAATTTGGAGGAGATGAAACCAGTCATTGAGGCTAAACAAAAAGTCTTGATTGCTTATAAAGAAACCCAAATGGAAGAAATCAGGATGACCTGCGAGAAGCAGGTTGTGCAAATAATCATGGGTTAAATTTATGTGCAAGTATTCAGAAAGGTACCGATTGTGGGGACACTAAGGCAATGTATGAAGGAATTAAGAAAGCAATTGGACCAACAGTCAAAAAACAGCTCCTCTGAAGACCAAGGCAGGCGAAGTTATCACTGATGAAGGCAAGCAAATGGAGAGCTGGGTTGAACACTACCTAGAGCTGTATGCAGTTGAGAATGATGTTAACAGGGAAGCACTCGATGCCATCCAACAAATGCCAATTATGGAAGAGCTAGATGGAATGCTCACTATGGAAGAACTCAGTAAAGCAATAGATTCCCTTGCAAATGGAAAGGCTCCAGGTGTAGACAGGATCACCGCAGAGATTATCAAGTATAACAAATCTGTACTTGTGAGACATTTACATTCACTTCTCACAACCATCTGGGACGTGGGTTACGTCCCATTGAGTATGCAGAATTCAAAGATATCCACTCTGTATAAACAGAAATGGGACAGAAGTGACTGCAACAATTACCGAGGCCTCAGTGTAGCCGGAAAGGCTTATGCAAGAGTCATCTGAATGCGACTGCAAATCCTAGCATCTAGAATCTACCCAGAATCTCAATGCGGCTTTAGAGCTGGTCAATCCACAGTGGATATGATATTCTCTCTACGACAGCTCTATGAGAAGTGCCGTGAGCAGGGGAGACCACTGTATATTGCTTTTATAGATCTCGTTAAAGCATTTGATTTAGTGATCAGAAATGGGCTCTTCAAGTTGATGGAAAAGATTGGATGCCCACCTTAATTACTAAAAATAACTGTCTCCTTCCATGAGAAAATGCAAGCAACAGTTTGCTTCAATGGCAAAACATCGAAAGCATTCTCTTTTAATAGTGGTGTAAAACAGAGGTGTGTGTTAGTGCCTACTCTGTTTGGGATCTTCTTTTCCCTTCTGCTGAGATTTTCCTTTGAAGACTGTGAGGAGGGAGTGTATTTACGTACGATGACTGATGGAAATCTTTTCAACATTGCCCGCCTTAAAGCTAAGACCAAAGTAAATACAACTATTGTTAGAGTGTTGCTATATGTAGTCGATGCAGCTCTGGTAGCTAACACAGAAAATGAGCTGCAGTGCCTAATCAACAAGTTATCACATGCATGTGAAAAATTTGGTCTTACCATTATCTTCCAAAAAACTAAGATCATGGCACAGGGCACCAATCATCCATCCATCAGCATTGACTGTAATCCTCTCAAGGTAGTTGAGTAGTTTACATACTTATCTACAATATGTAGCAACTTGTCTGTGGACACAGAGATTATGAAGAGAATTGCTAAAGCATCAGCTATCCTGGGTAGACTAAAAAACAGTGTATGGAACAACAGAGTGCTGACTATAAAAACTAATTTACCAGTATACACTGATTGCGTCATCAGCACCCTTCTCTACAGCTGTGAGACATGGCAACCCTTGCTAAGCACAAATCACGACTGAAAAGCTTTCATCTCCATTGTCTCCAGAGGATCCTTCAGATCACTTGGAGAGATAGAATACCAAACACCAAAGTCCTACAGCTCGCATGCACAACCAGCATTCATGCACTCCTGAGCCACCGTCGTCTCAGATGGCTGGGACGTGTCAGGTGCATCGATTCTGAGCGAATTGCGAAAAAACTGCTGTATGGAGAACTGCAGGAGGGTGTGAGGCCATGGGAAGACCACATCTTCACTACAAGGATGTCTGCAGGAGAGATCTGCCTAAGGCCTGTATCAACCCATCTCTATGGGAACACACTGCTGATGACCATGTCAAGTGGCGACTAGCTGAACACAAAGGGGTCATGCTTGCAAAGGATGAATGGCTACAAGCAGAAACAATGAAGAGGACAAGACAGAAGGAGAGAGCGGCCTCTCCTCAAAGAACTTCAAATTTCAAGTGCCCAAACTGCAGCAGGGACTGACATTCTTGAGTGGCCCCCGAGGGGGCTCACAGCTCTGTTGTGGGTACATGTGTGGCGGCGCATGATCCACGAGCCATTGCAGCTTTTCTTCTTACTTTCCTGGGCTGCATTACCTCCCCCAGTTCCACTCCTCCCCGTCCTAATTCCTCCCCGTCCCTCTCATCTCCCCCTCTCTAGGTGGTTTCCTTCAAAATGGCAGGACTATTCCTATGGATCCGATGATGGTTGTAGCGATTTTGATCTTTGTCATTATCCTCTATTTTCGGCACAGTTTGGTGCCCCCTCAGGTTTTGACCTCCACAAACATTTACAGTTAGCAGTGTGAGCCATTCGGGGAAGAACTCCCGATCTAGCCCCTATTGTGTGGATCCCAATCCTTTCCTTTTCCATTTCCTTCCTTGCCGTAGCCCCCCTCCCCGGCTAGGTCCCCAGCATGTGTAGCCAGTCCATGTGGGGAGGGGGGCTGTTATGTACCCTTATGGCTGAGCCCCCTGACAACACAGGAATCACACTGCTAGTACCAGAGCTGCAACCTACCCATGCAGGTCAAGTAGTCGATACCCGTCCTCGTGGGGTATCAGGGCTCCTACTAATGGCCATTGTGCCAGGTGGCCTTTGCTGTGGATGGGTGGTGCCCATGGGGAGAGCCCCTGATCAGAGTGGGTGGTACCAGGGCAGAGGTTTCACACAATGAAACTTGTCAAATTAGATAATGTTCATGATACGGCCGTCTCAGAAGCTAGGAAGAATAGGTATAATGCCACTAGCTCTGATAAGAGAGGACCTTCCCCTCTCTGTCTACGCCCTGGGAGGGGGGCCAGGCACGTCGGCTTGGGGTGAAACCCTTTTCACATTACCTGGTCTGCACCAGGATGGATGGAGGGACGTTTACTGCCACCAAACCATTGTTCTTTCCAGAAAATATAGAGGATAAGTTTTGGGGAAGTCGAAACAATGAGCAAGATGTGTTCTGGATCACTGCTTAGTAAAACAGTCCCTGCTGCCTAATCTACAGATCTGTGTGCCTGTGGCCATCTTGGCGACATTCCAGTGTCGGTAACCCCTCATCAGTCGTTGAACATGGTGCAGGGAGTTATCTTCCATTGCGACGTCCTCCTCCAAACTGATGAACTCCTGGCCAACCTCGAACGCAGAGGTGTTCATTTTGTTTGCCGTGTTCAGCGAAGCTGTAAGAATCATTGAGGGGGGGGGGGGGATACTCTCTCATAGAAGGTCAATGTAATGATCTATCGTGATGTGAAGCCGTATGTTCCACCTCCCATGCGATATTTCCGATGTATGCAGTTCGGGCATATGTGTTCTCGTTGCACAGCAGTCCCTGTATGTGGTGCAGAGATGCTAAACATTACAAATCAATCATAATAATTACGAATTTCTTGCAATAATCACGACATTATGAATGACATGGCTAAAATTATGTTTTTTTTTTTTTTTTTTTTTTTTTTTTTTTTTTTTTTTTTTTTTTTTTTTTTTTTTTTTTTTTTTTTTTCTCGAATATCTAAACTCACTGATGATTCAGGAATCAAAATACCCATCACTAAGCTTATGACTGTTATTCTTCTGGTGCGTCACAGTAATTTCTCTGTGGGTAGAGTTTTTAGTTTGGTGAGGAAAAATAAGACCGAGTTTAAAGCTAATATAAACACAAACTGTTAAGTGCTCTGTTAGTTCAGAAGATACATGATACCAAAACAATGAGCATATTGTCAGTGTACTTTCAGCAAACAGGGGCAGTTTAGTGGTAACTGGAATTTTCAATTCAAATATGATTCTTGAACTTCTGCTTCACAAATGTAGGGCAGATCTGAGATCAGAATTTAGTACTAATATAGAACAGAACTGTTACGTGCTGTTAGTGCAGAAGATGTGTATGATGCAAAAACAAAAAGCATATTACCAGTGTAAACAGGAGCATCTAAGGGGGGCAACTAGTGTTCAACTCAAAAAATGATTGTACATCAACAATTGTAGTGCTAATCAGAGATGATGTCAATCTGCAAGTAAGAAAAAGAGGCTCTGTACATATCACTCTTTGTTATATTGCATTTGTTTTAATGTATGTTAGTTTTGCTGTAATGTCTTATTCAGTGATGTCGATTCATAAATTCCCTCCTCCACCGGTTATAGCACTGCCTGGCCTGACTCGGCCATTACTAATTGGCTTTCTCAAAAGTTGGCATCTCTTGTGGTGAATGTGGACGTCCACTCCATGAGGGGGAACCCCTGTGTTCCACCTCCCGTATGCGTTAACTGTCTCGAACACCACTCCTCTCGCTCTCTGAATTGCCCTGTGTATTAAAAGGAGAAGAAGATTCAAGAGTACAAGTCCTTTGACCATCTTACGTACCATGAGGCCTGCCAAAAATTTGAGTGTCTGCTCCCCGTGCAAATGTCTACTAGTTTTGCCTCGGTTACATCCTCTACCCCTTCCCCCTCCTCCTCCCATTCCCACTCTATTCTTCCCCCTCCCCCTGCACCTCTCTTGTGCCCCCCTCCCCTCAGCGACTCCCCCCCCCCCCTCTCCCGCCTGGCTAGAGAAGTGCTCCCCTTCTCTGGCACTTGCCTGTCAAGGTGCCCCCTCTCAGGGTTCCTCTTCCCGGCCTCCACCAGATAGGTGGTCTTCTGCCTCAAGCGACAAAGGTCGCCTGATCCTCATCAGTGCCAAACCTTACTGACACCAGTTGTCTCTCTGGGACCTGTCCTTCCCATCCTGCAAGAGAGAATGAGAAGGAGAAGAGAAAAGAAGCAAAAGTCTCAGGACAAGGCCCTTCCGATAGTCCTGGAGGCACCACCTTTGTCCTCACAGCCAAATAACCCTTTTGAACTTGGGTCTGATCCGCTATTCATGGATGTCGTTCCACCCTCGTCGGTGATGGACCTTGACCCAGCTTTATAAAATGCATCAGTCTGTTCATCTTCCATATGGATCATCGATCTGTTCTCATCCAATGGAACTGTAACGGCTACTACTGTCGTCGCCTCCTGGAGTTGAAACATCTTATGGCCTCTTACTCAGCAGCTTGTGTTATTTTGCGGGAATCGCATTTCACTGTAATTTCAAAGTAATCACTAGCTTAGGACAGTGTATCTTGCTTTCAAGATATTTCTGTAACCAATATGTTCCCTTTCATCAACAATCATTGCCAGCAGGACATTTTCTGGGTGAGCAAAGAATGCATTTTGTTGTATTACTTGCTCAGTTACTTCAAGTAATTCATCAGATAAATACTGTGATGTTTGAATTGCTTGAAAGAAATGTTTTGGTTCATCAGTTAAATATTTGCTCTTTTTTATGACAAACCACAACTGTATATAAGATTTTAAAATGAACCAATTAATTCCTTTTTCAGACAGATCTGACGAATGTATGTACAACCTAAGGACTGCATTGACTGCAGTTAACCACCTGGAACGGATCAATTGACCAGTGTCGCAATTTTCAATTCATCAGTACAAAGTCCCAAGCTGACTGAATTTTAAAGGTTGTGAAGATACTGTTGGTCTTTACTCAGAAAATTTCTGTCTATATCAGGAATCGAACAAGCTACGGGTTCATAGTGGATAACGGGGAATTTTTCACAGCAGTTGAGCTTCTGTCTGAATCATCCACTAAAAGATTTGGGCCCTGCAGTTTGACAGTCAATTTGTTGGAAAATTAGGCAGAAAGGAAGCATAATAAAATGGATGAGGTATAAAATCCACTGTAGGTGTGCATCCTACATGATTTTCTAATCAGTGGATGTCACCATTTTTTCATCCAATGTTGGTTGCAGTACCATCACACTCTACTACTTCCAGTTTCTGCTGTGATATTGATTGTTCAGACAAACGAGATATAATGTTTTGAGTTATATCGTTTGCTGAACTCGAGACAGGAAATACAAGGTCCAGTATAAGTTGATCCAGGTTTCTGTGTTCATCTTTCACATTCCTGTGAAATTGCAAATCATCAAATTTTATGACGAACAGTGTGTCATGTTTTCGTCTGTCAAAGACAAGACCCCAACTTTCCTCAGGAGGTGTGAACTGACTTTTCAGATTCGTCTTCACACGACTTTCATCTTCCTCTTTTAGATTTATTAACAATATGGGAAAAATCTGTCAGTTATCATCACAATGTTTCACAGAACACTTTACACTATTGCAGCTGCTGCCTGATCAGAAACACTGAACCAATTACTGTTTATGGAGGCATTATGACAAACCAGTTCACACAAGTTCAGTCAACTTCAAGGGAGTTTGAATCTTTTGTTGTACCAAAATGCGCCAAGAGCTGCACAGTGAAATATTGCTCAGTTTCTGTTTTTCCTATGACAGTGTACACATGGAAAATATTACATTATTACCATGATTTTAATCTATTTACTTTATTTCAACCATGCATTATGCATAAAACTAAGGCAGGTTTATTTTGAAAGGTGAAACTAACTTTAAAAAAAGTGCCTTCTTTGGAATGTTTTAAAGTTACTTATATGTGGTGTCTGTCTTTTCGGATGTGTCCGAAAGAACAGATGCCACTTTTGATCCTGCAGTTATTATCTATTCATATTCATGGAATGTATGACATTAACTGTGAATGGGTAAAGTTGAAATTTGCGCTTCTCAAATTTTCCATTATTTTAATGTACAATGCTTGAACAGAAGATATTAACAAATTTCAATTTTTCTTTAATCTTATATTTTTTCTAATGACTGTAGGCAACTTTTCTGCAGTAAAGCATTTTGTAAAATGATCTTTTTTTTTCCCAACCCACCCTAAAGTGCATCTCACCATAATGCTAATCCCTAGGCCATTCAGCTGTATTAAAAGTAGAAAAACTCAACTGACCTTGCACTCTTTCGCTTACTTCCTCTTGCTTCCCTCTCTTCTCTACAATAGGGCTTATCAGAATATAATAATGGACAGTCCAGGTTGGAATTAATAATATAGTAAGGACAGTTTACAACTCACCACATAGACATGGCGACGAGCTGCGACAGGCACATACAAAAGACACACACATACAACACTTTCAGCTATCTGCCATGGCCTTCTTTAGAAAATAGAACACTCACACAATCACACAGGCACACAATAGAGTCATACAACCATCACCTCCGGCTGCCGCACTTTGAATAGGGCTTATTAGGATTTTTCTTCTCTGTCCTTCCTCTCTTCTGAAGATGTCTCAGTTAGATGCATATAGGATTGTGGAACCAAGGACCTGTAGTTTATTCCTTTTAATCCATAACAGTTCAATCCTGCTCATTAAGTATACCAGCAATCATATTTACTGCTAGAAATAACTCTCCTGATTGGCTGTTACAGTACATGTAAGCATCCAGAACTCATTATCATTTAATTTCATGAACTTACCAGAGGAATAATTAAGTTTCAAGCTGACCTGACACTTCCATTCACATAATTTTTTTAACATTTCCTTAGGCATGAGTAATACGCATGAAATTCCTGTAGTAGAATACTGAAATTTATGAGCTGCTACTGTCATATTTCACTCAGACTTACTCAGTTCTCTCCATTGACTCATTCGATAGATGCCTAGCCATCATACTGATGTTGACATTTACAATCTCTTTTGTACCCAGAGCTGATGTCACTCAATGGGAATGCAGTGGGGCGCATAGAAACATGTGACCATATAGTGTTATGTAAAAAAACAAGTATCCATATTTCTGCTATAGTTTCCCACAAATCCAGAAACAACCTGCTTTCTCCCAACTTGGGATATTTACTGTGAAATTCCTCACCATCCCCTCCCCTCCCTGTCCCACTAGATAGTTATACTATCTACTGTGGTAAACTACCATTTCTTAGGAAATTTGGAACATTAGGAGTTAGATTTAATATGTCATAATAGACAGCATAATGCTGCTAACCAATTTAAGAATAAAATGGAAACACCTTTTTTAAAATGAATCAATGCTATCTGCTACTGATACTACTCAAGGTCAAGTATAATCAGCTGTCATTCTTATATGAGAATTTTAAGATTATCTTCTGTGAGCTTTGCTCCAGTTTCCACACAGTATCAACTTATTCTGCCTGTTATCTAATGAATGGGTTTTGAGCAATGGAAACTATGTATGTAATGTCTTGTGCCATTAAAAAGGAAGCCATAATACAAATATGACAGTTGTTAAACCTGCATGTGTGTGGTGTGATCTAAACTGAATTATAGTTTCTTGATTGTTGATGAGGTATACAATTATTAAAGTGAATACATTTTCTTTGACATAAACATTTACAGAAAGTAATGTTTCCACAGTATAATGAATTGTGTGTTCAAAATGTGCCTCAAATGACAGAAGTGTGTTGAGATTTACTGCTGTCGATTTACAGTATAGAGTAAAAATTTTGCGATGTTTTTATGTTCAGATCAGATTGCATTTGCATTCTGATTCATGTTAACGAAACAACAATTATTTTTCCAATTCTGATCTGTTAGATTTACTGTATGATATGTGTGAATGAGATAAACCCCAAACACAAATGGTGTTCTGTAAGTTTAATATATATATCATTTGCCTTGATGCCAGTTTATACAGCTTTTTTATGCAGTACAAAAATATATATGTTATACTCAAAATTACAGCTTAAGTTCTTATACCTATGGGGATGATCTAATTATATTAAGTAATTGTGGACAAGTAGACATAAAAGTTTATTAGAAAATAATTTTTTTGACATTCATAGGATATGTAAGACAGAACGTAAAAGCTGAAATTGTCTTAATAATTTAAAGAAATTTTGAAATTGACACCTATGACACCCAAATTATAATTGTCACCTGCTCTGAAAGTACCAGCTTTTTATTTGAATGCTTCAATACTTATCATTGTTTAGACAATGTATGTTACAGCATTTTAATGCCCAAGTGATTTTGTATCTTGAATTCACTGAGAATATTTGTATAAACAAATGTGGAGAATATATTGATTAGCTTTACATTTACAACATGTTTTCTTTGATTTGTTTCAGATGTCTGAAATAGGAAGAAGATTGCAAAGGGCAGCTATTCGCCTAGTCTTTAGGATTTTGGAATTAATTGTTTCAGGATTTTTGCAGTTGGTTTACCATGGGAAAGGTGAAGTTGTTCCTCCCATTAATAACCTGTTGCTTCTAGAACCTGCCTCCACATTGGCACTGAAAATAAGAACTAGAAAGGTATTTTAACACTGGTATTTTTCGTAATTTTTATTATTATTATTATTATTTACATCAAAATAACAAAGTATAAAACATTTTTACTTTATGCTAGAAATAAATGGGTTTCTTTTGCCAGATTAGCCGTTGACAGTATTGAAGATGTTTTTTATTGTTTTAGAAATATAAATTACATGTCAGTTAGATTAAGATCTACGAGCTGGACTGTAAACCAATGATGTGATTTACTGGTGAATGATTAATGAGCAGTGCTTATTTATTTTCATTTGTGATTTATTTTGTGGAACTCAGATTTACAGATGATTAAGGTCAACATATAGACTAGCTTGCCTATGTATAGAGCACTGAGAATGCTACTTCATACTAATGTTAGCAGTTTCCTATTCTGTCCCATTTGTGTATTGCACAAGAAAAAATGACTGTCTGTATGCCTCTGTTCATATAGTAATTTCTCCTGGTCCACAACTTATTCATAACAAATATATAATGGTAGCAGCAAAATAAACACAAAGCCTTCTTTTATTCCTGATTATTTTTTACACCCGATTCCCCACCCCAACCAAGTATCAATCCAAATGAATAGTCACCAACTAACTGTGACAAAGTGCAATGTGGAGCATGCAGTAGCACAACATGCAGCTGAGCATAAGATGCTTGATTTCAGTGGCTGGTTCATCTGGGTCATCTTGATCTTCTGCTCTTGATCAGCTCATCCAAACTGTGCAGATGGAAGCTATCCTTACAACACATTCTATTGTGGCGGCCACCACTCCCCATGCAACTCACTGACGGATTCTCGGTGCAGTAATTAAAAGACGCCCACCAAAGCGATGAAAGTTGTGCCCTTAGTTGTATTTGCACGCCTGTGTATCCTGCACGCTTGGCCAGCAAGGAATTTCGGCAACCTAGCTCCCCTTCCAAGCCCGTGTCCAAATGGTAGAAGGGGGGTTCTGCAGTGCCGGCGATTCGTGGCGACGACGAGTTGGCCCCGAGCAGTGGAGAGCAGAGCCACGAATCGCCGGCACTGCAGAATCCCCCTTCTACCATTTGGACACGGGCTTGGAAGGGGAGCTAGGTTGCCGAAATTCCTTGCTGGCCGAACGTGCAGGATACACAGGCGTGCAAATACAACTAAGGGCACTACTTTCATCACTTTGGTGGGCGTCTTTTAATTACTGCACCGAGAATCCATCAGTGAGTTGCATGGGGAGTGGCGGCCGCCACACTATGGTCTTGCATTCATCCTGGCCCCAACTAGTATAATCACTTTTTCTATACCCCAAACCTTACAGTCTCCTCCCCCATCCCAAATAAATAAATAAATAAATAAATAATAAAAAATCCTCTTATTTCATATCTCACCTCTCACCCAACTGTGAATGAGCCATCTTTTCCTCTTCTCTGCAACTCCCATATCTGCTCCCTCTCCCCACTTTTCCCCAGTCTGCACCTCACTATTTCACCTACTAGTACCTGCATGCTGTGCTAGGCAGTGATGAATGTTCCAGTAACACCCTTGACCTGCATTCCCATTCCCTTCTCTCCCCTTACCATTCAGTGTTTTAAGTACTGAATCAGTCAGTGCACATGAGCTGGAGATGGTCACTTGTGCACAAGTTGTGCCTGAGTGTTTTTGTGAATGTATGCTGTGGCCGAAAATTTGTGTGAATGGGACTTTTTTTGTACACACCTGTCTGCAGCTCAGTGGTGGGTTTTATGGTGGATTGCAACCTATCCTCATTATATTATCATTAGTATGTCTTTTTTATTTAGGCTTTCCCTGTGAATATTTCAATCACTGACAAATTTTAGTTTATGGTAATCACAAGTGTAATCATAACATGCATGTTAGAAAGTACATGATGTACAGGGATAAAAGTAAAAGTTTAATATTTAAACTAGTAAAACAAGTGTTAAAGTGTAGTAGTTGTTTATAAAGGCTTCCCAAGAAAGTCGTATTGCTTATTTCAGCTTTAAGTTCAGTGTCTTAAAAAGAAGTTAGTATATGCTTTAGGAATGATATTTTTATTTTACTTAAAATAGTTGTTTCACATTCACTAGTATTTTTACACACACATTGTGAAAGCAAGTTTATGAAATTTAAATATGCACAAAGTTTTCCTGAGCTGCCAGCCACAGCAAACATTCCAGATCCATGAATTTTCAGCTGAAGTACTCCTTGCTCATAGTCGATGTGAGTTGACTGATACATGGTTGGATGCAGTGTTGTTGTAAATCTTGTAGTTGTGCTACTGATTTTAACAGAATGATTCCTATTCTTATTTTGCGGGCTTTCACCAGTGGCTTGTAACTCCAATGGTTTCATTGTTAACATTTTAACACAAAAGAGTTTCACTTAAATCCATTTTTAATTTACTACTTCAAATTTTTCAATACTCAGTATTATACTAATAACAATAGTTAAGAGTAATCAGTCATACAAGTAGCCACTAAATATGCAAAGCAGTTTTGAAATAACATGTAAGTATACAGTATTTTTGTATTTGTTGTGTGTTGATACAATTGTAAATATTGTGTACATATTATCTAAATTATAAATTTGAATTTAAAAATAGTTATTGCATAAAAAATGTTATTGGTTCATGTTATTTATGAAGTATATCATGCCCTTTAGTAGAAACTGAGAAAATAATATTTGACCAGTTTCAAACAATGTGCACAAGACATTCTCATCAACTGAAGACATGTACCTTCCATGTGCACTGACTATGCATTGAAGTCAGATATGGTATTATACATCATATAATATACAGGGCCTATTGGAAAAGTATCTGAGTTTTGGCTGGGAAAGAAAAATGCTGGCTTACCTGCAGTGTTGGACACCAAATCACCCTTAAAGTAGTTTCCTCGGATTCAACACTTCGCCCAGTGTTGCCGCCATTGCTGTAAGAGTTCAAAAAAAAAAAAAAAAAAAAAAAAAAAACCTGTTTCGAAATGGAGTTTGGCTTGGCTATCATTGCTGTCCTAATGTCACCTCTCGTCTGAAACTGCCTTCCTTTTAATGGCCTCATATGTTCAAAGGAACTACCGGAAGTTGCAGGGGGCGATATCAAGGGACTAAGGAGCCTATTGAATTGCAGGAGTATGATTATTTACCAAAAAAGTCTGAATAAAGTGTGTGGAATGTGCTGAAGTATTGAAATGATGGAGGTACCAATTTTCTGTTGACCACAAGTTGCCGCTCTTATGCTGTATGGCATTGACGCTGTAGTGCGTACTCAAAGCATTTGACATTGCTACGCACTTGGCAGGCCTTCTTTGTTCTCGGCGAGAGGAACACGTCCACTACGACAATGGCATCAGATGTGTGATTTGAATTTTTCCCAGCATATTTAAATGTTTAACAGTTATTGGTTATCCAACCAGGTTGTGTCAATTCCTCCATGATATTTCAGCAATTGTACACCCTGCCATTTTCAGGTGGTTCCTGATGTATGTTGTGCTGTTCCTCTTGGCGTCCTATATATGTTCGCTGTTACCTTCTCCAGCACTACTCTCCTGCCACTTTCAATGCGGCTGTTGCTGGTAGTGGTGGGAGAAAAAGTGCGTGGGACTTAACTCTGGCCTGCAGTCTCTGCACTGCTGTCGTCAGGTGTGGACCTCCATCTCTGGAAACGATTCTTTGTATCCAGGCTCAGTGCAGGGTTCCAAGCCTTACTGAATTGAAGGCTGCTACTTCTGTTAATCAGACCATCCTACAACCTGATTTTGATGGCCTTTTTCGTAACGCAATCCTAAAAAGAGGAGCATTGCCGAGTATTTTTGTGTTCTCTTACTCCGTGTTGTGTGCCATTCGTTATACAATGATCAGCCACTGCAAATCTAATGGTCTGGCTTGATCATGGCACCTCTCTTCTACCATGCAGACTTGTTTCACCGATGTATGATTTGCCTCACTGGCAAGGAATTTGGTAGCTGCCTGATTTGCAGAGGCCTAGATCGTCTTTCAGTGAATTCAGGACAGTCATTTTTTGCGGGAGGTCGAAATACACATTTCACGTTATATTGAAGTATTCCTGACAAATGGTTTGCACACCAATAAACAGTGTTTTTTTTATAATTATTATCGTTAATTCCCCATTTAGGAGAGCGTTTAAACATAATCAATTTTCATGGCACTTTTTCCTCTTTCTTTTCTCTTCCTAAAAACCTCTCATATATTCACTGTGTTTCTTTTCCTCTCTTCTGTCCACTTTTTTCGTGGTCTCTTCTCTTTTGGTGTTTCTTCAAGTTTCTGTTTTCTGATTTTTTCTTTGTAGTTTTCTCTGTTTATTATCTCTTCTGTAGATATATTTAGTTTCTTCAGGTCTTCCATGGTTTCCTTTGTCCAGTTAGTTTTTATCGTGTTACTCATCACAATGTTAATAATTGTCTTGATCAGCCTATTTTCATTCATCCTATAAATGTGGGCATAGAATTTTGCCCTTATTTTTCTGCTGTTGTCTGTAATTGTCTCTGTCTGTTTGTACAGTTCTTTTGTCAGTCTTTTTATCCAGATCACCTCTCTCTTAACTGGCCCATAGATCTTCCTTAGAATTTTCCTCTCGTGCTTTTCCATTTCCTTGATTTTTGTTCTTCCCCTGATTACTGCCATTTCTGTGGCATATAAGGCTTCTGGTAAGACTACTGTTTTGTAATTTCTTAATTTGGCATGAACAGAGATACTTCTTTTATTGTAATGATTCCATGTAAGTCTGTAAGCTTTTTGTAGCTTTGCAACTCTTTCTTCATTGGCTGTCGAATTTAGTCCTGTTTTCTGTATAATCTCTCCCAGGTATTTGAAACATTCTACTTGTCTATCTCTCCATACTTTGTTACCAATGGGTTTCTGTCTGTGTATTTCGTGTCTATGTACTGTTTTCTTTTTTTCTTTTTCTTTTTTTTTAATACGAAATTTGTAGTCCTGTTCTGGCATGATTTCATGTAGTGTCTCTAGGGCTTCTTTGGCTTCTTTTCTGTTATTCGTTATGATGGCTATATCATCGGCAAAAGCCAGACATTTTATGTTGATGGTTCTGTTTTTGTTTTTTCCCATCTTTACTCCATTGACTCCTTTGTCCCATCTCTCGATTATTTTCTCTAAAACTGCGTGAAATAAAATGGGTGACAGGCCATCTCCCTGTCTCACTCCTGTCTTGATGTCAAATGGTTCTGAGATCTCCCTCATGAACTTCACCTTAGATTTTGTAATTGTTAATGTTTCCTAGATTAGTTTTCTGGTCATGTTGTCTACCTTCATTTCTTCCAGTGTACTGAAAAGTGTTTCTGTGTCTATGGAATCATAGGCCTTCTTGAAATCAACAAATGTTATTGTGGTGTTTCTGGACTTTCTCATAGTTAATATTGTTCTCAGGCATGAGGTCTGCTCACTGCATGATCTTCTCTTCCTGAACCTGGCTTGTTACTCTCAGATATGTGGGTCTATCTGAGGTTCTAGGCGATTTAACAGAGCTTTGGATAGAATTTTGTGTGTCACAGGCAGTAACGAAATTCCTCTATAGTTATTAAGATCTGCTTTGTCTCCTTTCTTGTGAAGGGGGTGTATTAGAGCTGACTTCCATTCTTCTGGCACCTTTTCTGTTTCCAAGATGTTTTTGATCATTTTGTGTATTTTGGGTGTAATGTTTTCATGGTCTAATTTACAAATTTCTGCAATCAGTCCATCTTCTAATGGTGCTCTGTTATTTTTCAATGATTTTATTATTTTCACTATTTCTTCATGTCTTGGGGGTTCAGAGGCTCGGTTGGGTTCTGCTTTTGTAAACTATAATCTCTGGGTTGGTTTATAACAGTTGAGTATTGAGCTAATATTTCACAGTATTTCTTCGGATTTGTCTCCAGTGTTCCATCTTGTCTTTTGAAGCATAAACTTGCTGGCTGGTATCATGTCATATTTTCCCGGAATATTCTGTAAAAAATTTGGGTGTTGTTTCTGGTGAAGTCCTCTTCTATCTTCTTCAACCTGCTGTTTTAGTAACCTCTTTTTTTTCTGTGAATTACTTTTGAAGTATTTTTCTGAACCCTGTATAATTTTTCCCATTTTTACTGAGTTCTGTGCCTGTTAAATTTTTTCCAGGCTTGTATTCTGTCTTCTATGGCTCTGTCAAATTTCATGTTCCACCATTGGTGTTTCCTTTTCCACGGTGGCTGCCCCAATTGTATCAGTTCTCTCATTTTTTCTGACAGTTGTATCCAGTTATTGCTGTTGATTGTTGTAATTTATTATATTATTTCTCTCTTTTTTAACTGTAGGTTCTCTGGATCTGTTCTGAAAGGTCTGTTGGTTCTCTCTAATTGTCTCTTGGATATAAATTTTGCTTTGATTTTGAGAACGTGGTGATCAGACTCGAAAACTCCTTTCCTAGTTCTTACGTTCATTATTTCTCTGGCATTTTTCTTGGATATTGCTATGTCGTCTATCTGAAATTCTCGTAGAGCATTATTGAGGGATTTCAAAGTTACTAGTTTTCTGTGTGGTTTCTGTAATTATGTTAACATGATTTTCAGTTCAAAATTCCTGCAGAAATTTATCAAGTTCTGTCCATGTTTGTTTGTCCTCTTGTGGGTTGTGTGTTTCCCTGTCGTGTCTTGGAATTTTCTTTCTCTGCTTAACTGGGTATTGAAATCCCCTAATAACACTTTAACGTGATTCTTTGGAATTTTGTTGGTAGTTTCTTTCAGATCTTTCCAGAATTCTTCTATCATCTCTGGGTTGTTCTTGTTAAATTATTTGTGGGGGTATGTGCACTGATTTATAGTATAGGCTACGTTTCCAGATTGTATCATGAGAGTTGAAATTTTTTCTGATTTTTAGATGAAATCTATTACAGAGTCCAGTATCGATTTATGCACTACAAATCCTGTTCCAAAGAGTTTGAGATTACTTCCTGGAATGGTAATGCCTGGTTTCCCCTTATAAATTCTGTAATTTTCCGAATCATAGTGGTTCTCATCTGTGAATTGTGTTGATGTTGAATTCATACATGGTATTTGTTAACTGTTTCAATTTACCTGGTTTCAGTAGTGTGTTTCACTTGAGTGTTCCCATGTAAAATATTCTCTTTGTTTTGAGGGTTTTTGAGAAGCTCAGACTCTTCTCTTGATGACATGCCTGATCCCCTGGAATCCGATGATCAGGCCTATTACCCAGGCTGACTGACTGGGGCCCAGGGTAGTGGATTCTTTCCCATTGTTCTGTCATAATTATTGGTTTGTGTTGGAGTTTTGGTGGTGAAATCACGAAGGATCTCACATAATTTCGACTAGTTTTGAGTTCCAGATCAGTTACAGCCGAGCTCACAGAGCCAACAGATGCTGACCATAGTACCAGTGGCTACCACACAGAAGTGTCTGGATTTTGCGGCTTCACCTGTAACCCTAGGCAGGGGCCCTTACTGGGTGCTACCATCTGGAGCCAGATGGACCCAGGTTGTTTAACGAGGTGTTACTCCTCCCACTCCTCCTTCCTCATCACTTGTGACATGAGGCCCCGGGCTTGGGACCAGCAGTTTGCACAAATGCTTGTCAGCAACTGACGCTATCAAAAGGGGGGAAAATTTCACGCATGCGTGCAAAGGTTCAAGGTTATCTGATATGTAAGTGCACTAGTTGCAAAACCATCAGATGTTTGCATAAAAATATCAGTGTCAGATAGTTCTGTAAAAAACCGCTTATGTACACATCTTTTAGATATAGTAAAGGATTCATCGGCTGGGAAGAGGTTGGTTGCCAATAAACTCTTTAAGTTCACCTTAACCTGAACTTTGTTAGAAGTTAATAATTATATAGCAGTTGAAAATGTGTGTCTTATTAAAGTGAAACTTTCTAAACCAAGATGTGTAACTATTTGCTTGAGTTTTATGTGGTTTCATGTGTATGCTTGTATAAACTACAGTGTTATACGGTCTATTAGAAAAGTATCCGACCTTGGCTGAGAAAGGACAATACTGTCTTACCTGACGTGTTGGACACCTAATCATTCTTAAAGTTGTTCCTTGGGTCCACACACTTCTCCTAATGGTGCTGCCATTTGTTGTTATTTATTGCTACACTGTATATCTAAAATTCCTTCTAAACAAAATACACACAGTCTATTATATGCATACATCAGTATACATAAGGATTTAACACTATTCCCCAAATTGAAGAGGCACTGAGCCATGAAGAATCATATAAAAAGGGTGAATGTAATCCTGTTGTTCATTCTAGATGTCTGTCTGTCTGGTCCCCACCTCTTCTGTTTGATACCTAGTCTTGTGTCCTTATATACCAGTCACAATTTTTCTTAAAGGGAAACATGTATGTATACTTGTAAATTGTAATTTGTAACTATTAATTTCATTTTTATCATAGGTTTCTAGTGTTCAGGTGATGGAAGCTTACATAGATCGTATAAAAGAAGTAAATCCAATCCTAAATTGTATGGTGGACGAGCGATTTTCAGATGCCCTGAAAGAAGCAAGAGAAGTAGACAAATTCATTGCATCTGAAACAAAGAGTACTGATGAAATTGCAAGAGATACACCTTTTCTTGGTGTTCCATTCACAACAAAAGATTGCATTCAAGTTAAAGGTAATTTACACATTATTTCACTTTGATCCCATTCTCTCTTTCCAGCACTCATTCAGCCACAAAAAAAGAGGCATAATTTAATATTTTAGCTTATTTCTAGAAATTAATGTGTTCTACACATTTTGTGGTAAAACTTGCATTGCATATACTTTATAAATTTGAGGTAAATAATGAGAAATGTGCAATTAGATATGCAAATGTACCATTTATGAACTGACCCACTGGCAAGTAGGCGCATTGGTGGTACATCTTCTTAAGATAAGAACTCCTGCAGAAAATTGTTTTTGTGTTGTATGTGTGTGTGTGTGTGTGTGTGTGTGTGTGTGTGTGTGTGTGTGTGGGCGGGGAGGTGATCTGTATCTGAACTAATTGTATTACACATTGCTGTCGAAGCTATTAGTGTTAAGAGTACCAAATTGAGATTTGTGTCCTTGTTTGCCAAAAAAAAAAAAAAAAAAGGGGGGGGTGGGAGTGGGGGAGGGAATTGGGGGGGGGGGGAGAGGGAGATAGTAGTATGCATTAGTAAGGAGCATTGGTCACAATTTGATATTCATGTAGGTAGTGAAGGAAAAGGCAATATTGTAAGTTATGGTGGCCAGTGGATGAAAGTGTGACAGTACAGCACAAAAAATTTCTTTTATACCTGGCAAGGATTATAAACAGCAGACATGGCGATACCAGGGCATGAAGTCTTGCAAATTTAATTTTGCTCAATTGGACAGTAATAATGACTTGTAACTGGGCACATGAACAAATATGCAGATGACGGCATTTGAATGAGGACACATTGGTTGAAAGAAATCACTTGGAGTAATTGGTTAAACACTCTCAACATTGATTTGGAGTAGTGCTTCTGTTTGACAATGCTGGCAAGGAGACAGTATCATTATTGAACACAGTATCAAGAAGGAAGCATTCAACTTTGAGATATGAGAATTTGGGGTCTAAGAAATCGACAGGGAGGCACTTTACAGCCAAGGGTGTCCGTATATGGGGGCAAGGAGCCCATGGTCCCTCCATCTCCCCCTTGTGTTCTTGATGGAAGAAAATTATTTCAAAGTGTTGCCATTATATAATGAAGTGAACACAAAAAATTGAATTACTGATGTTTAATATTAACAATGAAAAACCCATTTGGAATGTCAATAATGGAGGATAGTTCACATCTCACCATAAAGAGGCTCATTGACCTGCTGGACAGGCAATCACATTCACACAACCTAAATTTTTGGCCATGAAATTCATCAGAAAACGAATCACATACATCCACACAATCACTCAGACATCTATACACACAATTATACTAAGAGGCCAAGAGGGGCTTAGCCGTAGATGTGGAAAAAAAAAAAAAAGATCATGTACAAAGCTGATAAGAGTGCTTAAAGGAGTGGAAGAGTGCTTAAAGGAAGTGGATGTTTTCGTATTTATCGGGGTGTTAGATGAAGAAAGGTACATGTATATCACGACAGTCATTGAGCATTAGAATTGGTGGAACTATGACGTTGACTGGGTTGTTAGCAGTGGACATCAGCATTTCGTGGTAACGGAATAAAGTTATTTGTTAATGTCGTTGTTTTGCATATTGTTAAAGAATAACTTTGTGATCAATTCAAGTAAGTTCCTAATTTTTAATTACAGTAAAACCCCACTTTTACATTACAGGATAGTATGATTTCCCGCCATTTACACCATTTTTTGTCGGCCTCGTCAAATTTCCTATGTTCACAATGTTAATTCGCCCCTGTTATTAGTTTAACATATTTACACTTTTCCCGCGTTTAATGCTTTGTGAAAACACGTTTGTGAAGAAAAATGATGTAATTGACATAAATTGACACTGACATGGCTTTCACCTTAAAGTATAGTGTTTATAAATGTTACAAAGTTAAGTTTCTTGACACTTTGCGTTTATTCAAACATAAATTTTGTGTTTTGCAGTACACACCTAGTTGGCTCGTGATGCGGTGGCTGATGTGAGTCTGTGTCCCATAACCACAGCACCGATTGCCAGCATATCTTTGTTTATGCAACTGGTAGATTTTCATGCGTTGTATGAAGCATTTTGAGAATTTATTCTTCTTGCGACATGTAAATATTTATCTAAGTATTTTGGTGACATTTTATAGACGGTGAGACTGATGGTTTGGTTGTGTATGTTTTTCTGCACTTGGAAGTGGGGTCAGTATATTATAACCTCAAAAACGCGTTTATAGTGTGAGGTACCAGCTCTGTGCAAACGTCACAAAAAGACTTATGCGTATACGGTAGAGTCCCAAAATCTCGGTCTAATGTGGACTGAAGGTTGTGCAAGTTTATGAAAATGCTGGGTTATTGGGAATGGTGTTAAAAAAAAGAACACGTAGGATACTTTCGTTATAAAATAAATTCTATTGTTACTTTACAATACAATACAATACAAATGATGGAATAAAGTAACACAAAGTAAATGTGAGACAATATCTAAGAAATGAAATTCTTTACTTACTCACATGGACTTCCACAAAACGTGGTTGAGAGAATACAAAGGCTGTAGGCAGATTGAGCGGCAGAGTGCGTGTCGCCCCATCACATGTGTCATTGTTGTTTGCTGTAACTTAAGTTCATTATTTGACCATCACGTTTAAGCTGATTTTAAATGACACTCCCATAGTTTTCATCAAGACTGTTTTTAATATGAAAAAGCATCTACATACTGCATTAATCAACTCAAAGGATTCTTAAATCAAATGTAGGTGGCGCAAGAAAAGATGATTTATGGGTCTATACATAGTCTGTAACTGCTACACACAACCATTTCAGTGCTATCCTGCATTATGTGAGCATGGAGTAATTGCAGAGTGTGTCCTAGGGTGTGGCCGAGTTATCCGGACTGCTGGGTTACTGAGAAAACGAATAAATTTTTTAATATCATCGTACGAACCATCTAAAAAATACAAGAAGTATGGTACTTGTTTAGTCTCACTATGTAAATAATGAATGCCAGTTAAAGGTTTGCTGACAAAATTAATTATGATGAATGAAATTATGTCAAAAGTTCCAGTACCGCCTGGCACTTAAAGCAGTACAAAATTCGGATAACCTTTATTACAAAGTAAATAAACTTCCTGGTGAGGATTTTGATGACTATTATGTACATACATCACAAATAAACTATGAAAATACAAGGGTGGTCCAGTAAGCATATTTTACCATTTAATACATTATTTCCCACATTTTACGTTTTCCCACATTTATACCATTTTCTTTAAGTCCCATGAAAAATGTAAAAATGGGGTTCTGCTGTACTTCATTTTGAATCGCAACATCTTCGTACTTCCATTATTATATGGAAACTATATTTGTTTTAGGCTGTGCCTATAAGATGAATGCTAACAGGTTGGAGTGAAAGATGCAGAACTATATAAATAAGTTTCATTAGAGGAAGTAATAGCAATGTGGATGTCACTATATACATATGTGAACATGAATATTCAACAATATAGTAATAAGAACAGTTTACAACTCTCAACAAAGATGGGCCAACAACCTGTGACAGGCACATAAAAAAAGTCACATGTACAACACTTCAGCTATCTGCCATGGCCTTCTTCAGAAAATACAACATTCACATAGGCACACAACACAGTCACAGAACCGTCATATCTGATTGCCGCACTCTGAATCACACTATGTGGTGTGGGAATAGTAGAGTGGAGGGGAGGGGGATAGGATGGTTGTCATGGTGGTGGGGATGAATACAGCACGGCCTTGCAGAGCATGTACATATTAGACGGGGGGAACGAGATGCAGCTCAGGAATGGAGTGGGGAGGCAGGTGAGGGGAGAAAAATAAAATAAAAATAATAAAATAAACAAAAGGAAGATAGATTTAAATAGAAAATATATATAAAAAATAATAAAAATGAAACGTGTGTACGCCGCACGTACACACGACCGTATGTACACACACACACACACACACACACACACACACACACACACACCACTCAAAAGAGGAAAGAGGTAGGAACTGTAAGGTGTGGAAAACAGGAAAGTTATCATGTGTTGAGGCCTGGATGATTTTGGAATTGGAGAATGTACTGTAGGGATAACTCCCATCTGTGCAGTTCAGAAAAGCTGGTGGTGAATAGGAGGATCCAGATGGCCTGGGTTGTGAAGCAGCCATTGAAATCAAGCATGTGCTCCGCTGCATGCTGTGCCACAGGGTGGTCCACCTTGTTTTTGGCGGTGGCCATTCATCCTAATGGACAGCTGGTTATTGGTCATGCCAATACAGAAAGCTGCACAGTTATTGCAGCACAGTTGGTAAATTACGTGGTTGCTTTCACAGATGTCCCGGCCTCTGATAGATTAGGATAAGCCTGTGACAGGACTGGAATAGGAAGTGCTGGGTGGGTGGATTGGACAGGTCTTGCAGTGGGGTCTTCCACAGTGATATGATCGCGCTGACAGTGGGCTGGGAGCTTTCGAGCACATCTGGTCCGGCTCAGGTGAGTCTTTACTTATTTGCAGTGACTCCCTGAGCAGCCTTAGAGCTCTGGACCAGTGTTAACCATGGTCTCCACAGGTGTTGGCCACACAGGAGACACTTTGTGCCCTTGAACTGTCCGGGCGATCAGTGGTGTCCATCTGGTCTCCATGTCATGTGGGTATCCCAGCCAATGAAAGTGTTGACAGCCTTGCCAAGCAGGCTGTCGGTGCGCCCATTCTGGAGATCGGCTTCCCTGCTTCTGATCTCCATTCGTTGTTGTGCCATCGGGTACTTCGGCTCTGGGATAGTGAGTGGCGTAGCCTGACCACACCCAACAAACTCCGGGTAGTCAAGCAGACCATGGCAGTGTGGCATTCGCTGGCCGCGGAGGCCGAGGGGACTGAGGCGCTTCAGTCACGGTCTGCACGGCCACTACGGTCGGGGGTTCGAATCCCCCCTCGGGCATGGATATTTGTGCCGTCCTTAGTTGTAGCTAGTTCATAAGTAGTTTGTAAGTTTAGAGACTGATGACCCCTTAGTTAAGTCCCATAAGCTCTACAAACATTTGAACATTTTTCTTAAACAGAAAGAAATACACAGGGGGGAGAGAGAAAGATGTAAAGAGTAGAGGAGGGAGAGGGAAAAGTTTAATCCTTGTGTTTACAACATGGTGGTTCAATACAGCCTTCTAACTGTTCCGACGGTTGCAGGTGCTAGTCGTGTCAACGACTGTTAGTGCGGCTGCGGGCCTCAGACCATCTAAACTTGTCAGAAAATCTGGCAAACTGAATCACTATTGAAATTTTAGGTTGTGGTTTCTCCTTTAAGACCTCAACTCTGGTATACACATTGGTTTCTGATCTTAAAAGGCACGCTAACTTCAAGGATTAAAGTGGTTATAGAAAAGGTGAAAGAAACAGATCATGATATGAAAACTAAACGGAAGCTAATATCATGACCAGCCAGGAATCGGGTGTATGCCAGACACCACGTGCAAGATGCACGATCCTTTAGTTAAAATTGACTAAACTGAAGATGCCGGAACATTTAGTTTTCATCAAGTGATCAGCGCGTGTCTTACACATTAAGCCGTGGGGCAAGAGGGGAACAAAAGGCGGTCGCATGACGTTCAGAGGGGCAGCAGAGGGGCAGGGGCGGCAAGCGCTGACAGCTGAGAGCGAGCACGTGGTGTAAACACAGGGGGCGTATCATGCATCAAGACCTCAGTGGTTCAAGTAACTACATCATAATTAACAGGTTGAATTCATCAGGCAAAGTAACATCTATGTTAGGCAGTGGAGTTCAAAACCGCTCCGTTTACTTGCAAAATATATATTAAATTAATAAGTAATTAAGGATTAGTGCACAAGGAATATTAGCAATCTGTTAATGGAGGACGATCTGCTCCTAGAAATTACGGGATTGGATATTTACTCTACTCATTTCTGGGTAGGGAGCCTAACAAACAGCTGATGGATTTGTTTCACATGTTTTGACAGTACTAGGATGTTTCAGGATTACGATAGACAGTGCTATCCAATACTAGGCTTAATTTTCCTCTTACATGTGCAAATGCACAGCAGTGGCTAATACAACACATTAATAAACGTATTGTTAAGAATGATCTCATAGGGAATGTAATTAGACATGCAAGAAGACAATATAAAAATTCATAAGTATTTGCAAGCAATCAAGATGAACACACAGGTCACAAAAATACATGAAGGTATGCAAACCAAATGAGTGGGAGCTTCATGTGAGCCAGGCACGTCTGGTTCTGCAGGAACCTCTGCAGTTAAATTACATAGAAATAAAATACAATAACTGGGTGGCATAACATATATCTCGGCAGGTCACAAATTGGACCTGAGGCATGAGGCAGCTGCATGGCAGCGGCATCGTTGCGCCGCACTGGGGGCAGCTATGGGGGCGGCGTTGGTGATGCTCAGGCCCTCGTTGCATGGAGCTGCGGTGAAGTTGGCGGTGCGGCGTGATGTGGCTGCGGCGGCGCAGCTAGCAACGTGGACTCAACCACGTCGTCCGGAAGCGACTCGTCGACTCGCTGGCATTTTCTAGGCACGCTCCGCTAACAGCGTGGTGTGCTGCACCGGCTGCAGTAGAAATACTGCTTCGGCTGATGTGTGTGCATGCGTGCGTTACGCAACACGCGCGCAGCACAAAATCCGATGTTCTGTGCGCATCGTGTAGTGCGGAATTGCACGCCGTTACTGAGCGCGCGGTTTGAACCTTCGCCCGTTTTTTCTACGTGACGTACGGTATTCCACAGCCGACCATAAGGTGGCCGTATCCCACTTCTGACACCAATGTAACAGGATATTTAGCGGTAATGTGGGCAAGGGGTGGTCTTTGAGGAAATAATAATACAGAACTGAAGTTCAACTGGTATTTTACTGTCAGGCAAAGTTAACTGAGTGGCGAGAAGGCAGTTTACAGAGAAACAAAGTGGAATACCGGCCCTTGCAGGGCATGGCCACAGGTTGGAGGAAACTTAGGCAGAGTGACAGGTTAAGGCATCCTGACTGGTTGGAGGTTCAGAGGAGAAGACCCAACGAGCCTGAATTGACGGGGCAGCAAGGCGCCAGGCTCGGTGGCCGCTTGATTCGAGGGAGCTCACTCATCGGTGGGCTGATAGTGCCGACTCTTCGTGGTAGCATACCTTGGTCAGCAGTACCAACCCAGACGCTGGGCTGATTCGGCAGGCACGTGGCCGGATGTGTGATGGACAAAGTCCACGCATGGCCGTTCACCACCGACACTTTCAAAAGAACAATGAAAATTCCTGTCCTGGAGGCAGCAGAAGAAATTGTTAAAATTTTGAGGGCCTATGCTCCGGGTGGGGAAGATAGTCCACTACAGTTTCATTGTGGAAACTATTATAAGCATCTCACATTGAAGTTTGCGCTGTATTTTCAGTTTCTGTAAAATAGTGACAGTCTTGTGGATTTTGGAGATTTGTGTCTGTTTAAATTTGGCTTGCTGTTTTCTTTGCTTCTGCAAGAGTGATCTAACCTATTTTGTGAATCACATGAGGTCAGCCCCTACTTTCATTAATTTGTTTGGTATAAATCTCTTGCTAGCTGTTGATACTATTTATTTTAATGTAAGCCACATCTTAAACCTACACTCACGTTTTCAGTTTTAAAAGACTGAAGATTCGCACCCAAGAATGCATTAAGCAGAATTTTTATCTGCTTTTTTGAATAAATATATTTTCATTTAATTTTGATGGAATTTGTAATTTTGATATTCAGTCTTGCTACGACTATATGTTTACTAATCCCTGTATCTGTTTTGATGGTCTTTATTACCTCCAGATAATTTGTTGCTAGAGGTCATGTATGTTTTCACAACCATTTACTATTCTAGTGGATTCATGAAGTAATTACTTAATTTTGGAGAATGCATTCAGTACAGTTTCGCACAATGTTTTATGCTTGCCTCCACTTTTGAAGGATGTACTTTTGCCAACATATTGAGGGCAAGTTAAAGTCACCACCAATTGTATGATTTGGAAACATTTTTTAATTTTGATCCAAGAGTTCTTTGAAAATTTCTGCAATTGAGTAGTTCGAGTCGGGGGAGTCTGTAGAAAGAACCAATTATTAATTATTTCTGTTGTCAGGTATAATTTCTATCCATACCAATTCACAAGAATATATCAACTTCAATTTCGCTAGTGACAGCAATAAATATGCCTCTACCTATTTTATTCAGTCTATCCTTTATGAACACTATTTGTCCCTTAGTAAAAATATTAAGATAAACTTATTTCTGGTTTTAGCTAGCTTTCACTACCTATAATAAAACGTGCTTCAGTACTTTCTACAACTTATTGGTAAATAGATTCTTTTTATGAATTGAATGAGAGCTGCCTACAAGAGTGGCTGTGCAGCATAACCAAATTTCTAATGCTAACATAAAAGAGTGATTTTTCTTGTCATGCTATAGGCTTGTCAAACACTGCAGGATTGTACAAAAGAAAAGACATAAAAGCTCTTGAAGATGCTGAAGTCATTGCTCATATGCGAAACGCTGGTGGAATTCCTTTAGCTGTTACAAATATTTCAGAGCTCTGTATGTGGTGGGAAAGCTCAAACACGATTTATGGGAGGACAAACAATCCTTACAATACAAACCATATAGTTGGTGGCTCTTCTGGTGGTGAGGTAAGTATTTGGATAGTTTACTCTCATTAACATTCAAGTACGTATTATGAGCAATTTTTTGCTTTGTATTCTTTCACCAGATTTTATATTTTGCTCTGGAGGCAGTTATTCTTCTTAGTGAAACAAATAATAACCTATGAAAATATAGAGGGTAAAGACTAACTGCACTAAGTCATTGCTGTGGGAATAATCTATATGTTTTAATCAATGTCCGCCTTAATATTCAGTTTCGGGTACGGCCAGTTTTGGCCAAAATATTGGTTTCTGCTGCAGTTTCAGTTTTGGCCAGAAATCAGCCAATTTTTTGGCTTGGCGGAAATTAGCTTTCTTGAACTTAATGATGAAGTTTGGCCACATTCTGGATGGATTCAATCAACCATAATGCTTTACTTCAATTGATGGTACACCGTTTAACTTCTAGGAGTCTCTCCTTCTGCATAAAATTTGTGGGTATTTAGTTGTTATACCCAATAGAACACAATCACATCTTATAAATAATATAGTGAGGACAGTTACAACTCACCGCAAAGACGTGGCGACGAGATGCGACAGGCACATACAAAAGACACACACATACAACACATTCAGCTATCGGCCATGGCCTTCCTCAGAAATAGAGCACTCACGCAATCACACAGGCACACAACACAGTCATACAACCATCACCTCCGACTGCCACACTTCGAAGTGTGGCAGTCGGAGGTGATGGTTGTATGACTGTGTTGTGTGCCTGTGTGATTGCGTGAGTGCTCTATTTCTGAGGAAGGCCATGGCCGATAGCTGAATGTGTTGTATGTGTGTGTCTTTTGTATGTGCCTGTCGCATCTCGTCGCCACGTCTTTGCGGTGAGTTGTAACTGTCCTCACTATATTATTTATTCCAACCTGGACTTTCCATTATTATACAATCACATCTTATAGTGATACACTATATTAATACAATTTAACTTAATCAGTATTGTTCTTAATGCAATGGGTTATCATATTGTTAAGTTTTTTACTGAGTTTCTTTGAAGTTGAGGACTTTTTTTAATAACTAATATGGGTTTCGGAAACACTGACCATGTGGTCCACACCTTTTCTTGTTCAGTTTATTTAGGTTTATACTGACATTAATTATACTGTTAGTTGAAACTATGACTTTATTTTTCAAAATACTTTATGCAGCACTGATTGAAGCTGCTGTGTATTCAGGAATGCCAAAAATGAGCTATGAAAGTTGTTTGTCGACTGCAAAAATGGAAGTGAAGATGACAATATAAAGCTAGTGCTCTCAAGAACAAAATTGTAAGGGCTACTTATAGAAGCAAACGAATGATTACTTTCTGCATATTTTGTATTGTGGTAGTCATATTGAGGCTCTGGCATTTCGTAGTATCTATTTGGTATGTTTGTTGTGCACCTAAAGACTAAAGACTATATTCCTACAAGAAAGTATGCAGGACTGTGGAATTTTTGGTAGCTATATAGTAGTCTTGTTAGTTCAAAGTTAATAGGACCGAGATCACGTGGAACTATCGAAATTTTCATGTGAAAAAGAAGAAAATCGACATTGAAAAGAATACACAAGTAAAAGCATGACTTTTTTTAAAACGAAGTTTTTAAATAGTCATTTACATTGACAGCCTAAAGATTTTAAAGTCTTTTCACTATTTACATAACGTTATAATGATGGAGAGCCTTTTTCTGTGAAGGTAGAATGTACCCACAGTTGTTGTTTTGTTTTGATACTTGTATTTATGGGAAACTTGTAATTCAGAGACTCGAAATATTGAGACTCCACTGTATTGACTTTAGTTTACCTATTGTCTAATTTCCTTTAAATTTTATGATGGAAAGTCCAGATTAGAATTAACAATATAATAATAATAATGACAGTTCGCAACTCATCGCAAAGACACGTCGACGAGCCACAACAAGAACACAAAAAAAAAAGACACACACACATACAACATATTGAAGGCATTGACCTTGATTTCATATAGAATTCAGCATTTTTTTAAAGGTTTTTGGCGATGTGTGATGATCCTCATTTCTAAAAGGTCTATATATTGTTTCTGACAATACAACTTAATCTGATGTGAACATCATTGATGAAAAGATAATCTTCATCACATAACTGTTGTTGTTGTTGTCACTTGAGAACGAAAAAGGTCCAGTTATGTTTTTTTCCCCTCTCAGGCAGTAAACACTAAGTTCCTTTATTGGAATTGATAAAAGTAATTCAACTTTAGTTCTTTCAACAAAATGTGTTACAGTATATTTTTTCACTTATGGTATCTGCCATCTTGTAATACAATCATGTTCTTTGGTTTCCAAATATGTGTGACTGCTCCATCAAGACCTACATTCACGTAAGTGGGCTACGATACAACTGGTACTTGCGTGACTTTGTCCATTGTATTTATAAAGCACCCCAAGTTAGGGGTACTGTATCTGGTAATTTAGTACAAGTTGATATTAAAGAATATGTATGGTATATAAGCTAAACTGAACAGATGTAATTACCATGGTTTCAGCAGTGTTTCTTTCCATTCTGCATTAACACTAGAAGTACCATATTTTTCCATACCCCTAATCGTACCATGTGGAGCATTTTTGACCCGTAGTAGCAAACTGCCATTTGAATGATATTTTGCTTGTGTTTTGGGTTTCACCAAGTTGGTATTACATTCAAGAAGACTATTGGGTGCAAGAAAAATATAATTTGTTCTCTAACATGCGTAGTTCACAATCAAAAGTAAATTTTCGGGAGTAAATTTTGTTTTATTTAAATTTTACAGCAGAAATTCCGTAGTATGCCATCAAACATTATTAACACAAGAAAAAAAATTATTGTACAATGTTTATCCATATAAAAAGATTTAAAACAGGCTCAAAACATTTAGTTTATATGACTACTATTAGATATAAGACAAGTGCCAAGTATTTGTAAACATTGATTGTTGATATTCATGTCGGGTTTCCAGTCGGATTGTAGAGTCTTCTAGACACAATATTTCTGCAGACCATCTGGCCGTCATCATCAGGTGATGTTGATGCTGCTGAGTCTTGTTGGAATCTAAAGTCTTGGTGTAATCAGCAGCCTTATATACGCCGCAAAGTACTAATGGCGCATGCGCCAGAGAGTCATGGCTGCATCCTATGCCGCAAACAGCTGGTGCAGCGCATCAGTGGAGAAAACTGGCAGGAACGCTGTATCGCTTACACATGCTAGTTTTCACAGGTGGAGAAAAGCGTGCGCTGTTTTTTAAGATTAGACAAAACTGGATTCCACATATTACTTAGAGGGTACCCCTTTTCTTGATTTATTAAATTGTCCATCAACCTAATCTCAGTTGATTCCTTTAAAATGCATTCCCAATAGCAAGACGCAGAAGCAAGTGCACGTATTTCGTCATACTTCATTCTGTGTCCTTCGGTTAGACAATGCTCCGCTACTGCAGACTTGTCAGATTGCAACAAATGTTTGTCTGTGGTGCTCGGTGCATAGATCATTAGCAGTGCAAATCATTTGTCCTATATATGCTTTCCCACAGTGGCAAGGAATCTTATAAATACTGAGCTTTCTCAGCCCCAAATCATCTTTAACTGAGCCAGGAAGGGCCCTAGTCTTAGCAGGTGGTCAAAACACACTTTTGAAATTAAATTTTTTTAAGATCCTCCCTATTTTTGAAGACACACTTTTGGCGTATGGAAGAAAAGCAATTAATCTGCATTGGTCATGTTCTGGTGATGGCCCAATCTGCATGGCATGATGGATCTGTCTCTCTGTGTACCAATTCTCCTTAAAAACCAACTTCAGATGTTCTAGTTCCTGTGTTTAGGTATCTGCATCCAATATGGCATAAGCTCTTCTAACCAAAGTTCTCAGGACACCTGTGCATTGGTTCGGTGGGTGGCAACTCATTGCATGTAGATATCGATCCGTGTGCAAGGGTTTTCTGTACACACTATGTCCTAAGGTTCCATCGTCCTTTCTGTACATTAATACATCCAAAAATGAAAGCTTCCCATTTCTCTCTACTTCCATCGTAAATTTGATGTTGGGGTGGAGGCAATTAAAATGATCCATGAAGGATCCAAGGTGAGGCTTATGCCCCTAAATACCTTGTCTATAGCAGAACAGATGGAGACTCTTTCCAGTTGACAAAGCCTTTATTCTTCGTGGAGCAACTTGAGGACAAATTTGGAGAGGACGAGGGCATGTAAAAATGAGATCATGGGCAGTCCTCATAACGTCATCCCCAGTGCAGTCACGGGCATTGCTTGCCTGTGACAATCTGGGTGATGTTTCAGTTTCAGTAACACCTCACAAGAGTTTGAACATGGTACAGCACATTATATTCCATAAAAACCCCCTGTTGCAACCTGATGAGCAACTAAGTGCAAACCTGGAACGCCGAGGCATTCATTTTATTCGACATATTTAAGGGGTCTAAAGGAGAACAGGGTTGCCACCGGAGCCTTCATCTTGGCTTTTGAGGGTGATTCATTACCCGAGAAGGTCAAGGTGATGAGCTACCAGTGCAACGTTAAACCCTACATTCCTCCCCCTATGTGTTTTTTAAGTGGTGGAGCTTTGGGCATATGTCCTCACGGTGCGATGCCAATCCCACCTGCCGGGAGAGCGGACGTGCATCTCATCCTGACTTCCCATGTGCCCCTCCTCCAGTCTGTGTCAACTACAACAGCATCACACGCCCTGCTCGCCACATTGCACAGTTTTTCACAAAGAGAGTAAAATCATAGAATATAAGACCTTGGACAGGCTGACTTACTCAGAGGCTAAACGAAAGTACCTGAAGCTCCACCCAGTAAGCATGGTTACTTCATAATGCTACAGCCACTTTGTCACCATCTGTGGCGACAAGGCCGCAAACTGTTCAGCCATTTGTAGTGGGGCAACAGGCCCTCCCATCTTCACCTGCCCCCTGATGATTGGGGGCACCTCTTCCTGTGTTGCTCCCAGAACCTCAAACATTGGGAGCAATTATCCCCCAATCATTGGGGACACTGGCCCCCACCCCCAAGCCAGAGAAGGAGCAGTCTTCTCTGGCTCCTCTCGCAAGGAGGGGATCGCTTGTATTCCATCCTTCCTCGGCTTCTTCCGCTGGAAAAGCAGACACCTGCAGTCAGACAACTTTCATGTTCAAGTTGATGCATCCTGTAGCTCCCCTCAAGTTCAGGAGAATGGGGTCCCTCAGGGCTCGGTTTTAAGCGTTCTACTGTTTTTAGTGGCCATTAGCGGCTTAGCGACAGCAGTTGGATCGTCAGTATCCCCTTCATTGTATGCTGATGACTTCTGCATATATTGTAGCATGTGTGTTGCAGAAAGACAGCTACATGGAGCCATACGCAAGGTGCAGACATGGCCTCTCTCCCATGGGTTCCAGTTTTCTAAAACGTGTGTTATGCACTACTGTCGACGACGGCCAGTCCACCCGCACCCAGAGTTGTACCTTGACTGCCAACTACTTAATGTAGTTGAAACTCACTGTTTTCTAGGACTGCTATTTGACAACTGGCTCACGCCAACTGAAACAGAAGTGCTGGCGGCACCTCAATGCCCTCCGCTGCCTTAGCAGTACCACTTGGGGTGCAGACCGGAATACCCTGCTGCAATGCTACAAAGCTCTGGTCCTGTCGTGACTTGATTATGGGAGCATAGCGTATGGTTCTGAATCTTCCTTGGTGCTGCAGATGCTGGATCCCATCCACCACTGTGGAGTTCGACTTGCAACTGGGGCTTACCGAATTATCCCTGTGGACAGTCTCCTTGTGGAAGCCGGGGTTCCTCCACTACGGATCAGACGGTAATGAATGCTGGCCAAATACACCGTCGATGTCTGTGGTTTGCCAGGGCATCCAAACAACCATCTATGTTTCCCAAATTCAACGCTCCATATTCCTGAACGGCGCCTGACTTAAAGTATGACTATTGGCGTCCGTGTCGGATCATTCTTAGTGGCTTGGAGTCTTACCTGCTACCATCTCTGTTCAACTTCCAGTCACGTACACCACAATGGTGTATACCTTGGCCTCTTATTCAACTGGAATTGACACTGAAGCCAAAACACTCTGTCCCTCCTGCGACGCTTCGTAGCCAATTTCTGTCAATTCTTGACGGATACCGGGGCTCCACAGTGATCTACACGGATGTTTTGATGGCCGAAGGTCATGTTGGCTTCACTTATGTGCATGGAGGACATAATGAACAGCGTTCCCTCCCAGAAGGCTGCAGTGTGTTCACTGCAGAGTTGGTAGCCATCCTTTGTGCACTCGAGCATATTCCTGTCTACCCTGGGGAGTCCTTCCTCGTCTGCAGTAACTCCCTGAGTGGTCTACAGGCCCTCGATCAGTGCTTCCCTCACTATCCTTTGGCTCAGGCCATCCAAGAGTCCCTATATGCCATCGATTGATGTGGATGGTCAGTAGTCTCTCTCTCTCTACTCCAGGACACGTTGGGATAAATGGAAATGAGCTTGCTGATAGGTAATGATAGGTATGGATGCTATCCATAAACCTAAACTGGATGTAGGTATCCAGCTAATGACCTCCATTCAAAGTTACACAGTCGAGTTCTTGGGCTGCTGAATGCAGACTGGCTTTCCCTGCAAACACGTAACAAGTTACGGGCGATAAAGGAGGCAACATGTGGAGGTCCTCTATGCGGACTCCCCGTAGGGATTGAGTCGTCCTCTGTCGGCTCCATATCGGCCATACTTGGCTGATGCACGGTTACCTTCTGCGTTGTGAGGACCCTCCGCAGTGTCAATTTGGTGAGCATTTGACAGTCGCCAACATCTTAATGGAATGCCCTTCTTTCGCCGCCGCAAGGCAGACTTTTAATCTCACTGACTCCCTAAACCTTGTTTTAGGTGAGATTGCTGCTGTGGTTGATTGTGTTTTCAATTGTATTTGTATCAGTAGATTATACAGTTCCATCTGATGTTTCTTGTATGTGATTTCTCTATTTCTTCTGCAACTGCTTAATTTTTTTAGGCAGGTGATTTTAATATGTTACAGAGTGGCTGGACGTACCTTTATTTTTGTGAAGTCGCAACCTAGACACTCTGGTACTTTCTTTTAAATCTCTCCTCTTTCTTCCCCTTTTATTTTCTTCGTTTATTTCTGTCATCTCCCATCTACGGTTTGATGTAGTTTAACAGTTTATGTCCCATTTTAGCAATATTTTATGTCACCTCTGTGACTGGAAAAAGGGACTGATTACCATAGTAGTTTGGTCCCTTTAAAACGCCAACCCAACCAACCAACAGATGACCAGCTAAGAATTTGTAACGTGACAGTGTTCTATCCTTGAATCAAATTACAGCTGTAAATAGAAGGCTATGTCTGACAATTTTGTTCTATTGTTATTAAAATGATTAATGTGGCATTATCTCAGTGTTTCTGCCATTTTTCCTACTTTTCATTTTGATGTTTCATGTTCAGTTCCAACTTAAAATTGTGGAAGTAAGATTGTTTTTGTGAATATTTTCTACATTTATTTCATAACTTGTTGAATACCCCAAATTTTATGTGTTTGGATATATTTCAGATCATTGATTAAAAAGGTGTAATCTTTGTTCATGTGAATAACATAAATAGATGTAAATTGTGGCTACTATTGAAATATACAGGGTGTTCCACATAAGATGCCCAGAGCAAGCCTGCAGCTCACATGGATCATTTACTGGCTGTTCCCTTGCATCTGCTAGGAGATGACTGAGCATGCCCTCCACTTTGATTGTAAACAGTGTTGCTATTTAACTGCACTAAGTGTACCTTTATTTACACCAGGTGTGAAATCCCTCTGTGGCAAGAGTAGCCTGACACCTTCTAAACACATTGCCAAATACTCGTGAAATTCAGCTGTCGAAATTTTGGAAATGGCTAGCCCCCTGTCTTCATGCAGATTGTTTGCATGTATTGTACCTTTTAGTATTTGTCAAAGAGAAAAGTCTCACAGATTGATATCTGCAGAATGAGAAGGCCTGTCTACTGTTGTATCATTAGAATTATTTCATATTACTGTTATAAACACATTGGCGGTTTGTTGGGTTGGGTTGGGTTGTTTGGTTGGGATCGGGGGACTAAACTACTGAGGTTATCAGTCCCCCGGTGGGGGGAAAAGGTGTGAGGATAGGATAGGAGGGGAGGGGGAAAGGAAATGCAGTCTGGGAAGTAAAGAAGGAAGAAAGACTGCATCATCTTGGGGCCCTGTGCTCGCCTTGCACGTACTCACGAAAGAACCATGAGCCCCGGGGGGGGGGGGGGGGGGGGTTGGTGGTTTGTAGTCTTTCATTCTCCTGCATGAAATAACCGGAGGACCTTCTATTACATGTTAGTTCTCCATAAAAAGATTGCAGCATGTTGTTCACATTCCTGTCAGAAGTTATTGTTACCTTTAAAAAGATTGGGGGGGGGGGGGGGAGTCTTCATGCACTAATTCCATACCACACTCCTGTTTTTATATCCTGCAGAGGTTGTTGGTACAAGCTATGTTGGTTTCTGAAACCCATGTGTCAATAGATCTGTGAATTTACATACGCCAGTAAATACACATGTGCTTCTTGAGAAAAAATGAGTGTTGCATTATCAACCACCATTCTACAAATAGTGTAATAGAGTTGTAACAATGACTTTGAGCAACAGTATCTGAGTCAGTCAAGTGGTGCACTTTCATCATTTTATTTATTTAAATTTTGGATTCAGTGTGAGTTTGTGCACAGCTCTGCGAGCAGTTGGTGCTTACACACCAGTCTGAACTGTGGAATGGCGCCGTGATTTTCACGGATTTATTTCCAGTGTATGTTTTGTCTCATCTAACTTATTTTCAGTTAAAACACTGGTTTCTCTAGACTGACAGTTCCACTCTGTTGAAAATTTCATTGATGATCTACACATTGTTGAATCAATGGGAATGTGCACACTGGAAAGTTTTTGTATGAATGAAAATGAAATTTTGGCATAACATTCTGTTTTCACCTAATTCAACTCAAGAAACACTAGTTGACTATTCTTGTATACCTTAGTGAATTAAAACTTGACATAAATAAATAAAATGTGCACAGTTTTTGTTTCTGAGATCCTGGCCAAATGACGTACTGGCAGGGATAGCGCACACACACAGTTGTCTCCTGGCAGATGTAGAGCCAACAGTCTATAATTGTGCCATGCAAGTGGTTGGCTTACCCCCCCTTCCCGTTACTTATCATTTAGGTAACAAAGTAATCTATCTTAAAAATACACAGTAGATATTAGTTAGTCTTTTGATATGTAATTTATTTTGTCTCCTGTTTTTCAAATGTAGTTCTTGGAGCACTAGACAGTTTCAAACTTGTTCCTCCTCAGAAATATGTTTGCTAACATCCATGAGAATGACAAGGATTTATTATAGTCAATCCTTAGCAAACTCTCGCCTTGCAGTAGTTTATTCTCCTCTTCTAACAATGGGGAAGTTGGGGTTGGAATTTAACAATACTCCTCAAGACACTCATGGCATGTGGCAGAGAGCACTTTACTGATATCTGAATGTACATTTTCCTGGCATATAAAAGCTGAAGGGCAACTGTCAAATCTGGCTGCTGCATTCCTAGTGTATGAGTGTCTCTTTTTATGTGCCTGTGGCAGTTTGACGAACATCTCTGCAGTGAGCTGCAAACTCTCATTATTATATTGTCATTCTCCTCTTCTAATTTCATATAAAAAATTGAAATTCCAGTTAATTGTAAGAATTCAACAATATTTCTGAGGAGGATAGGTTGATACTTGCCACAGAGACATCTCAATGAGCTGCATAAAGGCACACACAACAGATTACAACTTACTAAACAGATTTTGGCCATTATGGTCTTCATACACACACACACACACACACACACACACACACACACACACACACAACTGCTGTCTGTTGCTGCTGTGAATATGCTCATCTAGTATTACATTTTATATCTTACAGTGTTTGACACTGTGCATACTCCTATTCAGATGCCAGTGAAGAGGGGGTGAAGTATGTGAACACTTGACACTTGAATTCTCAGACCACCTTTTCCTCCCCCCCCCTCCTCCTTTCTCATCCCTGGCTGGCGAACTGCCTGCCAGTTGCTGAGGTTATATTCACCCAACCCCTTTTCCTGCTTTCTGCACAATGCAGTGACCACCCCTTCTTGCCCACCAACTGAAGTCTGCAGCTTTGAGGTGTGTGTGTGTGTGTGTGTAGTTGTAAAAACAAGTTTTATGAGTAAGGTTGTTTTTTCCCCAGATAGTTTTCGTGTCCCCTCTATGTCTCTATGTTGGGAGCCTATTTAGTCAGACCTGTGATATAGCCCTGACTTAACATTTACCAAATTACAACTTAGCCATCATGAAATATTACTAGAACATGAAGAGGAAATGTTGACATAAAGTTAAAAACAATTATTTTTGTATGAAGAATAAAAATTTCAGCTTTGTGGTTATGATATAAAATAAAAATAAAAGTTTTATATCATAACCAGCAAGCTACAACATGGTGGTCAATACAAAATATGTGAAAGTAAAAGCACAGTGCAATTCTACACCCCGAGACCAGAGTTACACATCAAGGTTGTATAGAGATGACTGGATGCATTTAAGTGATTGAGTGAATGTAATTTTCTTTTCTACATTCCCTACGTGTAGCTCAGTGACTGGTTTTAAGGGTAGTTGCAACCTATTCTCATTATTATTGACATTCCAACCTGGACTTTCCATTTTAAAATTAAGTCTGCTTTATATTTATTAAATTTAAATACCAATTGATATTTTATAATTTACCAATATGTTTGATTTGTGTTTCTCCTTCATCAAACAGGCCTGCATTCAAGCTGCTGCAGCATCTCCAGTTGGAATAGGTTCAGATATTGGAGGTTCAATCAGAATGCCATGCTTTTTCAATGGCATATTTGGTCACAAGCCTTCTCGATGTAAGTGCTAAATCTGCTTGTAATTTTCATTATTGGTGAAAGTTGTTAGTTTTGCCCTTTTTGTTTTCATTCTTATTTGTTCTATTTAATGATGTGTAGGTTGAATTTTGGCAAGTGATGTTACTGAGAGAACATTGTGTACATAGGAGGATAAGTTCCAGGTGATAGATGGTACTGACAACAATAAGGTTCGTAGCACCTACAAACAAAAGAAAAAATGATCCTGCCTTTTAAAAAAATTTTAATTGGTTGTGTTAGATATTTATAATGTGTTATTTAATTCATGTGGAAATTTCTTCTTCTTTATTGGGTGTGGTCTACTTTACTCTTGACTAGAGTTTGGCAGTAGCAAGTTGATTTAGTAGTCATCCCAATATAGAATGCTGGGCAATGGTTGTAGTAGAGTTGCTAAACAACATGGCTATTTTCACACATAGCCTGGCCTGTGGAACAGAACTGGAGTCAGAAGTGCTGGGTGGGTGGATTGGACAGATCTTGTAACTGGGTTTTCCACCAGTGGTGGGGGTGTCAAAGGGATGTACTGGGATCTGTAGTATTCTAGAGGCTGAAGTGGTGGGGGAATGATCTTAGGTAGGATGTCCCTCATTTCAGGGGAGAAAAATAGTGAAGCTCTAAGAAAGTGTTCCCAGTCTGAATTCGTGTTGGGTGAAGAGGGGTTCTCCATTGCGGCTGTTTCTATGGGAGGATTGGTAATGAGTGAAGGCACTGTTTGCAAACTAAGTCTGGGGTAATGTTAGCCTGTAAAAGCATACTGGGCAAAGGGTTGCTCATCACTGCAGATATGCCATCTACTGGTGCGCAGTCTGTATGGGTGGCATTTTAAAAATTTTATTTTATTATTATTATTCTCATTTTTTAGTGTGGCAGGAATTGCAGCTTTTAAAATTCAAATATGGTTGGCATTGGTGGGTTTGAGGTGGACTGAGTTGGTAGCTGGTGCCATCAAAGAGGAAGGTGGCACACTGAGTGGAGGTGTACCATATGAAGCAGATGGGTGAGAAGGTATAGAGGTTGTGATGAAATGAGCATAAGGTGTCTTAGCCCTGAGTGCAGATCATATCATCAACAGTTAACCTGAACCAGACCAGGGATTGGCACTTTGGGAGGCTTGGAACATTACCTCATAAACTTCATGGCGTAGGGAGGTGCGGTATGGATGTGCGTGGCTGTGCTGCATATGTGATCATGTAGCTTCTCTTCAAACTAGAAATAGTTGTGTATCAGGATACTGTCAGTAAGACAGAAATGAGGTGACGGGTTTGGACCAGGAGGAGCAGCAGTATCCAGTTGCGGCAAGACAATGGGCGTGGGGAATGTGTGTGTCAGTGACAAAAAGAAATTGTGGTGCCAAATGAAGTAGTTGGTATCTGTGATATGGTGGGTTAAGTTTTGGATGATTGATTGGAGGTGTTGATCAACAAAGGCCAAAATTCTTTCAGTGGGGTTACAATTACCAGCCATTATGGACCACCCGGGATTGATGGGTTTGTGTATTTGTCGAGTGTGTAGAAGGTGGGTGAGTGGTGCGTTTTTGGGTGAGGAGGGAGATGGTCACAGGGGAGAGATTTTCAGAAAGACCAAAGTATTTCAAAAGGGACTAGAGGTTGTACTTTCGGGATGGGGTTACTGCGGCAGAGCTTATAGGCGTATGCATCTGACAGTTGGGGTCGTCACTGTGGTCATCTGAACATGTGGAATGCTTGTCACTGGGGATGATGATTAGATCCGGATGATTTTAGCTTTTGTAAATCTATCCTTTTCTAACTTGAAAATTTGGCATTCTTGGGGGGGGGGGGGGACCTTGGAAAGGTGGTCAATGGAGGTATTTTGACTTGAAGAGTGTTCTTGGAGCCGCTCTGTAGCAGTTCTGGACATGAGGGGTGTTGCATTTTACTGCTGGAATTGCCCATCAGAATGCATATTGGACATAAATGGATGCAGGTGATCAGTCAGGATGTGTACGTACATGTCATCTTCAGCTGCACATACCCCACACCCTTACAGAGCCTCAATCATCTTGAACAGTCACCTGCTGGATCCATGGACTCATGATGTCTCCATACCTGTACCTATCCATCCAGTAGATAGAATTGGAAATTTTGACTCATCAGAACAGAGAAATTGTTTCCAGTCATCAACAGTCCAGTTTCAGTGCTGAAGGATCCATTTGAGGCATAAAGCTTTGTGTTGTGCTGTCGGCAAGATTACACAACCGGTTCTTCGACTCCGAAAGCCCATATTGATGAGGTTGTCTTGAAAGATTTGCACACTGACACTTGTTGGTGGACCAGCATATGTATCCTTAGCAATTTGCAGAAGGGTTGCACTTCTTTCATGAACAATTCTCTTCATTCATCATTGGTCTTGTTCTTGCAGGATCTTTTTCCAACTGCAGCAATGTTAGAGATTTGATTTATTTTACCTGATTCCCGATATTCAGGGTGCACTCACGAAATGGTAATGCGGGGAAAATCCCCACCTCATCACTATCTCAGAGATGCTGTGTCTCATTTCTCATGTGCCAGCCATAACACCATGTTCAGTCTCACTTAAATTGTGATAACCTGCCATTTTACCAGCAGAAACTGATCCAATACCTGTGTCAGACAGCTGTTGTCTTATAAAGGCATTGCTGACTGCATTGCTATCCTCTGAGTGTTTACATAACTCCGTGTTTTTCATATGCATTCTTATACCAATTTCTTTGGGTCTTCAGTGTAGGTAAAAAGGTGTACTGCACACTCAGCTACATCAAATGGTACAGCCAGCAGCCAACTGACAGAGAAATGAAAACTGTATTTTCATCAATTTACATGGAGAATGGCTGCTGCGGTAGTCTTCAAAGGTGATCTGTTTAAGAAAATGTAAAATCAAAAATGAAGGTGCAGTGGGACAAAGCATTGCAGCCTATTATCAGTCTGAAGTAAAAGACTTTTTTTTTCTTTTTTACTAGGAAACCAGACTGTTCATTAAGAGAAGACAATTTTGAACAGGGATTGTGACAGGCTTTGTTTGATTTCCTCATGAGGGATATTATGCCAGATTAACATGTTAGATTGTCAAAATCCTGATTTTATTGGTGGTTCTACACTTAATGCTTTAACAATTCTCAATTAGTAGACTTTGGTAACCTTGCTTGCCAAGGAAGGATTTGACATATACCAAGACAAATAGTAGAAAATCTCATTGAGTGTGTGTGGGCATTATCTGGTAGAAATTTAAGCCATGTATGGTTTGCAATGAAGGGCAACAAAATGGAACTTGTAATATCAACATACCACTGTAAGGATGTCATAACTGACAACCAAAGGAACCCTGTAATGAAATGAAATGGAACCCTGGACCAGGCGGTATAGCAGGTAACAGTGATTGGTATCCAACAGCTGTCTGGAATGGCTTCCCAAAACATATTTACTGATCACCGGTGCTCTGTTGGATGTGAAGCTCATCAGAATATAAGTGAAGTCTACTCCAGTCCATGAGACTCCACCATCAACTCGGCTCTCATTCTGTGAGTTTATGGTCACTGAAGCACCAGCAGCACATCAGACTAATGATAATAATAAATCCAAGTCACCGAGTGCCATCGTGACAATTCCACACACATTTCATTTTTTCTCTCTGTTGTCCACTTCCTTTCTCACCCATTTCTGCTAACTTCATGGGATACTGTTATTTCTCCTATTCTGTTATTTTTCCTCATCAATATGGGCTTTCGAAGCTGAAGAACCGGTTGTGTAATCTTGCCGACAGCACAACAAAAAGCTGTATGCCTCACCTCTGCCTCAGCTCTGAAACTAGACTGTTGATGACTGGAAACATGTTCTCTGTTCTGACGAGTCCCAGTTCCAATTGTATCTAGTGGATGGATGTGTGCAGGTATGGAGACATCATGAATCCACTTATTTTCTAACAGGCTTTGATGAGCTCAACAACGCCTCCTCTATCAAATTTTAACATAGGTGTCTATTAGTCAAAGTGCTATCCAATTGTGTAAGTTGAATTAAATTTACAAAGATCTCTTGCCCTGGTATTGACATACTCCCTATTTACTATTTTAGTTTTCAATTTTTTAACAATTCCTGCATGAATATTGAAGTGTTACTTATTTCCATAACTCATTCATGGTGTGCCTTTTGTTTCTGTGCCACTGAGTAACAGATGAAATTGCTAAAATTTAACAAAGTTTGTGGTAGTCTTTGATATAAAATCATCTATGACTGAAATATTTTTTAATCATCTTGTTGCATACAATTTTTAAATTATTTGATTTAATTTATAAGAGACATATTATCATTTATAGCAAGAAAATGTTTAAAAGAGGTAAAGTGCGGCAGCCGGAGGTGATGGTTGTATGACTGTGTTGTGTGCCTGTGTGATTGCATGAGTGTTCTGTTTTCTGAAGAAGGCTATGGCCGATTGCTGAAAGTGTTGTTCATGTGTGTCTTTTGTATGTGCTTGTCACAGCTCGTTGCCATGTCTTTGCGGTGAGTTGTAAACTGTCCTTACTACATTATTATACAAAAACTTATATTTTTATACACATGTCTGAGATAATGCTACAGAAATGCATACTACAAGTTTCTTGTATTAAAAAAGAAATAAATAAAATAAATAAAAAAATTATTTAAATATGTAATTTCCCTGATCAAACTGTGAAATTGCCCTCAAAAATTTCAGAAAAATAATAGTGGAAAGTCCAGGTTGGAATTCAACTATATATTAAGGATGGCTTACAACTCTGAGCAAAGATGTATAATGAGCTGCAACATCACCACCACCACCACCATCATCATCATGATTTCAGACAGATTATACCTTTCAGTGTTCAGTCTGGAGCATAGCCCCCCTAATAAAATTCTTCCATGATCCCCTATTCAATGCTAAATTTGATGCCTCATCTAATGTTACACCTTTTACTTCAAAATCATTCATCATCGAATCTAAGTACTTTCTCCTTGGTCTAGCTCGACTCCCCTTACCCTCCACTGCTGAGCCCATGAGTCTCTTAGGTAACCTTGCTTCTCCCATGCGTGTAACATGACCCCCACCTCTCAGCCTGTTCTCTCTAATTGCTTCATCTACAGTGTTCATTCTAAGTTTTTCTTTGATTTCCTCATTATGGACACCCTCCTGCCATTGTTCCCATCTATTAGTACCTGCATGCATTCTTTCTACTTTCATATCTGTAACCTCAACCATATGAATAAGGTAACCTGTTCCAACCAGCTTTCACTCCCATACAACATAGTTGGTCGAAAGATAGTGCGATGCACTGCTAACTTAGTCTTGGTACTGACTTCCTTCTTGCAGAAGAGAGTAGATCTTAGCTGAGCACTAAATGCATTATCTTTGCTACACCTTGATTCAAGTTCTTTCACTATGTTGCCATCCTGTGTAAAATACATCCTAGGTACTTGAAGCTGTCTACCTGTTCTAACGTTGTTCCTCCTACGTGGCACTCAATCTGTTTAAATCTCTTTCCCACAGACATTACTTTTGTTTTGGAGATGCTGATCTTCATATCATTACCCTTACATCTCTGATTGAGCTCTGAAATGTTAGACTTCAACCTTTCAGTTGAATCTGCCATCACAACTTAAGTCATCTGCATATGCAAAATTGCTTATTTTGTTTTCACCTATTTTAATCCCACCCTGCCAGTCTACTGTTTGCAACATATGATCCATGAACAGTATGAACAACAGTGGTGACAGGTTACAGCCTTGTCTTACCCCTGAAACTACCCTAAACCACAAACTTAATTTGCCGTCTACTCTCTGCTGCCTGACAGTCAACATAAATACCATTTAATTGCCTGCAGAAGTTTGCCCCCTATTCCATAATCTTGTAGAACTGTCAGCAGCTTGCTCCTAGGAACAGAGGCATAAGCCTTTTCTAGATCTATAAAACATAGACACAGTTCCCTGTTCCACTCATAGCACTTCTCCATTATCTGCCGTAACCTAAAGATCTGGTCCTGACAGCCTCTAAGAGGCATAAACCCACACTGATTTTCATCCAACTTGTCTTCAACTATTATTCATGCTCTCCTTCCAACAATACTTGAGAAAATTTTCTCCACAATGCTAATTAAAAATATACCTTGATAGTTGTTACAGTCTTTTCTGTTTCCATGTTTGAAAATTGGCGTGATTGCCGCTCTTGTCCAGTCAGACAGAGCCTGTACTGACTCTCATGCCTTTTCAATTATTCTGTATAACCATATGAGACCTGACCTTCCAATGTATTTGACAAGTTCTGGCATAATTTCATCCACCCCAGCCACTTTATTGCACTGCAATCTATTGACCATTCTCTCCACTTCCTCAAATGTGATCCTGTTTCCATCATCATTCCTATCCCATTCTACCTCAAAATCAGAGACATCATTGAATGTTTCACCTACATTGAGAAGTTCTTCAAAATATTCCCTCCATCTGCGCAAGGCATCCACAGTATTCACTTGCACCTTTCCTGACTTGTCCAAAACTATTGCTAATTCCTTCTTCCCTCACTTTCCAAGACTGCTAATTACGATCCAGAATGGTTTTCCCGCAGGTTGACCCAGAGTTTCTAGCTTATTTCCAGAGTCTTCCCAAGATTTCTGCCTGGATTCTGCAATTATCTGTTTGGCTTTGTTTCTTTCTTCAACATAACTTTCTGTGACTGCCTGATTTCTAGTATGGAGCCATTTTTGAAAGGCCTTCTTTTTCTTTTTACAGGCTGCCTTGGCTGTGTAATTCCACCAAGCTGCCTGCTTCGTCCTGCCTTTACACACTACTATTCCAAGACATTCTCTAGCCACATCTAGTTGTGTGTCCTTGTACCTTGTGCAGTCTGTTCCAATGACTGTAAATGACGACTTCAACTAACTGATACCTTTTTGAAATCATTGTTATGTATTTGTGCCTAATTTCCTTGTCTTGAAGCTTCTCCACTCTTATCCTTCTAGATATGGACCTAACTTTCAACACTTTGGTCTCACAAAACCAGTTTCACTGCAGATTAAGTAATGATCAGTATTGTCAAAGAACCCTCAGAAAACACGTGTGTTCTTGACTGCCTTTCTGAATTCCTGATCAGTTATTATATAGTCAGTGACATATCTGGTTTCCCTTTCTTCCCAAGTATAGCAGTGAATGTCCTTAGGCTTAAAAATCAAGAGCTGTTTACTGTTTTTGTTGGCCTCCATATCCTCCCCAAACTTAACCATAACCTTTTCATACCCTTCTGATCGATTTCCTATCCTAGCATTGAAGTCACCCATGAGCAAAACACTGTCCTTGTCCTTCACTCTAGAACTACATCAGTGGGTGCATTGTAAAATCTGTCCATCTCATCTTGATCTTTCACTTCACAGGGCGAATACACTGACACATCCTAATTTTCTTGCTGTAGATGGCCAAATCTATCCACATCAGTCATTCATTTACAAACCTTATTGCAATTATGCTGGGTTCGACTGTTTTCATGATGTAAAACCCTACACCCCACTGTGCTCTTCCTACTTTGACTCTTGACAGTTAGACCTTGTATTCTCTGACTTAGTCCGCTTTCTCTCCCCTTACACTAATGTCACTAACAGCTAAAACATCTAACCCCATCTTACTTGAAACCTCTGCCAGCTCTACCTTCTTCCCAGTGTAATCCCCATTAACATTCATAGCTCCCCATCTCATTCCAGATCATTTGCCAAGTCGTATCCGAGGAATCACTGGTCTGTCAATTAGATTGGGACTCCATCACCTCCAAAGGTCTGATACATTTTGCTCTGATAGTTGCCAGCATCATTTTGAAGTACCTGGGAAGCAGGTTGCTAGCCTTACTTGCCCAGGGCTCCAATGGGTTTTACCCCTAACAGTCGAGGGACTAATCAGAGGATTTGTTAGTCTTTGCCGTCTGAGCACAAAGGTGGCCACAACTCAGAATATGTCTGAGATGCCCAACCAAGTAACTGGTATCCCAACTGTCAGGACCACTTACTTGGCCACTGATACGTTGCCCGTGGTTCATGAATGAGGAGATGACTACATGAACCACATGGTGCGACAAACACATAAAAAAGACACACATATACAATATTTAAGCTATTAGCCATTACCTTTCTTCAGAATAGAGAACATGTATACAAAACACAAGGCACACTTCATAGTCATATAACCATTGTCTCTGTCTGCAGTACTTTGGGGAGTGGAGAGGAGAGGGGAGGGGAGGGAGCACTCGAAGGTTTCATGGCATTGGTGAGGATTGATACAGGGGGCATCTGCTATAGCTCTTTTCACCACCTGAAATGTTTCACTAGTCTAGTGCACTCTGTGGTTAGGCTTTCGTGCATTCTTGAGGAGTTTGTTCAATGGTACAGTCATCAGTGTAGGATTGCAAAAGAATTGTTGGTAGAAATTTACTACTCCATAAACCATCGTAGTTCTCTGGCTGTGACAGGGTGGTGGTATTTACTTATGGCCTTTAATTTTTCAGGCGGTGGTCGAATATCTTGTGCGTGTACCAAATATCTTAGAAAGTGCCACTTTCTCACGAAGAATACACTCAGCAGAATAAATTAGTAATTCTAGTGTGTAAAGGTGGTGGAACACTTGAGGCAAATGCTGAATAGGCTCCTCATTTGATTTGGGCATTACTAACAAATCGTCTATATGCTTTATAGTGAAAAATATAAATATTTCATTATCTGATCCATAAAGCATTGGAAAATCTAAATGGTATTTTGGTAAAGTAAGAAGGTGTCTTCTTCAGTAACAGGAATTTGATAATATGCTTAGACTAGGCCAGTGATAGAAAATACTGTCTTACCATTTGTAGGAGAGTATTCTATGTTTGTGACTAGGTGCCACTCTGAAATGTCCTTGCATTGAGTTGGCAATAATCTCCACAGGGGTGCCATCCATTCATTTTTCTTTAAGCACAATATGGATCAGACTGCCCAACTGCTATTTGAAACATATCCTGTGATGGAATCCTATAAAATTCCTGTTTCACCACTTTTTTAACTTTTCAGGTGTCAAAAGTAGAGGGTGAGCTTGAGTTAGCAACACTGGTGTGGTCAAAAAGTGGTGGACAAATGTAAAATGCATAGTGGACAGTTGGGGGAGTAGGTGACTGCTGCGTGATTTCAGAGTATTGTTTCATCAGCTGTATGTATGGTGCATCGTCTCCACCTGTGCTTTCTGCTAGTGCAGTGACACAACCGTCGTAGTGTATGTAGATTAGTAGTGAAATCTATCAGTTTCTGATGCTGCAGATCTGGCATTGACAAGTAAAGTACTTTGGCCCGAACAAACACAAATACACCAAAATCATGTGAGAGATAATGTAAAGGTTTTTTATTGTACTAGTGATACTCCCGCATCTGAAAAACTCTGCAGTTGTACCTTACAGGCCTCTGAGTGTGTCATGCTGCACAGGACATTGACCTGCCGGCATGCCAGTCTGGACCAGTAAGAATGGTGCAGCGTGCCTCTGAAGCTGCGTTTTGTGATGTTATTTGTAGTGACAGTGATCACATTTCTTCCCTATGTATTTTGCAGTCATTCAAATTGCTCAGAGAATTTTATTTACATTTCCCATTTACATTTATAGTTAAGATTTCTGCATTGCCTATAGTGTCTAGAATTACATCTACAGTGCTATCTACAGCATGATTGCAGAGTTTTGTAGAAAAACGACATCCACCAGCACATTGAGGGGGTACATAATGATCCTGTAACCAAACATTCAGACAGATATGTTTGTTCGAGCCCAAGTACTTTCCTTCAAGTCATAGGACAAAAACATCTGCTCTGCTAATAGATTTTGATATGTGTGCCATTGTAAATTGCTTTTGAAACACACTATATAGCCCTAAGTCAAGGAATAATGTTAATCAAACACATGTTCTAATTTTGGAGTTATTAGCTGTGAATGAACAACAGTAATCAACAGCTCTGGCGTGGTAGTCGGTTCGTTGCTACCAATACTTCTGCCCTTGTATCAGTCAAGTATTGTAATTTTGTATCACAGAACATAACAAAAAGTTGATGTATGTTTGTAATAGAACTTGCTGTCCGCCGGCCGCACTGGCCGAGGGGACTAAGGCGCTCCAGTCACGGTCTACACGGCCACTACGGTCGGGGGTTCGAATCCCCCCTCGGGCATGGATATTGGTGCCGTCCTTAGTCTTAGGTAGTTGATAAGTAGTTTGTAAGTTTAGGGACTGATGACCCCGTAGTTAAGTCCCATAAGCTATACAAACACTTGAACACTTGACTTGCTGTCCAACTATAGTGTCTTATGCTTCCACTTGCAAAGTGGTGTTCACATATGCGCATCATTACTAAATTTCTTGTAGTACCAACATATGATGTGCTGATGGTGATCGATTACAACCTCGTGACTGTTGGTGGCGTGTCCATTGTGCATCGTTTCTAATGCGCTACCTGTGTCGCCAAATCTGCCAGCTGTGATTGCAGGGAGGCTAGAATCATTGTGGGTACATTTTCTTCTTGCAGCATTGATGTTAAGACATTCGATACAGCATTTCAAAAATCCTAAGCCTTTGTACTAGTGCATGCAATCACCCACATACATTCTGAGAATTTTTTGGTATCTGATGCCATGGCTATGGTATCTTGGACCTCAGCTACAGATCATCCATTTGCGCTGTAACCAAATAGTTGTATTTAGTTTTTTCTGACGATATTTGTGTGAAGGTGTGCCGACTTCCAAGTTGGGCAAACTATAATAGAGGATTGTGGTGTCAGATTGGCAGGGGCTTTATCGTGACCCTGTTAATTAGCCTTCAGGGTGTTGGTGCAGTCATGCTTGGTGGGTCATTCATTCTTGTGTGGGAACAGGCAGCATTCTTGACACAGAAGATACTAACATCAATGCTGCACACTGCGGGAAATGCTGCAGCCAGTGCGGATGTGTCATAGTTGGGAATAACCAAATTTGTGGTATGAGCTAGTACAAGATATTTATTCTACATATCCATACATAGACATAAATGAATGTGTAATATAAAGCATGGAATACTGAACTGAAAGTATAGCAAAGAATAACTATATTGATACAGCATGAACTGTCAATACATGAACTGTTTACATTCACCGTACATCAAAAAAGGTACATCAGAACATGTCAGTAGAATGTTTTCCATGTGGTGTCCAATCCAAGTGAGATGGATGCACATTTAATAGAGTAGCACACATGAGAACAGATTTGTTAGACTTACGACTTGGGGGAGAATGTTATGCAAATCCTGAAAAAAAGTCTAAACTGGAAGATGTTTGAAGATAGACTCATATCATACAGTGAAAGCATACTTACAAAGTTTCAAGAACCAGTGTTAACTGAGGAATCTAGGAATATGCTGCAATTTGCAACAGAGCCTGCAAGACTATGTTGAACAAATTGCACAAAGGCATTTAAGCAATGATTCAGCCCATACTACATATGGAAATGGAATGGAAGGAGCTTTCATGAGTAATACAGTGGGAAGTACCCTTTGCTATGGACTTTGCAATTGTTTGCAGAATATAGTTGTAGATTTATTTTAATTCAGAAAGAAGAAAAATCTCAGGTTATTTACTTGATGGTTCCTAATGTTTTAGTGCAGTAACAAATTATTTTAATACTGCAGTCACTTATGTAAAATGCTATGTATACATTTTTTTTTCATTTTAGGTATTGTATCTAATCAAGGAGAATATCCTGTGCCTTCTGAAGAACAAAATACCTTCTTGGGAACTGGTCCTATGTGTCGTTATGCTGTAGACTTGCTACCTACCTTGAAAGTAATAGCTGGGAAAAATGCAGCTCGCTTGAAATGGGATGAAAAAGTAAATATTTAATTACTAGAGATCTATCTACTTATATGTGTGATTTTTAACAATATGTTTCACCATAAAACATATGCCTAGCATATACATACAATGCCTGAGAAAAAATGAAGTCTCCAGAAGATATGGTTAAGAAGTCAATGTAACTTTGTAAACATACACACAATGAGAGGCAAAAAGATTGCTCAACCCAAATAATTAGAGTCTAAGAAAAGAAGAGCATTGTGCTTGCCCAAGTTCAGATGTCATAGTGTTACCGACTCAAGTGGTCTGTGGAGTTCGAGATTGGTGTGTACATCGTCAAATAGAAGCATTGTAATAGTTAGGATACAGTATATGTCAAGATTAAGTGGAAGTTAACTCATTGTATAATTTATTTTGAAAACAATTATTTGAACGTGTAGAAATGGTTGAAATAGAACAACTCCACATCAGTACAATTACTACTATGAGGAACATTTCACATCTATTTCAATGGATGAATGGATAGGCGGACAATGTAATAACATAAAATACATGTGTTTGAAACTAACTGGATTCTATTGTCATTTAATTTTAATTTTATTTAGACCTCTACAAGGCTATTTTTAACCTTAATTTGCTACTAAAAGTGCAGTTTCAGGTTTTTCTTAATTCCATACTCATTCAAAAGATTCCATTTTATAGCAGTTTAATCTTTAAACAGTACTGAAAATTTATGTATTTATTTGTAATTACTTCAGTTGCCACCTTATGTGTGCATGTAGTTTTTAACTGTGAGAAATGTATCAGTGAAATGACTTACACCTTGGGTCGCTTCAAAGTGCCTGATGGTAATGTTTGCAAGCAAATAATTTCTCTCTTTGAAGTTGTTATGTTGTCGATGCATCAACAGCATGGAGATGATTTAGAGGTAATGGTGAGGTAGCGAGTTGTCCAATACCTGGAAGACCACGAATCTCTACATGGAGACAAGAAGAATTGGTCAGGGCAGCACAGAATTCTCCTTTTTCAAACGTCTGGGAGGAGAGCTTCACATTTCCTGGGCTTGTCGGGAATGCTCTCAGAAGATAAATGGACAGTCTAAACAGGTCCTGTCGTGCTCTTATCAAAGAACTCTTGTCTGACGAACAAGCTGTGAATACACTAGCAATTGTGAGCTCTTGGAAAGATATCTATTTGAGAAGAGTAATTTTCTTTGATAAGTACACAATTGAGACCACTAGCAGAGGTCCTGTTCTTGATTACTGTACAGATGGACAATGATAAGAATACTTTGTGGCCACATGGTCGAGAAGCAAAAGTGTGAAATATTGGAGCTGAATGTCTTATTTGGGTGAAAGGACTTTAGAATATATCCAAGGTAAGTGCAGTTCAGAGATAACAATATTTTCAAGGAAATTTTCATAATACGCTGAAGTTCAAATTTTTGGTACCCTGAAGGACATCTTGCAGTGTAACAGGGTTTGGTTCTTATTAATAATATAGTGAGGACAGTTTACAACTCACCGCAAAGACGTGGCGACGAGCTGCGACAGGCACATACAAAAGACACACACATACAAAACATTCAGCTATCGGCCATGGCCTTCTTCAGAAAATAGAGCACTCACGCAATCACACAGGCACACAACACAGTCATACAACCATCACCTCCGGAGGTGATGGTTGTATGACTGTATGTGCCTGTCGCAGCTCGTCGCCACGTCTTTGCGGTGAGTTGTAAACTGTCCTCACTATATTATTAATTCCAACCTGGACTTTCCATTATTGAGGATTTGGTTCTTGTTATACAAGAGTGGTGTTGTGTCTTAAGTCCCATATAGCACTTACTTACTGAAGAATTTCCTCTTGCTGTACACTGTTTCTAAAGGAGGGGTCCTGCTAGTCAATTTCCCTCATCCGTGCACCTTCGGAAAAGCTAAGATTTCAATCTTGATTGCTTTTAGGTGATAAGTGGCTACCATTCAAAATTATTATTCCTCTAGTAAATAAATATGCTGCTCTTCATTTAACAGGTATATTTTAGGGCTACTTGCCCTATAATTCTTATATAGCACTCCATTTCCAAGTACTCCACAACTTTAACATTGTAGCTCTTACAATGTCTGTATCTGAATATACACTATGAAGACTGTCTCAGAACAACAATTCTTTAAAAAACTCTTTCTCTTTCTTACAAATCAAAGATTAAAAATACAAAGTATTTAAATATAATGATTCTTTGTAATACTGGAAGCTGGCCACTATTTGGACATGCACTGTTGCGCCTCCCCAAACAGGCAGCGCAACACCAACTTTCCACTTGTACGTTCAACCAGTCTCCTGGACATACCAAAATAACTTGTGGCAGAAAAATTCGCTCCCCTTCAACCTAAAGCAATTGTAACAGTATCTTCCTGTCAGTATCACTTTGATTTCGTAGTGTAAACCCGTTAAATTACAGTCTCACTTACCAACATGATAATCATTCATCACACACTAGCATTCGGATTTGAAGCTGCTTTCATAGGAGGGTGAATATTATTCACCATCTTCCGTGACCTCTAAAGTCGGCTGATCTCAATCGGATATGGACTGAACTTATGAAGACTCTACGGGACAATTGGCCAGACCTTCCTCTGGGAGTTGTGAATGCCCATGGGACATGTTCCATTCTTCATGCAACAAGAGAATTGATAAGGACTTTTTCCATAGATTTGTAAATTGTATGCCTCGAAGGATCCGAGCTGTTCTTGCCTTCAATAGCGTATGTACAAACTACAGAAGGTATTCATTTTATTTTATGTAATTTTTCTGTAAAAGGCTTACATTGTTATTAAGACAACAACATTAACTTAGAATTAATATAAACCTACATGCTGCTATACTATTTGTATTTTTATGAGAGGTCAGGTGAATATTACCTTCCAAGAAAGATTATTTAGAGATCAAATTCACAAACTTAATTAGTTTTTTACTGAAGAGAATACTGTAAAAATAAAGTATAATTTAACATCAAAAAGTGAATTAAGTATGAAACATTTTTAAAGCAGTGGTGAAGTTCAGTGTGAAACACACTACAGCTATCAGTAAAAGACATTGACATGCTACCAGCAAACTACTATCTCTCTTCCTTAGAATAATGAACTGGCCTTCTTTTTAGTAAACAGTCAAATAGGCCTACTATAGTTGCATAACAAATATTAAACTGGAATCGTCCACTCACTCGTGTAAACTGTGAGTAAGGACTTGGAAAAATATGCCAATCAGCTGGTACATTTCGCTTAGCTGAAATCTATAGAAACCAAATACGGTGGAAGAAATTACAAATAAATACATCCAGTTTCAGTATCTCACTGTGACCTTTTTCTATTTAAAGATGAGACTATTATAAAGAGGAATCTCTTGAGTGACAGTAGAACCTAGAAAAGCCTACCAATACACAAATTAATAGTGAATTACCTGCACAGGTCTGAATTAAAAATTGACAGTGGACTTGAGTTAGTTTTGAACACGTCGTTTGCATTCCTATACGATCAGCCTGTCCATTCCATCACTGAAGCAGATGTGAAATGCTTTTTGTAGTAATTCTACTGACGTGGATGATTTCTTGTATTGCAACCGTTTCTATGTGCTCGGAATAATGATTTTCAAGAGAAATGATACAGTGAGTTAGTATATGTCAAGATTAATTGTAGTATGTGACCTATTATATTGCTTCTATCTGACAATGTAAACATCTGAAACTCTACATGATTATGCACATTTTCAATACTCTGTTCTTAGATTCTAAATTATTCGGGCCAGGTGATCATTTTGCCTCTCATTGTACGGTACATGTTTAGAGTTGCAATTCTTTATGACAGTATAGCAGCCAACCGAGTACTGTATATTAGTGTAATTATCAGTCCTGATAGTGTTTATGAACAGCATCAGATGTTAATTGGTCATTATGAATAACTTGAAAAGGCCATGTATGCAGTTGAGACAAAGTTATCAGCAACTTAGAGTTTTCACATGGGCTTCATGGTGAATCTCATTTGGATGTGTCAATGGCCTGGTACTGGACTGCATGGGAATGTGATTGGCAGGTATAAATGGTCTGAAGGCTGCAGTTGACTAAGCCTCATGCAACAAGGGATGAATGATTTGTCGTGTGTTGAACACATCGTAAGTCCTTCACACATTTGTGCCTGCCACCTGAGAATAAGTAATGGGTTCCTGCAAAATTGTACAGCATCTTTTATAATTTTTCAGTTACTAG